>CM055035.1:11880469-11910601 GCA_029204005.1 Salix udensis
TAAGTGCTTATATATATATAAAAGTTGTATTGCAATCTTAGTTGGCTTTTTCTCAGTTTCTTTTGCAAATCTCTTTCCTGTCAAAAACAACACTGTTAGTGTCTATTTGATAGTTTAGTTGAAGTTATTTTTGAAAATATTTTTCGTTCAGAAATACATTAAAGTAATATTTTTTATTTTTTAAAAATTATTTTGACATCAGCACATGAAAATATCTAAAAATACCAATTTTTTTAATTTAAAATAAAAAATAAAAATAATTTTTTTAAATTTTTCTCAAAATTATTCCCAAACACCCTTTTAATCATTGATAGAGAAATCGAGTAGATATGCTTTCAAGATGGTTTCTTAACTTTAGCCTTAGTGACTACAAAACCACCTTCCCTCCACCAGCTCAGCACCCAGACCAAGCTCGTCCTGAACTGAACTGAACTGATATTTTTGTTTCAGTTTATATTATAATTCATTTACCCATTTCATGTCTGTATATTTCATTATCTGTTCATGTGTATCTCTGTGCATACGCATAATTTGGGTTGACATCTAAAATAAAACTTCTCTTGAAGTTTCATCTTTCATACTTCCATGGGATCGATTCACTCCATAAAAGGAGTGAGGTTTATTGATGAGAAAGAAGATTAAATGATACAAAAAAAACATAAAAATTTCAGAACAATGCAAGTTGAAAGATTCAGAACTGGTTCCACATGCTGATGAGTTCAGTCAATCCCTTGTCAGAACTCCCACCAAAGCCCACGGCTTTCCTCGCATCTTCTTTGATCCCCAACGTCTGAATTCTCAACGATTCATTCCCCATACATTCTCTAATCCTTTCTGCAATCTCTGCTCCACTCACCAGCTTCTCCCCGCTCCAACCCCAACTCCTAACCCAGGTCCCTAACCCGATCCTCTCCACAACATCTGCGTTGACTTTCTGGTCTCCATTCTGGGGCCAGGCTAAGATCCTCACTCCATTCCAAGCGGCCTCCATCACTGAGTTCCAGCCACAATGACTCAGAAAACCACCGACTGCTGGGTGGCTTAATATGTCTTCCTGCTGCACCCAACTCTTAACGATCAATCCCTTTTCTTTGACCCTCTCCATCAATTCATGTCCAATTACCTCCTCCAATTCTTGACCATCTTCCTTATCAACTATACTATTCTTTACCACCCAGACAAACCTGCTGCCGCTCGTTATCAGCCCCACACCCAGCTCCCTGATCTGATCCCTCGCCAAAGCGGTCCTACTGCCAAAGCTAACATACAGAACTGATCCGGCCGGTTGATCATCGAGCCAGGCTAGCTGTAACCGGCTCTTCTCGGAGTCGTACGGTGGAAGTGGTCCAATGGCAACAACTGAAGGTGGCCTTTCCAGAACTTCGCCGTCATTTATCTTTCCCAGTGATTCAAACTCGAAACTTACGAATGTGTTGACTAGAATTCCACTTGATTCTATCACTTTCCCACTTTCTTCCACGAAACTTTTCTTAAGAAAATTATCGCTCTTTTGCAAGAGTGGTGGGGGAACCAGTGACTTGGGCATCAGCTCAAGGTTTCGAATCTTGATGACACCCGTCTCCTCTAGATCATCCAGAGCTCTCGAGCCGGCCAGAGCGGGGTAGGAAAGAAATAATGTCATCATTTTAGCAGATGATGTGAAGAGAACATAAGTAGGAAGGCTAATAGCTTGAGTGATGGGAATAACAGCAGAGGCCAAGGTCATGTCTGTGATGAAAACAGAAAGAGATGGGGTCAGAGCAGAGAGAAGCGGGGGAAGAAGGTGACCGGAGCTCTTGATGAGTTCGATATGACTAAAAAAAGGGTCAAACGAATTCTTCTCAGCTTGAAGGAGGTGAAACTGCTTCTGCTTGATTTGAGGAAAGGAAGCGAAGAACGTAGATAAAGCTTGTGACTCAGTGAGTGAGACTGTTGGATGTGGGGTGATGAAGGTGACCTGGACATTTCGGGCTACGAATAAAGCAGCGAGTCTGAGGAAGGGGGTGAGGTGACCCATGCCAGCACTCGGGAGGAGAGCTACATGAGCAAGTTTCCGGCCACCAGAACTTGACATTCTTCAGTGAGCTGTTATGGTGGCTATTTTCTAGCTTCCTGTGCAGGTAAAAGAAGGCTTGCAGTATATTCTTGAATTGAGCTAGTAGCTGGATGAGATGTCTATATAATAGTAGAACTGAAGGGCAAAACTTTTCCTGTATTGATTTTGTAGAGTTTTGTTTTGGGTTTTATATGTATATATATAATTAAATATATTAATTTCAAATAAAATTTATTTTAAATTAAAAAATAAAATTATTTAGAATTATATAATTTAATCTAATAAAAAAATAATTTTTCTAAACAAAATTGTAAATATATATAATATTATAAAAATATCATTTTCAATCTTGGAACGTAACGTAAAGATTGTTTCAGCCGCTGATTGTAAAGATTAGAATACAGTTTTCTTGTGAGATCTACCCGTACACGTGTGCAGGCATTCATTGGCACAGGTAGCAGGTCCCGCCAAACAGTAAAGTCACGGGTGTTTATATCTTCCAAGACAAATTTAATAAATAGGTCGACCTATTGAAAGCTACTACTTCTCACTGCTTTTCACGATATAAATAGGTTTTTACTGGAGAATAACAAAGCAAAACTAATGTAAAATATTTACCCTATTTTTTCAAATCTATCTTTTCTTTCAACTCGTCAGATTAGAGTTGAGTGCTCTTTTTTTTTTTTTTTTTTCACTTTTTCATATTTACCAGTTTTAATTTCCAAGACGAATTTAATAAATAGGTCCACCATTGTGGTCCAGCCTCAAGCAATTGAAAGCTACTTGTAAAATTATTTATTTTTATAAGAAAAAAATAAAAAATTAATCACTAAAATCATCGTTATTATTGTGCAGATAGTAAAATTATAAAAATCATTTAATACAAAAAGTAAATAAAAATAATAAAAATAAAAATAAAAAAGGGAAAAAGACGCAATATTCATTTAAAATACTATAACAATAGCAACATTGGAGTCTTAACATCTAAAATTATTATTGCTATTACTATTAAAACAATAAAAATTATCACATTATACCGAGAAAAAAAAGCATTAACAAAATAACAACCAAGAAAAACAATTAAATTATTATTATTATCATTATTATTATGAAAGAATAAATAAATGAATGAAAGATTAAAAAAATTGTAAAAACTACAACAAAAGATCAAACAAAAAAATACAATAAAAACTAAAAATTATCATTGTTATCACTGTCAAAACAATAAAAATTATCAAATTGTTTTCAGGGAAAAAAATCTTCAAAAACATTAACAAAAGAGTAAGCAAGAAAAATAATTAAATTATTATTATTATTATTACTATTATTATTATTATTATTATTATTTATTTTATTTTTTTGTTAATAATGAAAGGGAAAAAATGGAAGAAAAAAAAAATCCTAAAAAGTTCAACAAAAGAATAAAACAAAAACAAAAACTATCGTTGCTATCACTGTCAAAACAATAAAAATTATCAAATTATCCCGAGGAAGAAAAAACTAAAAAACATTAACAAAAGAGTAAGTAAGAAAAATAATTAAATTATTATTATTATTATTATTATTATTATTATTATTATTATTATTATTATTATTGTGTTAATAATGAAAAAAATAAAATAAATGAAAGACTAAAAAAATCATAAAACTTTAACAAATTAAAATCATAAAAAGAAATCAAGGGATTTTTTTTTTAAAAGTATAGAAAATCAAATATAAATGGTTAAAATCCAAAATTAAAAGTATAAGGGCCAAAATAAAAACCAAATTTATTAACAATTTCAATCAAAGGACAAAATATTTACCCTATTTTTTCAAATCTATCTTTTCTTTCAACTAGTCAGATTAGAGTTGAGTGCTCTTTTTTTTTTCACTTTTTCATATTTACCAGTTTTAATTTCGAAGAAGAATTTAATAAATAGGTCCACCATTGAGGTCCAGCCTCAAGCTATTGAAAGCTACTTGTAAAATTCTTTTTTTACACTAAGTACACTTTTTTTTTTGTCAATGTTCATGACAGTTCACCTCCATAACACTTACTATTACAAAACAAATAAACGTTGTGGCCAAATCCTTGTAGCACAAGACTCAGGTTACTGTGGACTCGAGCAGTGTAGGAATGGAAATGGGCTTGGTGATCAGGCATTTGATGTTTTTTTTGTGGGGGTGTTTTCGGTTTTTGGCTTTTTTTTTCAACTTTCCACTATTGTACAGTGTATTGACGCCTCTGACCCTCGAAAAAGACCAAATAGTGCACAGGAGGCAGGGGCTCTCTCGGATTTTCCATCTTTTTCTGCACAGTACGCAGACAAAAAAGAGCCCCGAAAACGACAAGATAGCGAACAGTAATCGGGGGCAGCGGTGTCCTTTCCGCTAAGGTATTTACGTAAATAGAGGTGGGGACAGGGGTGTCATCATAATTACACCATTATTTTATTATATTTATGCGCGGGCGGCTGGCGCGTCGCCTTCCCACGCCAGCCGGGTTCCCCGCTTACGCGCCTGTTAGGCGGCGCGTGCTCCTGCTTCCCGGCGTCAGAAATTTGCTTCCGCTGCGCCAGAAGATGCGCCTGAAGGTCATCTCTCCTCCGTCGCGGCGCGTTCCCGTCATATATGTCCGGTTAGGCCGCGGCGGCCGATTTTCTCACGGACGTCGCTTTTCTTTCTCCTGCCGCCCCCAAAGTCAGCTCTAGTCCCTGATATGTGTGTAAAGTTGATTTTGGTCCCTGCGGTTTTGGATTTCGTTTTCATTACTGATTTATTCAAATTAAAGTTTTATTGTTTTCAATTGTACCCTTCAATTAAAACTGATTATAGAAAAAGTATTTATTTAAGTCCTTATAGTCTTGATTTTTTATTTACTTCTTATTCCTTAAATTATTCCGGTCTGGATGTTTTGATTTCTGTAATTTGGTCCTCCAATTGAAATTAGTAATATATACAAAGTTTGATTTCAGTCCCTCTTCTTCTGATTTTTTTTTTAAATGGCAGCAATTTTCATTATTTATTTTTGGTCCTCCAAAACAATTTTTTTTCTTGAATTTTATCCTTCAATTAGAATTAATTTTATATATGTCATTTCTCATTTTGGTCCTTATTCTTTTAATTTTCTATTTTACATTAATTCATATGTTCTTTTTTTAATCTTTATTTTTTATTGGTATTTATGCATCTATGCTTTTAGGTTTTGTCCTCAGTGTAACTTTTGTCTATATATATATATAAGTGTATTTAACACAATAATAATAATAATAATAATAATTATAATAATGATAATCCTAATAATAATAATAATAATAATAATAATAATAATATTTTTTCTCTCTTACTCTTTTGTTATTTTTTTTCCTCCCGATAATTTGATAATAATTTGTTTTTTTTTTCCAGTAATAACAATGATATTTTTTTTTCTTTTGTTCAAGTTTCTAAGATATTTTTAATCTTTCATTTATTTTTGTTTCTTTCATTATTAACATAATAATAATAATAATAACAACAACAACAACAACAACAACAACAACAACAATTTTTTTCTTTTGTTCAAGTTTCTAAGATATTTTTAATCTTTCATTTATTTTTGTTTCTTTCATTATTAACATAATAATAATAATAACAACAACAACAACAACAACAACAACAACAACAACAACAATAATAATAATAATTATAATTATAATATTGATAATAATGATAATGATAATAATAATAATAATAATAATAATAATAATAATAATAATAATAATAATAATAATTTAATTGTTTTTCTTGCTTACGCTTTTGTTAATATTTTTTTTCCCTCCGGATAATTTGATAATTTTTATTGTTTTTACAGTAATAGAATGATAATTTTTATTTTTTTTCTTATTTTCTCTCTTATCTTTTGTTAAAGTTTCTAGGATATTTTTAGTCTTTCATTTATTTTTTTCCTTTCATTACTAACATAATAATAATAATAATAATAATAATAATAATAATAATAATAATAATAATTTAATTATTTGCACAATAATGATTTTGTGATTAATTTTTTTCCCTTATTAAAATATTTTGCTCTGGTTTTGAAAATGTTAGTTCACGCTCTTTTGTGATCTTTCATAACGTTATATCTACATTCTAAAAGATATAATCTATGCTTACGCAATAAACTGTACTTAAATTTTTTAACATTTTATCTCCTGATTTATAACTTTTATTTAGTTATATCATATAAATTTATCGTTGTTGATTTAATTATATAAAATTATATACACAAAAATGCTCACGGCAACGCGCGGGCAATATAGCTAGTTACTATATATATAAAACCCGTGGGTTTTTTACTGTGCACCAGTGCACTGTGCACACAGACACAGTGCACTGTGGATTGCAATAGTAGTTTTTTTTTTCTACTGATGTTTTTTTCTTCTCTTTTTTCTGTTTTTTGTTGTTTTTATTTTATTATTTTTTTTTTCGTTTCTTTTTTTTTTCCTAATTATTCTTTTTGTTCTTTTTTTCCTCCGTTTTTTGCTTGTTCTTTTTTTTTTTTGCCTTTTTTTGTATTTTTTACTTATTATTTTTTTTCATGGGTTTTTTACTGTGCACCAATGCACTGTGCACACAGACACAGTGCACTGTGGATTGCAATAATATTTTTTTTTTGACTTTTTATTTTGTTTTCTACTGATGTTTTTTTTTCTCTTTTTTCTGTTTTTTTTTTTGGTTTTTATTTTATGATTTTTTTTTTCGTTTCTTTTTTTTTCCTAATTATTCTTTTTCTTCTTCTTTTTCCTCCGTTTTTTGCTTCTTCTTTTTTTTTGCCGTTTTTTGTATTTTTTACTTATTATTTTTTTTTCATTTTTTCTTATTATATATATATATATATTTTTTTTTTCTACTTATATATTTTTTTGGTTTTTTGTTTTTTAATAATCGGGGTGTCCGAGCTCGCTTAAATGCACCACGATTAATCTTCATATCCAAATTTTTTTGATAACCAGGGTGTCCAGCCAACTTATGCATACTACGACAATCCTCGGACCCACATTTTTTTTCTAAAATGCTTTCCTGCTGGTACATTTTTTTCTTTTTTTATATATTTTTTATTCACTTATATATATTTTTTATAACAGGGATCTCCGACCAGCTTAAGCACACCACGACTAATTCTACAGTGCTTTCACGCTTATACTTTTTTTTCTTTCGCTTATACTTTTTTTTGTAACCATGGTCTATCAGCCAGCTTAAGCTCTTTTTTTTTACTTATATATTTTTTTTCACTTATATATTTTTTTTTATAACCACGATCTCCGGGCCAGCTCAAGTGCACCACCACTACTCCTCGGATCAAATCTGTTTTTTGATAATCGTGGTGTCCATGCCAGCGTGGACACACCATGACTAATCTTCGAACTAATTTATTATTATTTTTTATTTTTTTTCGTTATACGTTTTTTTGTTCACTTTTATTTTTATTTGTTCTTTGGATTAGATGATTTTTATAATTTTATTATTTGCGCAATAATAATGATAATTTTAGTGATTATTTTTTTTTATAAAAATCTTTTGATTTTTTTTAAAGATTTTCCTGAAATTTTAATTTATATCGGTGATCATTTTAAAAGTAATATTACTCTATTTTTCCTTTTATTCGTTTTTTTTTGTTTTCTGTTTCTTTATTTGTTCTTTAGATTATATGATTTTTATGATTTTATTATTTATGCAATAATAATGATAATTTTAGTTATTGTTTTTTTTATAAAAATCTTTTGTTTTTTTTTTTAATTTTTCATGGAAATTTAATTATTTTAATTGTTTTGGCAGTAATGTTAGTAATAATTTTAGCTTTAATAGCAATGATAATGGCAATAACGTCAGGATGAATTTTCAATCTATGTTTTCATCTTTTTGTTTAATGAAAATTAACATTTGATTATTGTAGGTATTTTCACAATTTATATTTTATTTTTGTTTGATTTAAATTGAATTATAAAATGAACTAATCTTAATACAATGAACTTAATAATTCAGATATCCGAGTTTTCTTGATTTTTTAATGATGATGATAAATTTATGCTGGTTATTTTGTTTGAAACTACTAAATAAATAAATTTATATCGATTTTAAATTCATATATTTTATAAAAAACTTGCACTTGACATGAATTCTGCACAGATTTATTATTTTAGTTAAATTTATATTATAATAAAAAATACACACAATTAATATTTTTTACATTAAAAAAAATATTGTGCCGCCCGCGGCGAAGCGCGGGGGCATTGTCTAGTATATATATATATATGCTAGCTGTTTACCTGTGTCTTATAGGCACCGACACTATAATTTTTTAGCATAAAAATATTAATTATACAAATTTTTTTTATGATAATATAAATTTGAATAAAATAATAAATTCATGTAAAATTTCACCGATTTTCTATAAAATATATGAGTTTCAGTGCACTAAATAGTAAAACACATCTTTTATTATTTAGTTAATATATATATATATATATATATATATATATATATATATATATATATATATAACATTATGATTTCATTCCTTCCTAGCAAAACTCATTTACCAACTCGATTCACCAGATCTCAAATTTATATTAATCGCACGTGTTGATACTTAATCAACACTTAAATTGATTATTCAAAGCATATTACACGTAATGAAAAGCTTACTTTGATTGTAATACCAAGTCTTCTCTCAAGAAAGCCACCACACAAAGCCCTTCAACATATTGTAATTTTATTAATTAAAACATTAAAGTCAACACTTGAATTATCAAAACAAACCACACTTGATAGGAAGCTTATTTTGATTAAGTATTCTCAAGAAAAACACCATACAAATTCTTATATACATAAAAAAACAAATTATTTAAAAATTATGGAAGTATTTAATGGATTTTTAACTCTCTCCTTCATGACATCACCAACATGACTATATAACTAATTTAATTCTCTTTAATTTTGATTTAGCTCTCCTTATTTATTTTATTTACACTCTTGAGAAGAACATGTTATACATGATCATTGATGATGTATCTAAAAAACCCAATAGCCATACATCCACACATTTAGGCAAGCCCAACCAACCACCTAACCTACTAGTTTGGGCTAGCCTAAATAGCTTTGATATCAATATTTTAGTCCCCTTCACACCAAATTTCTTTTTTACACACTGAAACTCTAATGACTACACCTCAAAACCATCAAAAAAGAAAAAAAATGATCTCAATAAGACGAATATATAGTCACCAAGAAAGGTCACTGGAGTGGGCCAAAATAGGTCACTTACGCAACTAATAAGAATCAATTACCTACTCGTGGGACGCTACAAGAAAGTTTGTTAACCATTTTTGCCAAACATCAATGGCGTTAAGCATAAATGGTCAAACTTCATGTTATTTAGGCCAACCTAAACAACCAACTCTCTCCTCTCTTTCCTCCTTCTCTTCTCTCTTTTCTATCTCTTTCCCCTTTTATTTTCAATTCCTCTTCCTTACCAAGCTAGGTTATCCCTGCTAAGCACACACCTCAATGTGTTATATGCTTATCTCTCCAAATATTATATCCATAAAATCTAACTTAGACAATTACAATAGCCTTAAAGATTTTAGACCATATTTAAGATATTATAAGCATTTGAAAGCTTGTAACATTAAAAAAAATTAATGTTATATTTAAAATTATCCCAATAATATTCCCTAGATTTACTTCAGTATAATATCTTAACCTTGTGCCTGATTTCATCATTTGCCTTATAATCTCTAATTTTAGTTTATATTTCATTTCAACACTAACATACTAGCTAAAAAGAGCATGATAAAGCTATGTACTATCATATAACAAGAAGTTGAAAGCTTTAGAGAATTTATTTAGAGATTTAATGAAGTGTTCAACATGAAAATCTTCCCAAACTCGTTGCCACTAAAGCCCTAATCATTATAATCTATTTTTTTTTATATAGGAATGTATGTAGACTTTTCTTAATAGAGTAAAATCTTCTCAATGACATTAGTCTCCTACTATGATATCCACGAAGAATGAGTACCAAATGATCCATTTGTAATCGTCTAAAATTTTCCAAGCTCCTAACCATGCCTCATATCAATACATATACTATGGTTTTGGATTACATTTAGGACAAAAAAAATTATATGATACTAATCTCTTATAAAGAGTGACACAAACATAAATAACCCTAACAAGTTTTGTCACTTTCTTTATGACCATAATTTTGATACCAAGAAATGTCATGCCCTGGAAAAAAGATTAAAAGTTTGGTCTTTAGAGGGTATCTCTAATAATTTTTGAAAAAGAATGTGCAGCTTGAAAAAAACAAGGAAAATTCCTAATGAAACATTACCTAAGATCAAATAGTTTTTCAAATAAAATCATTGATGATTCCTTATAACTTCATTGAATTCTTCATGTATCCAAAATAAGTCTCCATATCTAATAAAATCTCCACGATCAGATCTTCATTGGATTATTCATGTCTCAAAATTGGTTGTCATATCTTTACTAAAACTTTTATTATGAGATCTTCATATGACCATTAAATTCTCTACATCTCTTATTATATTTTCATGAAAAAATCTTCATGTCAACATTAAAATCTATCTCTAAGTCAATTATCCATATCATCAATATCTTCAACAAAAATCTTCATAATGAGATCTTCATGAAAATTATCATGTCTTTATATATCATCTCCTTATATAATGCTTTAAGTAATTACTTTCATGATCACAAAATATTCTATATTTTTAAGTAATTATGTTTTCATGTTTTCTACTATAATATAAACATGAAACACTAATCAAACTCTCTTCCTCTGAGCATGCACTTATAGCACTTATATATATATATATATATATATATATATATATAACCATACAAAAGTAATCAAATTCAATGGCTAAAAGAAAAAATAAAAAGATCCAAGAGGATAAAAAGACGAGGAATAAGGAGGTATAAAATAAAAGGTAGGAAAAAAAAGGGAGATGAAAAAGAAAAAAAAAGGAGATGAAAAAGAAAAAAAGGGATGTTGAAGGCATATTAAAACTTTATGGCTACACCTTTATAACTATATATCATGATAAGATGAATTCTTAGACACTATAATGACCATTAAATAAGGTTAAAATAGATAAAATATGTTATTAAAAAATGGTGGCTGACCTACTCACTTTCACATGCCAATAAAAAATATTATAGCCAATTAGGTTAACCCAAAAAACTATTTCTCTCTCTTATCTCTTATCCCCTTTTTTAATTTTTTCTTCCTCACCAAGCCAAACTATCCCTACCAGACACACCATAATGTATATTTTTAGTCTTTAAAAGGCAACACAACCTAACACATATCACACCTCTTTTATAGCTAATACAATTTCTTGTTTATTCAAGCACTACCATCACCAACACTCCACTAATGACACAAGTTATTTCATATTATTAACAAGATAAGCAACATAACCGGGTTATGACAACCTTAAGGTTATCGGTAAATATGGAAGTGACCAACACTTATCGAGATTCTATGTATTTAAAAAAAAAGGAGCTTATAAGATAAGGTATTGTAAACTTTAAATATTTGTTAAATGGAAGATTAAATATGTTTTCCTTACAAAAAGAGATGAAAACAAAGATGGATGTGCTTATCACATAAGCATATTTGTAAAACAAATTAATGGATGTACTTAATTGACTAGGGTAGATAATTGAATCCGATCATGATAGATACTAGCTCAAATAGATGGAATATGTACAAATAGTTACCTTATTCGATGGATAATAGACAAAAAAATGAATATTCTCAAAATCAACTTCAGTTTGTGTGCATATATATTATGATTTTATTTTTTTATTGAATAATAAATAATAATTATAAAAGATATTCATATAGATATTTAAACCATGATGGATAAGGTATAAATAATTTCATATCAAAGCAATTAATTTCCTTCAATGATAAATGGGTTGTATTAGTATAGGAAAAAAAAAGGAGAAGAAGATGAGTTACCAGCGAAACCATGAATCCTGAGCATTAAGTTGTCATTTCAAATAGAAGATAATGAAGAAACCGTCATCATTTCCCATCAATTTTAGGTTGTGGTTACTCAGGCTCGTCAATACAACCTTGGACAAACAGTGGATGGATTCCACAATTAACCACCACGTCAGCAGTTATTCCCCCCAGTGATTTGAACCCTTCATGTGCCATAATGCTAAAATGTTACCCGAATATGGACCAATAGTATAAAAGGTCGGAAAGTAAAAAAAAAAGAAGAGAAAAGAGGAGGGTTGTCCCAAGAAAGGAGAAAAGAGAGGCATAAAAGAAAAGAAAAGAAAAGAAAAGACCAAAAGTTGTAAAAAAAGAGGCATAATATGAACCACTACTCTATTTTGATTATTTTACTATATTTTTATTTTTATTTTTTTACTAAAATGTCAAATCATCCCTCACCTGGTAATAACAAAAAAAACAATAAAAAAGTACTTAAATGCTTTTTACACTTGTGTTGAGTTTTTTTTTATCTTATAATATGGGTGATTTTTTTTTAAAGTATTATTAAATCTGATCAAATGAGTTAATTTTAAAACCTTTCAGTATGTATCTTTTCTAATTAAGTTGTATCATAGTTGATCCAATATCAGTCAATATTATTTAATTAAATGATAAAAAAACATGCAACTACAATAAATCAACAAAAAAAACCTATCATAATAATACTGATGATTTTTTTTTATAAAACTCAATTTCTAGGCAACCCAATATTGAAGATAATTTCATAAAAAAAGATAAAAAAAACTACCCAAATGAGCATACGAACTTGCAACCTGGATCATGAGACTAAAATAATATAATAATAAAAAAATACAAAGTCTAATTTCCAACAACCTTAATGTAGAATGTTGAAAAGCAATAATAAAAAGGATAAAAACACGCTTGCAAACTCGAGCAAGCTCACCAAATCCTACAATCTTGATCGTGCGAATGAGATAATATAATAGAAGGTTAAACAAGAAAAATTTAAAAGCTCAAATCTAAAGCCAACCCAATACTCAAATGAAAAAAGATTCAAAGAAAAGATTTAAGTCAATTTGAACTAACTCATCAAATCATGTCATGATATTGGGATAATCTCATAAAAAAAACAAGTAATGAAGTCCAAAAATTATTGCAACATTAAAGGACTAAATTAGGAGAGAGAAAAAGAGACCAAAATATTATATACCAAAGAACATATAAATAAATAAATAAATGGGTCTGTAGTAATTCAAGAGAAGAATAAGTTCATTACAAGAATGTTTACTCGGGCTACACTGCAGGGCCAGTCAATGTTTTTCTAACATAAAAAAATATTCAAACGATGATAACTTGGATGAACTTAAGTAATTCATTGACTAGGATAACACTAGAGCAAGGAAAGAGAAAAGATAGAAAGCTCAAGGCCTAACAATGAGGGACTTAATTGAAAAATAGAATAATAAAAAAAATAAGGATGAAATTTAATAAAAAAATGTAAAAAATCAAATATCAATTGATAAAATAAAAAAATCAAATTGGATATAAATAAATGATTGAGAATCACCTTTATTTTTTTTCATGGCTAGCAAACTTACTTTTTGAGGGGAAAGAAAGAGAAAAAAAAAGAAGTGAAGAATTATTGTCGGAAATCTTTCTTGCCATGAAAATCAGCACGTGTTAGCCCACTGTGTAGAGGATGGTGTATTGCTCATCACATAAGGCTACTCACAAGTCACAACCACCAGGAGATGCCATATGAGTTGCCTGAAGTATGCAAACATGTCTTACTTGCTGGCATGTGCTCTACGCATCATGCCAAAAATTTGTTTTTAATTATAGAAAACCAGAACTAAAAATTCGAAAACACCCTATGATGTTTTTATTTATTTATTTATTTATTTTTGGAACCTAGTTAAGGATCATGATGTTAGAGTAGGGGGGTAAATATATCCTTTTCATCTAAAATTAATAAGATTATTTGGTTTCAATTATCCATCAATGATAATGGGGTTATATTTGTATAGAAAAAAGAGGAGGAGAAGATGAGTTACCAGAGTCAAAGAGCGAAACCATGCATCCAGAGCATTAAGTTGTGCTTTCAAATAGAAGATAATGAATAGATCGTCAAGCATTTCCCATCAATTTTAGTCTTTTAGGTTGTTGTTGCTCAGGCTCATCAATACAATCCTCGACAAAGAGTGGATGAACTCCACTTTGGACCACCGCATCAGCAGTATATCCCCCTAGTTTGAAATGAAACGAGGCCTCCTTGAAAAAAAGATCAGAGTGGATACTCCAAATGAACACATGATCCCTTTTCCTTGAATCGTACCCGCCCATATCTATGAAGTGGAAACTGAGATCACTATGGGTTCCATCTTTGGTTATCAAATGGTATTCACATTTAACATCAAGGTATCCGTGACGAGGGCCAAATGAAACAACAGCGCAGAGAGTTAAACCGAATAGCTGATCAGTGGTGTTAGCATGATGGCAGTGGTCTGGTAGCTTGATTTTTACTGAAGGTCCTTCTGTATTTTTATAGGTGAACCACTCCGGGACTTCCGACCCAGGAATACACAACCGTACACTAACTGGCTCACCAAAATATTGCTGCACCGAAGAGAGTGCGAATGTGAGATGCATGCACAAAATTGTCATTAGTTTTTTTTATAAATCAAGATCGAGGGACCAAGAATTCACCTGATTAAACAATGATGTTGCCATGCGTTGAATTCGTTTCCAGGCATCACCTGATTCACTCATAATTTTAGTGAGTGAATGCTGATCTAGCTGGTGGCAATTACAGAAATCGAATTCTTGAGAAACAGCTTCATAATCTTCAACTGATGTTAGTGAGATGCAATCTAATGCTTTTAAAACCCGTAGACTCGATGGAAGCTGTGGTAAATGTTGAAGCCTCTCATAGCTACTCAAATCGAGTTCAATTAGCACGGCAAGTTGCTTGATGCTTGCGGGTATCCTCTCAAAATAATTGCAAGGCAATCTCAAAACTGTCAGCGACACCCAAGAGCCTATGCTACCGGGAATTTCTAACATGCCACAATGCCCCCAATTCAAATACTGGAGACAACCCAATTTATTGGTGGTTGATGCTATTTCTTCTACTTCTGATCACCTCGGATTCAGAATTGGGAATCGATTCGGCTTAGAACAATTTTGTAGTGTGAGCCATAAAAGATTTTCCAAACCATGGATACTGTTTGGAAGACTTTTTAGTTTTGAGCAACCACTAAGATCTGTTTCTCAAGATATTTCAACTCGCCAATGCTTTCTGGTAAACTTGCTAGTTCTGAGCAACAACCAAGTTGAAGCTCAACAAGACATTTCAACTTGCCAATACTGTCTGGAAGACTAGCTAATTTTGAGCTGGAAAAAAGATGAAGCTCTACAAGAAATTTCAATTCACCAATGCTTTCCGGTAAACTTGCTAGTTCTGAGCAACCACCAAGTTTAAGCTTAACAAGACATTTCAACTTGCCAATGCTGCTTGGAAGACTAACTAATTTGTTGCAACTAGCAAGATTAAGCTCTACAAGGGATTTCAACTCACCAATGCTGTCTGGTAGACTAGCTAATTTGTAGCAAGCATTAAGATTAAGCTCTACAAGAGATTTCAACTCACCAATGCTGTCTGGTAGACAAGTAAGACTTATACAGAAAAATAAATTCAATTTAACAAGTTGAGAGAGGAACCCAATTGATGGTGGAAGAGTGCTGTTCCAGATTAGCTGTTCCAGATTTAGAACCTCAAGATTTGGGAGATTAGAGAAGTCAAAATCACTTAAGATCAGCTTTGAGGAGGAACAGGGGTTCATTATTTTCAAATTCTCAAGCGGCTGTAAATAAAAAAGAAAAAGAAGGCAATGTAAGAATACATAAATGTTATAAATATTTTTTTTTAAATCCAATATATTTGATGAAGAAGGATGATAAAACATATATACCTGATTTTCATTCCAAATTTGTTCAAGCTGGCTGTGAGGCATTTCAAGGATGACAAGTTTCTCAGGAAAAAAGTTTGACGGCAAGGATTTAAAGGGTAATTACACCAGTCGAGAATCCTTAGCTCATTTGAAAGAATGTGAAGCCCTTGAGGAAGGTGGATTCTGACCATCTCTTCACCTCGATAATATGGATATTGATATGGATGATAGAATTTGAGCAGTCTAAGATTATACATCCCTTCAAATGCTGCAGGACTTGCGTTAATTTTTGTAGTTGGAGATATTTTGAGGGATATGCTTTCCACTTTTCCAGTCCCCTGATTACCAAAAGCAAAGTGTAAATCAGTATATAACAAATAAAAAACTCAATTAAAAAACAAAACTGACTTTGATCTTTATTCTTGTCCAAGGCTACACCTCCCAGCTACAAACAAGAATGTTAAACAACAGTCAGCTAAATCACTCGGAAACGTTACCTGAGTTGTTAATACACGGTAGACATCTTTAGCATCCCACAACCTGCTACGTTCTCTAGGGTCGACGTTTTCTTGGACGACAATTTCTCTCCCTAGTTTTAGTAGCACGTCATGCATCCAGATCTTGTTTCGAACAATTTTTATGAGGCACATATCAATGAGACGATCTATCCCACTTCTTTCTTCCAGATCTAGTGTTTGTTGGAGATAATCCCTTGGGCAACGTCCAAAGAAACATGCTATATCAAGAAATATTTTCTTTTCTGTCTGATCTAATTCATCATAACACATTTCCAAACATTTCTTGATGTCCTCGCCACCATTTGTTCTTAGCTGTGCCACCTTGCTTTCCCAGTATTCAACACTAGTCTTCTTGTATAGACTGGCACCTAAAACCTCGAGAACCAATGGAATGCCCTTAACACAGCTTACCACGTTTCTTGATAGCCTAGTATATCCATCTGGGGGATTATTTTGTTTAAAAGCATGAAAGCTGAAGAGTCGAAGGGCATCATCTTCATCTAAATCGTTAACCTTGTAAATTCTGTTTTCTTAGCATGCATTTACAAGCACTTGCCAATCTCTACTTGTCATAATGATTCTACTTCCTTCGCCAAACAAGCCATCCTCACCTACTAAAAAAATTAAATGCTGTGGATCTTTGACATCATCAAGGACTATGAGAACTTTTTTTCTTTGAAGCATTCGCTTAATGTCCGGGGGTAACACTTTTGTGCGAATATTTAGATCTTTCTTCTCTAATACCTCACCAAGAATTTCCTGTCGTACATGATCAACCCCATGCTTCTTTGATTCTTCCCTAACATTTCGAAAAAAGCAATCGCCTTCGAATTTATGAGAGTTCCGATTATATACAGCTTCAGCCGTTGTTGACTTACCTATACCACCCATACCCCAGATTCCCACAATGAGCACACCGGTTGACCCAAAGGATAGTAATGATTCGATGTGTTTAACGCGTGATTGCATTCCGACAAGGCCTTGTGCATCGATTGAGGGAGACAGCGCATGGTGTAATTTCTTGTGAATGTTAGAAACAATTTCCTCAATCAGCCTGGTCTCATCCCTGCATTGCATAGTTAATTAAGAACAAGGACAGGCTAGGAAGTAAGACAAGCCACCAGAACCTCAGAAGTTTTATCGTAACCTCAAACATAGTATTGATTCTCGAACAAAAATGGTTTATACATGCTGGGGCTTAATACAATGTAGTTGATCAATAATTATAACTTACTTAATGACGCTTGAATCCCAGCCCTTGAGATTCGCTATTTCTTTCAAAGCATGTCTCCAGCTCTCTACTTCTTCAGAAGCGCAATCTCTTTCATGCCTGGAAAGTGCTTCTCCATATCTCCCCGTCAGATTTTGAACTTGGCTTGGATCAAGTTGGTGAAAAACCGGTAACACCATCTGTCCTTTGGTCTCCATGCACTGATGAATCTTTGAGAGTTCCCTCAAACAGAAAGTAGAATCTGCATATTTTTCGGAGAAAATGACGACCGAAATATATGAATCTTCAATCCTTTCCAAGAGGGCAGGCTCGATCTTCTCTCCTCCATCAAGTTTATTATCGATGTAAGCATCAATTTGCTTTCGCTGCAAAGCATTATAAAGATGACTGGTAAAACTATAGCGGGTGTCCGTGCCTCTAAAACTGAGGAATACATCGTGCTTCAAAAATGGTGTAGTGGGAGCCATATTTTTATATGCTTGATATAAAAACAATTAAGCTTAATTTCTACTTCTGATAATTATTCCCTGTAACAAGCAAAAACAAAACAAACGATTATAATGATCTGTGTCGTAGCAGCAAAGAAAAACCAAAGAGATTTTAACCCAAAACAGAGAGAATTCATTGATATTCGTTACTGGAATAGCTATAGAGAAATTGATGGACGTACAGGAAGAATGTCTACCAGTCATTCAAGGGCAGCTTTTTGATCTTTAACCCTCCATGTGCCATGATGCTAAAATGATGCCAGGAAGAAGTGGAAGCCATATTTTTATATGCTTGATATAGTAATATTTTTTGGGAAAATACAAAAACTCTGGAAAGGAAAAATCATGGGAGAAAAGAGAAGGAGCGGGCCCTAGAAAACAATAAGAAAGGAGGCAGGAGGCAGGAGGCAGGGAATACGGGTGATTTTCACCTAACATGTCACGACCCGATTCCCGGATCCGTGACCGGCACATAGGCATGGTCCCCCTCCAGGGTTCCACACCTATGCGAACCCAAACTCACAGACAAACTTATCATTCAACATCAGAATTCAACGCAGCGGAAATAACAAAATAAACTTTATAACATAATTCCATTGTCTTTATACAAGAGTTGATTACATACAGTTGTAATTGTGGAGCACTGACTAGACATACGAACAAAATATCAAATACAACCAAAATAGCAGGTTCCAAGAGTTGGACAAAAATGACCTGCTAGCAAGCTACGACCCTGAAAATGATAAATAATGAGGGAGTGAGTTCAACAACTCAGTGAGTAGATAATATCCAATATACACATACGAGATAATATAGCAAAGAGAAGTATAATAACAAATCGGCTCGAAGTTCTTACAAGGAATTTCTCAATAGGTCATAACAAACATGTGATGGTTTCTCAAATAGGTCATAACAAGAATTCAATAGGTAAAACTCGTCGAGAAAAATCGGAATGCGAGTGAGCATGAGGCTCCGTCATCGTGGGATGATCGGTCCACACGGAGTTGGTGACTCCCCAGACCAACTAGGGTTTCGAGATACGATGTGCACAAAGGCTAACACTACCCTGTTAGCATGGGTATTCGACCGGCATACCACGAGGCATATCTTATAATCAAACAAACATATTCGGATCTCAAGGCTCAACTCATGGTATCAATCAAATGAGGAGCTATCAATTCATAAACAGATATAGGCTCATATCAAGAACGGATATTCAACAAATGATTATGCTTTATCGTATCAAGAATATAATCAAGGTATATATTATCAAAAAGCATAATCCAATTCATACTAGCAAATTCAAATATTTATACTATTTCTCATGCATATTAAATATTATCCACTCACCGGACTCAAAAGCGGACAAGTTCCAAAAGCGAGAATGTTGATGAAACTTTGCGATGTCCCGCGAGTAGAATATCGGGATTATCCGAATATATAAAAGAAGATATACTCAAAAAATGACTCAAAAAGAAGTAAAATACCTTTAATAACATATCTAAGAGTTCAAATCATAATCCTATGTGTTTTTGAATCAACTATCAATTTCTTCGTAAAACCTAAATCAAAGGTTTCTTCCAAAAATCTAATTCCAAATACCCAACTCATAAAATTGATAATAATCCATCAAATGAACTTCAATTATCCATCAAACCAATCTTAAATGCTATTATTTCACCTAGGGACCATTCTGAATTTTTTCTCATATTTTTAGGGCCAAATCGTAATTTTACCATATTGAAGGACTAAATTGAACACTTCATAAATTCATAGCTATCCTAAAATATTGTCCATAATTCATCCTCAATTCTGTCCAGAACCTCGAATTTCATTCCAGGGACCAAACTGTAATTTTTCCAAATTTCGGGGACCAAACTGTAATTTTCACAAAAAGGACCAAAATGACATTTCGTCATCTTCAACCTCTGCCCAGAATTCCAGCAAGGGATTTTCAATTTTCTCAACATTATTTCACCATTTTTTCTCAATATTTTCTTAAACCAAACATCTCAAAACTTCAAAATCATCTACAATCAAACTAATTAAACTATTACCCAACACATTCAACCCTTAACATCTCTCTTCATTCATCAATCAAACCCAAATAAAATTCTTAAACCCTAACAACCCATACAAGCAAAAATCATAACTAATAATCACATTTATACATAATCAAACACACACATTACCTTAACAACTTATTTCTCCTTCTTCCTTTCTCTTCCTCTTCTCTTTCCCTCTTTTCTCTTCTTCTTCTCCTTTCTCTTCCTCTTCTCTTTCCCTCTTTTCTCTTCTTCTTCTTCTTTCTTCCTCTCTTCCCGATTCTCTCTCTCAATTTCAGACCTAATCTTTTTTTCTTTTCTTTTTTTTTGTTTTGTTTTTTCTTTTTTCTCTTCTCTTCTCTTCTATTTATATTTACTAGCTTGTACAATTACTACAACACCCCTAACCTAATTCTAAGCCACTAAGGGCATACATGTATTTTTCTTTTTAAAAATTTCAGAATATTACAATCTCCCCACCTTATAAAAGTTTCGTCCTCGAAACTAAATAAATGTTTGAATACATACCGAGATTATCAAAAAGATGAGGATATTCCTCACGCATCTTATCCTCAAGTTCCCATGTCGCTTCTTCAATTGAACGACCTTTCCACTTCACCTTCACCGAAACTATATCCTTCGACCTAAGCTTTCTCACCTATCGGTCCACCATAGTTTCTGGTTGCACCTCATAAGTCACATCATCTCTTGACTCAACTGGATGCACTTCTAACACATGAGATGGATCCAAAATATATTTTCATAGGATAGAAACATGAAATAGATGTATAGTCGACAAATTTGGCTGTAAGGCCAACCTATAAGCAATTGCTCCAATTCTAGACTTTGAATAAACCAAAATATCATCAATAGAAACTATCACAAATTGATCAATAAACTGTTTAAACACTTTGTTCATCAAGTCCATAAAAGTTGCTGGTGCATTTGTTAATCCAAAAGACATCACCAAGAACTCATAATGACCATACCGGAGTTCTAAAGGCGGTTTTTTGGAATGTCTTCCTTTCTTATCCTCAACTGATGATACCCAGATTGAAGATCGATCTTAGAAAAGAATTGAGCTCCCTGCAACTGATCAAACAATTCATTTATTCAAGGGAGTGGGTATCTATTTTGAATTGTCACTCGACTTAGTTGTCTATAATCTATAAATAACCTCAATGACTCATCTTTCTTCTTCACAAACAACACTGGGCTCTCCAAGGAGACACATTTGGCCGAACAAACTCCTTATCTAATAAATCCTGCTATTGTTCCTTTAGCTCTCTCAATTATGTTGGTGCCATTCTATATGGTGCCATTGATATTGGTTCAGTACTCGGAACCAAATCAATAGAAAAATCAATCTCCTTAAACGGAGGCAATCCAGGTAACTCTTCCAGAAATACATTGATGAACTCCATAACTATGGGGACTTGGTCTATCTGGGAAATTTCCTTATCTACATCCACTATATATGTTAGGTAACACTGTACCCTTTTTCGTGTCATTCTCCTCAAGATAGTCAACAATATAATTAATGAACACACAATCTTATCTCCTCGAAAAACTAACCTCATTTCTCAATCTAAATCAAACACTACTTTCTTACCCTGATAAATTTCTGAAGCCCTATGCTTTGACAACCAATCCATTCTCAAAATAACATCAAAATCAATCATATCTAAAACATTTAAGTCTCCCATAAAGATTTTTATCTCGCAATTTCTATCTCACAATTTTTGATACACATACTTCACTAATATTAATTCCCAAAATCACATCAAAATCAATCATATCTAAAACATTCAAGTCTCCCATAAGGATCTTATCTCCAATTTCTATCTCATAATTTTGATACACATACTTCACTAATATTAATTCCCAAAATCACATCAAAATCAATCATATCTAAAACATTCAAGTCTCCCATAAGGATTTTATCTCCAATTTCTATCTCACAATTTGGATACACATATTCACTAATATTAATTCACAAAATCACATCAAAATCAATCATATGTAAAACATTCAAGTCTCCCATAAGGATCTTATCTCCAATTTTTATCTCACAATTTTGATACACATACTTCACTAATATTAATTCTTCATCCACGGAGATATAAACGAAATGAGAAATCCTAACAGAGTTAGTTGCCTATCTAACCTCATGGCAATATATAGGGACATAAACAAAAAGGTTGCACCCGTATCAAACAAAACTTTTGATTCAAAAGTGCAAAAAAAAAAAAAGAATATATTCAAGTGCGAATACATCACCCCTCCTATAAGGAATATACCTTGCATTTCTTAACTACACAATACATACATCTTTCTGATCGTCACATACTCCCAGAGTATTAGCTATATGTCTATTCTCAATATATCATAGAAGAAATAATGCACTCTTGTTATTCCAAAACAATAACACAATAGTTATCAAATAATTATCGGAAAGCATATCTATAGAAGAACATAAGAATCAGGAAGATATGCTTGATGAGAATTCAGAATTTCAAGGATGACAGACAAGACAAAACGGATCCTAATGCTCCACAATACGAATCCTAACTTTACTATTATTTCATGAATTGAAGCTATGTCATTATGTTTTGTCACTCACTCTTTTACTTTTATTCATTTTATAATTTCGGCTCTGATACCATCTTTGTCACGACCCGATTCCCGGATCCGTGACCGGCACATAGGCATGGTCCCCCTCCAGGGTTCCACACCTATGCGAACCCAAACTCACAGACAAACTTATCATTCAACATCAGAATTCAACGCAGCGGAAATAACAAAATAAACTTTATAACATAATTCCATTGTCTTTATACAAGAGTTGATTACATACAGTTATAATTGTGGAGCACAACTAGACATACGAACAAAATATCAAATACAACCAAAATAGCGGGGTTCCAAGAGTTGGACAAAAATGACCCCGCTAGCAAGCTACGACCACGAAAATGATAAATAATGAGGGAGTGAGTTCAACAACTCGGTGAGTAGATAATATCCAATATACACATACGAGATAATATAGCAAAGAGAAGTATAATAACAAATCGGCTCGAAGTTCTTACAAGGAATTTCTCAATAGGTCATAACAAACATGTGATGGTTTCTCAAATAGGTCATAACAAGAATTCAATAGGTAAAACTCGTCGAGAAAATCGAATGCAGGGTGAGCATGAGGCTCCGTCATCGTGGGATGATCAGTCCACACAGGGTTGGTGACTCCCCGACCAACTAGGGTTTCGAGATACGATGTGCACAAAGGCTAACACTACCCCGTTAGCATGGGTATTCCGACCGGCATACCACGAGCATATCTTATAATCAAACAAACATATTCAGATCTCAAGGCTCAACTCATGGTATCAATCAAATGAGGAGCTATCAATTCACAAACAGATATAGGCTCATATCAAGAACGGATATTCAACAAATGATTATGCTTTATCGTATCAAGAATATAATCAAGGTATATATTATCAAAAAGCATAATCCAATTCATACTAGCAAATTCAAATATTTATACTATTTCTCATGCATATTAAATATTATCCACTCACCGGACTCAAAAGCAGACAAGTTCCAAAAGCGAGAATGTTGATGAAACTTTATCGATGTCCCGCGGGTAGAATATCGGGATTATCCGAATATATAAAAGAAGATATACTCAAAAATGACTCAAAAAGAAGTAAAATACCTTTAATAACATATCTAAGAGTTCAAATCATAATCCTATGTGTTTTTTGAATCAACTATCAATTTCTTCGTAAAACCTAAATCAAAGGTTTCTTCCAAAATCTAATTCCAAATACCCAACTCATAAAATTGATAATAATCCATCAAATGAACTTCAATTATCCATCAAACCAATCTTAAATGCTATTATTTCACCTAGGGACCATTCTGAATTTTTCTCATATTTTTAGGGCCAAATCGTAATTTTACCATATTGAAGGACTAAATTGAACACTTCATAAATTCATAGCTATCCTAAAATATTGTCCATAATTCATCCTCAATTCTGTCCAGAACCTCGAATTTCATTCCAGGGACCAAACTGTAATTTTTCCAAATTTCGGGGACCAAACTGTAATTTTTCACAAAAAGGGACCAAAATGACATTTCGTCATCTTCAACCTCTGCCCAGAATTCCAGCAAGGGATTTTCAATTTTCTCAACATTATTTCACCATTTTTCTCAATATTTTCTTAAACCAAACATCTCAAAACTTCAAAATCATCTACAATCAAACTAATTAAACTATTACCCAACACATTCAACCCTTAACATCTCTCTTCATTCATCAATCAAACCCAAATAAAATTCTTAAACCCTAACAACCCATACAAGCAAAAATCATAACTAATAATCACATTTATACATAATCAAACACACACATTACCTTAACAACTTATTTCTCCTTCTTCCTTTCTCTTCCTCTTCTCTTTCCCTCTTTTCTCTTCTTCTTCTCCTTTCTCTTCCTCTTCTCTTTCCCTCTTTTCTCTTCTTCTTCTTCTTTCTTCCTCTCTTCCCGATTCTCTCTCTCAATTTCAGACCTAATCTTTTTTTCTTTTCTTTTTTTTTGTTTTGTTTTTCTTTTTCTCTTCTCTTCTCTTCTATTTATATTTACTAGCTTGTACAATTACTACAACACCCCTAACCTAATTCTAAGCCACTAAGGGCATACATGTATTTTTCTTTTTAAAAATTTCAGAATATTACATAACATCCTCACCTACCATGATGATAACAAATAAAACTATATAAAAAAGTACCTAAATGCCTTTTACTCTTTGTATAGAGTGTTTTTAATTTTATAATATGGATGACTTTTTTATTAACAATACACTAAATTACGTTAAAAAAGTACCTAAATGCCTTTTACTCTTTGTATAGAGTGTTTTTAATTTTATAATATGGATGACTTTTTTATTAACAATACACTAAATTACGTGGAAAACCACTATAGCTCCTCACACATAACAACAAAGTGGATAGCAACATTGTTTTCCCTTCTTATTTTTTCGTTTCTTGTTTTTTTATTTTTTTTTATTTTTCCACTTATGTGTATATTTTTTTCTTATTTTTCTATAATCGGGGTGTCTGGGCTAGCTTAAGCGCACCACGATTAATCCTCGGATCCAATTTTTTTATAGCTTTTTTTTTTTCATCTTTTTCCTAATTATGTTTTTTTGATTATATTTTTTTTTCATTTTTTTTTGCTGGTTAAACTTTTTTAATTTGTTTCTTTTTCCACTTATATATTTTTTTTTGTTTTTTGTTTTTTATGATCGGAGTGTTCGGGCTAGCTTAAACACACCACAATTCATCCCCGGATCCAATTTTTTTTTATAACCAGGATTTTCATGTCAGTTTATGATTACCACGACTAATCCTCGGACCTCTTTTTTTGCTAAAGTGCTTTCCCGCTAGTATATTTTTCCCCTTTTTTTCTTATACTTTTGTTTTGTTCATTTATACATTTATTTTTATAACCAGGGTCTACGGGTCAACTTAAGTACACCACGACTAATTCCCGGATCGAATTTATTTTTAAAACAATTTAGATTGCTACAGTGCTTTTATGCTTATATATATATATATATTTTTTAACTTATATATTTTTTTATAACCATGATATCTGAGCCAACTATTTTTCTAACATAAAAAATATTCAAACGATGATAGCTTGGATGAACCCGGATTAATTTAAGTAACTCGCTATCTAGGATAACTCTAGAGCAAGGAAAGAGAAAAGTTAGAAAGCTCAAGGTCTAATGAGGGACTTAATTGAAGAGTAGAATAAAAAAGAAAAATAAATAAATTAAAATAAAAAGAAAAAGGATGAAATTTAATAAAAAATGTAAAAAATCAAATATCAATTGGGATATTATTTAATATGAAATATCAATTAGACAACATAAAAGTAAAGGGCTTGCTCATAACAAACCCATCAAATCCTTAGGGTACCATCCTAGACAGGGAAACTCTACGAAGCATTGTGAGATTCATCAATGAAAAGAACATCCATTAAGTCTGTGATGAGATTCATGCAGCCACAGTTTTCAGCTAGCCTGATTTCATTAGCGTAGCGGAGATACTGCAGGAAGATATTGAATGTAATCTCGATCTTGTACACGTTGTTTACAGTCTCTCAAAAGACATGGCTATTATCTATTCATACAATGATGCAGGAGTGAGTTGCGCCCGCAAGAACTCAGTACCTGATAGCATCAATGCTATCGGATAATGAGTTTGTGGAGAAGTTCATATAAAGTAGATATTTTATAATCTGAGCATGTGTATTTTGAATTGAATTAATATATATATATATATATATATATATATGCTAGCTGTTTCTGTGTCTTATAGGCACCGACACTATAATTTTTTTAGCATAAAAATATTAATTATACAAGATTTTTTTTATTATAATATAAATTTGGATAAAATAATAAATTCATGTAAAATTAATTTATATTAATCGCACATGTTGATACTTAATCAACACTTAAATTAATTTTTCAAAGCATATTACACCTAATGAAAAGCTTACTTTGATTATAATACCGAGTCTTCTCTCAAGAAAGCCACCACACAAAGCCCTTCAACATATTGTAATTTTATTAAGTAAAACGTTGAAGTCAACATGTACATCATATTATTCGTGAATATTGATATTTAACTCATACATCAACACTTAAATTATCAAAACAAACGACACTTAATAGGAAGTTTATTTTGATTAAGTATTCTCACGAAAAACACCATACAAATCCTTATACACATAAAAAACAAATTATTTAAAAATTATGGAAGTATTTAATGGATTTTTAACTCTCTCCTTCATGACATCACCAACATGACTATTTAACTAATTTAATTCTCTTTAATTTTGATTTAGTTCTTCTTATTTTATTTTATTTACACTCTTGAGAAGAATATGTTATACATGACCATTGATGATGTATCTAAAAAACCCAATAACCATACATCCACACATTTAGGCAAGCCCAACCAACCACCTAGCCTACTAGTTTGGGCTAGCCCAAATAGCTTTGATATCAATATTCTAGTCCCCTTCACACCAAATTTCTTTTTTAAATTAAGCATGTGTTTTCTCTTCACAAAAATACATATTTACATGGTCATCCATGCAAAATTAATAAGAACCACAAGTTAAGAGAAGAGAGGAAAATATCCATGGCAGGGAAAGAAGAAAATGAATAAATTGGCAAAATAAAAAAACAAAACATGAGAGAGAAAAGAGAAAAAAACAAATAAATATTGAATTACACACTGAAACTCTAATGACTACACCTCAAAACCATCAAAAAAGAAAAAAAAAAGGATCTCAAGTAGATGAATATATAGTCACCAAGAAAGGTCACTGGAGTAGGCCAAAATAGGTCACTTACGCAACTAATAAGAATTAATTACCTACTCGTGGGACACTACAAGAAAGTTTGTTAACCATTTTTGCCAAACATCAATGGCGTTAAGCATAAATGGTCAAATTCAATGGCTAAAAGAAAAAATAAAAAGATCCAAGAGGATAAAAAGACGAGGAATAAGGAGGTATAAAATAAAAGGTAGGAAAAAAAAGGGAGATGAAAAAGAAAAAAAGGGATGTTGAAGGCATATTAAAACTTTATGGCTACACCTTTATAACCATATATCATGATAAGATGAATTCTTAGACACTATAAATGACCATTAAATAAGGTTAAAATAGATAAAATATGTTATTAAAAAATGGTGGCTGACATTCTCACTTTCACATGTCAATAAAACATATTATAGCCAATTAGGTTAACCTAAAAAACTATTTTCTCTCTCTTATCTCTTATCCCTTTTTTTAATTTTTTCTTACTCACCAAGCCAGACTATCCCTACCAGACACACCTTAGTGTATATTTTTGGTCTTCAAAAGGCAACACAACCTAACACATATCACACCTCTTTTATTGCTAATACAATTTCTTGTTTATTCAAGCACTACCATCACCAACACTCCACTAATGACACCAGTTATTTCATATTATTAACAAGATAAGCAACATAACCGGGTTATGACAACCTTAAGGTTATCGGTAAATATGGAAGTGACCAACACTTATCGAGATTCTATGTATTTAAAAAAAAAGAAAAGAAAAAGGAGCTTATAAGATAAGTTATTATAAACTTTAAATATTTGTTAAATTGAAGATTAAATATGTTTTCCTTACAAAAAGAGATGAAAATAAAGATGGATGTGCTTATCACATAAGCATATTTGTAAAACAAATTAATGGATGTACTTAATTGACTAGGGTAGACAATTGAATCCGAACATGATAGATACTAGCTCAAATAGATGGAATATGTACAAATAGTTACCTTATTCGATGGATAATAGATAAAAAAATGAATATTCTCAAAATCAACTTCGGTTTGTGTGTATATATATTATGATTCTATTTTTTTATTGAATAATAAATAATAATTATAAAAGATATTCATATAGATATTTAAACCATGATGGATAAGGTATAGATATAAAGAAGTCAGCTCATGGATACTTATTGTCATCCCTATAATTCACTAAATTTTATAAGTACAAGTACTCAAATAAAAAAATCAATTATGTACACATTTTAAAAATAAACCATAAAATATAATTACATATAATATTATCATTAAAAAAATAAAACAATATATATTGAAAAATTATCAACAATGGCTCACCTAGCTAGAGTTAACTACCATGTCAATATTTCAATAACAAAATTAACAGATACTTAATTCATCAATTACTTCATGAATATAAGTAATTAAATAAAAGAAAACAAATAAATAAAAACACAAAGTATAAGAATTTATGTCATTATTTCTTATTTTGTGTTTAGTGTTTTTGTAAAGCATCTTATAAGAATAGAAACTACAACATAACAAAACTATTTTAAAGTATTTTGTTGTGTGATAAATGTTTTTTTAAATATCTTTTTCAAGAAAATATTTTTTTTTTGTAATTATCGGTGCAAAACAAATGCTAAAAAACAAAAAAAAAAGGTCAAACCTAATAATGCTAGTTTGAAGAATAATGTTTTAACCTCATAAAAGGTGAGAAAATATTCACCTTATACTACCACCTCATAATATCCATTACCACCCTAATCATTCAATCACGACCATCACTTCATCACCATCATAACCAACATCTATACCATTCCAAAACAAAAACAATCACCACCACCATCATCTCACTATTAAAATAAATATCATTTTATTATTAATGTTATAATAATTACTACCAAAACAATCATTAGCATTCTAGGATCAATGGCACAATCTCTAATATTATTATTATTTTTTTTATTAATATCACTATTATCATTACCATGGATACATTTATCATAAACATTGTAACTTTTCTCTCATCACCATTATTAAAAAAAAAATCATGAATGGGAAATAGCTGATTTTATGAGAAAATATTTTCTTTGATTTATCCAAACAATGAAAATGAAAAGGTTTTCCTTTAAAAAAACATAACCTTAATGAATATTGAACAGTAAAATAATTCATATTCATAAAATTATACTATACAAAAATTATTTGTGGAGTTAATTTATCATTTGACATTATATTGACATGATCAGGACCATTTGAAACAAAAAAAAAAAATTATCTTGAGAAATAAAAAGTCAAGAGAATTTGTAACGCTATAATTATAGTTACAACTAAAGGGGTACAACAAAAACTTTCAATTATTATCATAAATATTTAGAAGTAAATTGGTAGGGTAGGATAAAAT
>CM055035.1:11911101-12277997 GCA_029204005.1 Salix udensis
AAATGATCATGACCTTTAACTTCTACAAGGGTTATGGGCCTATTATTTTCTCTATAGAGACAAGCCTTGTAGGATTAGGGAGTTCCTTGATAAGGATAAAGTCTTGCATCATCTCTCCACCTTCATCTTCACTAACTATATGAGATTAAAAAAACCCTCGGGCAAACCCTTATCAGAAGATTCTTTTGAAGGTTCCCTTTCTCCTTCAGCTATCAATCCTGTAGAGACAAAGAAAGTTCATGTTTTTTGTTTTTATAACATGTTGGAAAAAAAAGAGTAAGGTAGCAATATACTTTTTCAAAATGGCCTAGTAATATCCTTTAGCTATTTTATTATTAGTTGAAGTTGAACTAACATAACCATTTCTTCTTCTTACTTGAACTCAAATGAGGCTTGCTATTTAATTCATTAAGGGGACCCTTTAATAGTGTAAACAATCCAATATTTGTTATAATATCTTCATGGGATTGATTGTCCCAATTTATTTTATGATTAGCCATCTCCTCCTCTAGTTCTTGATATGTGTTGGCTTTCCAACCAACATGTTTTTCATGAATTTGTTATTTTTCTTAGCGAAGGTGGAAAATCATTACATGTCACTGTCATCATTGGTGTCAGTGAACATTTGATAGCTACTCCTAAAAGCATTGACTATTAAACCGAACTTAACAATTCTACATAAGTTTTTAAAGGAATACAAAATTGTCCATCTATTGAGATGTAGTTGGCCTGGACCAGTTAGTAATAATTGAACAATTTCCTTATTAACCCTTAAAGATAGAAGGAGTTTCTCATCTCATACATGTGGATAAGGGTGGTGATTAAAAAATAACCCTAAGTGGACCTAGGGTCTATTTGTTTATACATTTATCAGGATAGAGTATTTTATCCAAGTACTCGTCAAGTTGATGACAAGTTATGAGTTCCACATCCATGGAACATACATTACTAGGGATGGCATCCCTAGGAATTTGTGGAAACCTTTTTTTCCTCATAATTGTCTTTAGTGAGGAAGAGAAAGACTCATGTGAGACCTTCTCCCATGAGCATCTCTAGTAGGGGAAAAGGATTAGGTTTTGCAAGAAGATCTCTCTTTTTTATTAGAGGAGGATGCTAATGTGGTACCTCTTTTTGTCTTAGGCTCTAGTATAAGAGGGCCTTGTCTCTTGGCACTTCTTTTATGTTTCGGTTGAAACCTAAACTCTTTATTAGGGAAACAAGTGTTTCTTTTTATATATATATATAGATTTGATGTTTCTATAATCTATTTTTATTTAAAAAATATTTATAGAAAAAGGTCTCAAGAATGTCTACATGACATATTTTTTAGATTAAAAAAGAGGTGATGTGGGGTCTTCTCGACTAGAGCAATTTTTCTCTTAGAAATCACCAAGTAAAAACAAAAGAAATGTAAGAGCAAGAAAAGGTAGGGGTATAAGGAAAATAATCCTTTCATCCTCGTCATCGAATGAAAAACCTTTTATGTTATCAAATATCTCAAGAATACCACTCAAATACTATATTGAAAGTTGATTGTCATTTTATTCCCTTGGACAATCCCCTCACTGTAAAAAAAACCACCTAGATTTGAGGATCCCAATAAACTATGAAAGGCACATAAAATTTTATGAAGAAGATAAAAAAATGGTCTCATTTACTCCTAATAAAAGCGTTTCAAAATATTTGCATATAATACCAAAAGATTTTGAAGGTTACTGATTAATTGACATTTATGGTTTATGTTTTGAACCACCCTTGAAAAGGATGACTAGAGAAGGGTTTGTGAATCATTATCATCGGACTCGGCCAAATATTATGACCAAGCGTAAATGAGTTATTTTTAGCTCTAAAAGAATCTTAGACTCCCAAATGAAAGCGTGGGTCAAAGATATTTTATCTAGGAAGTCAAATATATTTTATCCTGAGTTAGAGATATTTTATTTTGATAAGACAAAGATATTTTATCTTGATAGGTCAAGATATCTGATTCTGACAAGACATAGATATTTTATTAATACATAAATCTTTTCTCTTTCCATAAAAAGACAAACCTCAGAGGATATAAAAGGAACCAATTAGCATCCACTAAAAGGGTTTAGTTTTTCTCCACCATGAATGACATTCTCAAAACTTCTTTTTTTTTTCAAATTTATAATAGGTTTTTAAAAAAATATGTTTCATTTCTCATTGTTTTATTTCTTTGAACATTGTTTCTTAGCGTCCAAAGTTTAATGTGAAAAAAAAACTATCCCTATTGTTATAGACAACATAACAAGATAAATAACAATTCTTTTGATTGGCAAAACTAATTGAAACATCAACTATTTGATTCTAAAATATTTTTTCTCAAGAAACAATTAGAGTGAAGAAGAAAAATGATAAATGGTTTGAAAGGAAAACATAATTGTTAGTCTTTTTTGTTTTAAAAATGAACAATATATTCGTATTTTTATTTTTAACAAACCCCTTTTGAAGAGGAGAAACTTTTTTTTTCTTATCGATGACACGTGGTAGAAGAGAGAGTGAGAGAAAAATGTTCTCTTTAATTAGGTTTTGTTCTCTTATTCAATTGAGTTTTAATTTTGATATTTATTTAAATCAATTTTATGGCATCATAAACATTAGATTTGACAATATAATCATGTTTGGAAATTATATACGTTTTTATTATATATATTATTAAATAGATAAAAACGTTTTTTTTCACAGAAACTGTGTTGCATGCATGCATTTGTTGAGAAATGCTTTCAAAAGAACGTTTTTATCTGTTTAACAATGTATATATAATAAAAACGTATTTTAAAAAAAATCTATACAAATGCACGCAACACTGTTTTTGTGTTTTCATATACTGGCTTCTAGCTCAACCCAGGAAGAAGAAAACCAAAATGGAAAATATGAACCAAATAATAATAAAAAATCCATATATCATTAAATTACAGCCCTATGAAAATCTCAATAAAAGGAAAACAAATCTGTACAGGAGCCTGGAATATCAATGCCCTTCGATCAAGCAAATATGCGCGTGCGTATATATATATATATATACACACACACACGAAACCCTATTTCACCTTCACGTTTTACAGAAGGAAGCTGTCTTGTTCTCAGAAGAAAAGGAGAGAGGGGCTATCAGCGAGAGCCGTCCCTTGAGTGGTTAGCATTCTTCTTTTCTTGAAAGCATTTACTGTGCCATTATTATTTAATTACTACTTTTTTGGCTGATAATCATGTAGTCATATGAACTCATGAGATTTTAAATAATATCGATTCCTGATAAACTATTCTCGCAAGAAAGAAAATAACAGTTCTTACATGCCATCATCATATACAAATTAAGATTTGTTATCAAAGATTTAGTTTCAATATGGTGAATATGTCTCTATATATTTGAACATTAAAGAGAGTTAATGTAATCTGTTGGATAAACACGAATATGTCTAGTTAAAAAAACCCTAATTAATGAAGCGTGTATGCATGTAAATATATTTTGCAGTCAAAATGGGTGATGTAGAAATACCAGCACCCGTTAAGCAGATTGTTCGAGGTCTCAGAGGCTTAGCTTTCCTTGGCACTGTTCTTGCAACTAGTTTCATGGCTGCCAGCCATGAAAAAGCTCTCTTCCCTTTCGATTACAAAGCAGACTATACTGATCTCATGCTCTTCAAGTAAAGCTTCATATATATCATTTCTAGTCTTCTACTTCTTTTTTCTAACACTTTTTAGTCCATACATGCTCTCTCTAATCTATACATACATACATACATACATACATATATATATATATATATCCATGATTCAGGGCTTTTTTAGGTTCGAACATTGCTGCGAGCCTCTACAGCTTCTTCTTTGTATGCCTTCCTCCGAAGAGCTTGCTCTGGCGATTGGCCATAGTTTTAGATGTGGTATGAACAAGTTGTCTTCTACTGCATTTTTTCTTGTTAATTTATTCATGGATGTTCATAATTTTCGTTGGCCTTGCTTGAGAAAACTGGGTCCAGCCATAATCAACGATAGATTAATACAGATGTTATTTAATTATGAAGATGTTAGGGTTTTTTATACGTTTTTTTGTCTTCTGTAAGATCATGTTCGGAATCCTCGCTGCCATGGATTCAGCGGCGGTGGCAGCCGCGTATCTGCACAAGTATGGAGATTCTCAGGCATTGTGGGCACCAATCTGCAGGCAAGTGCCCAGTTACTGTTACCGTGTGATTTTAGCAATCTCCATTGGGTTCGGTGGAGTCTTCATGTTCCTGCTGATCATCATTTTTTCCATCTCCGCTATCTTAAACCCTCTTATTCTCGTCTAGCAGACTCTTCATCCTCATCATATATAGCTATTTTTAATTTCTTGCAAATCTGTACAGTTCCTGCTAGTAACAATTTATATCCAAGAGGGATAAGAGAAATACAGTGCACAACACATAAATCATTGTTGTGGATTGAAGAATGTTCTTACGATTATTTATTTTCTAAGAAAAAGTAAGAAAGCTTGCTTGTGGGAGTGAAATTATCATTTTCAGGAATCTATTGGTCATTATTCAGTGGTTTGTATATATTTGTTTTAGTACACTTGAGATTGTATTGCTATATTTTTTTGTATTTTTAAAAGAGAAAAATATGTACCTTTCATTAGGGTTTTTTTCTTTTCAATAACGTGTGCACAGTAAAATGATTTTAATAGTTTTTAAAAAAATATTCAGCATGCAAAAAAGCTTTTGCCATCTTTTATTCTTTTTCACAATAAAATAAAATATTTTTTTTTCCTAAAGCTAGTGTCCAAATGTGTTTTTTATCATTATGGTTTTTCACATATTCAAGTTCATTTAAGGGTTATTTCATCTGAATTGTATATAGTGTTGCCAAACGATGGTTTATAGGGTGACATCTGAATTGTCTATATAACCCCTCCACTTTTGAGTACCACGTGTGGTCGACACGTGTTTGGATTAGAGCCTATCTCTCTTTTTTTTCCTATCTTCTAATCTAACTTTGCACTTTCCCTTCCGATATTGGAAGCTTACTTTAAAAAAAAATTCATTCAAATTTGATCCCTATTATTTTGATTACATTTTTTATTTGTAATAATCTATGAAATTGGAATTGTTTTTCAATTTTATTCTCGTTCAATTTGATCATCATTCTTTCAATTATCATTTATTTTTTCAGATGATTTTTTAAAACTGAGTAATTTTACAATCTCATCATACTCTAGTTTTTTTTATATATAAAATTTTCTTCTTATATTTCTTATTGCAATTTTTCTTACCTTGATTTTTTTGTTTTATTTTTTAATATTGAATTGATTGAATGATTAATTTTTTATTGAACTTGAGTCTAGATTTAATGGATTGAGAGTTTAAAATTTCAATCAAGGTTTATGAGTTTTTTCTCTCTTTTTAAACTCATTTTTATTCAGTTTTATCTTTAATATTTATTTAATTGGAAATTGGATTTTTTTTAATTTGTTTTCTATGATATTTTTTTACTAATTTTAGAAATAACATGTTATGTTGAGTTTTTATTTTTTAATTTTAATCTTATTTAGTAAATCAACACACTTTTTTCCATGAAATACTATAATTGTCATATCATTTGTTATTTAACACGACAACAATAAAAAAAAATGTTGACTAGATTTTTTTAATTTTTAGAAAAAAATCTTTGAAATTCAGACACTATTTCCTCTTTAAAAATATTTTATAAAAATACAATATTATAAAAGCATGAGAAACTCTAAACAGACATTCATCTTATTATTATTATTATTATTATTATAGGGGGTGTTTTCGATTTAAAAGCGAATTTCAAAAATTTTATTTTTTTGAAATTTTAAATTAAAATTTTCTAATATTTTAAATTATTTTCACAACATTTAGAGCCAAAATACTTAACATAATAAATTTGCAAGTTTTTTTTTACATCAATATATATACACTGATGTCAAAAAAATAAAAAACATTTTAATATGTTTACACTTTGGCTGTAAATATGGTGGTGATGTAGAAAGATGTCTCAATTAATTTGGGTTTTCAAAATCTTGTTCTTTGCATATTTAAGAGTTTTAACAGCGTTTCGAATATTATTTGAAAATATTATTTTATTTTTTACTGTAAATTAATTTTTTTAAATATTTTAAATTATTTTCATATGATAATTTTAAAAATAATTTTTAAATAAAAAATACTTCTAAAATCAACATCCCAAATATCTACTTCATATGTTCACACAATCATCGAGGCTAGCCATGGATATTGACCATTAGCCTTGTTCTGAGCTTTTGCAGCTAAATAAAAAAACATTTTTATTTTCTTGTTATTCTGGATTAATAGACCATCTTCATATATTGTTTTGAATTTAAAGTAAGAAAAATGAACAATCTCTACGATTATAAAATTCATTTTTCCTCTTACAAAAAGCTCCATGACAATCAGTAAAATCCTGCGTTATTAACTCAAAAATCACAAGCACTGCAACAACAAAACTCATGGGGTCAGTCAGCATCTGGCTGACTGATATTCTATAAAAAAAATTGAATAAATAAAAAATAAATTTTCTAATATTGCTCAAAAACTAATTGTTTATTTAATAGGATTAAAAGATGAAAACAGTAACTATTAATATTATTTGTCAAGTGTTGAAGAGTTTTAATCTCTGGAAAATAGCTTCGGAACGAAATTAAAAGCCAAAACAAATTCTGGGAAAATAAGATGAAGAAGAAATAAGGAAGAAAAGATGTAGGAGAATACCCTCGCCTTGACTGCAAAAACTAGAGCAGCAAAGCGGCCATGGAGTTCCTTGTTTGTTATTGTGCGCCCAACGCACTAACGTGCGCCACGATGTATACCCTCTCTCGTGGAATACCACGCCACCCCTAACTCAAGAGGTAAGCGCTCGGCCTTGGGCGCTTTGCTTTAGACCTTGCCTCCTCGCCATTCTCTTCTATTTATACCAGAGCAACCCTAATTTCCGCTCTTCTTTTTTTGCCACTATACTTTTCCATATTTACGCTTATATCCCTTTCGTTTTATTTCAATATATATAATAAAAATATCCCGTTCCAGGAGGTGCCGTACGGGAACACCCAGCAAGGGGCTCTCTCTGGTTTTTTATTAAACAATGTATGTATTTTGAAGTGAATAAATTAATATATTTATTTTTAATTAATATCCTCCAACTTAGTTAATTTTGAAAAAATATTATTTGATTTTTTTATCTAATTAACTCCCTTTAACTTGTTGATTTGTTAAAAAAATTATTTGATTAACTCAAATCTTAAAACGAGTCATTAATTTCATTAAAAACATTCTTTAAATATTATTGTTTTGAATTTATTTAATTGACTCTCTTTAATTTGCAATTAAAATTTTGAAAATTGACTGCATGAAAAATATAAAAAAATTATTCTTCCACAAAAGGGGTGAAGTGAGATTCGTCCTCCACCTATCATATAATTATCAAATTGGTACAAAACAAAAGGGCAATTCTCAATTGAATCCCAATCTAGCAAGCAGTAAGGAATCCATGGGACAATAAAGGCCTAAACTTTTTATCTAGAAGGTGAATTGGGTAATGTCTACTACCTAAGGACTCAATTGGGAATTTGTTTTTGTTTGGACACCCATATGAGAAATGGATGATAGTTGGCAAAAAAAAAAAGTGAAGGTTACTGATTTATGAACATTTAAAGGTTTTTAATACCTTTTTTTTACTTGATTAAAAAATAAAGGATATTTTTTAGCAACACTAAGTATATATTAGTCTTTAAAAAGGCACTCCCTGCATTAATATAATACATCAAGACAATAAATTTCTCTCCATCTTTGATCTCAAGAAGAAATCAAACCATTTTGAGACAACCTTCGAGATTCCGCCTCCAATTCATAAGATTCATTACCAACTTGCACAGATACAAGTTCTAATGAATAGGAGTGTCATGTCTTGGTTGCAGAATATGAACACAAACAGTAATTGCAACATTTGTATTTTCATTATTTACGTGTACATCAAGTAATAAACATATTTCACCTTTTCATTATTAGCAGGGATATAGAAATGATTTCTTCATCTTCTCCATGTGCTTATTTTAACTGTCATACCCACCTCGCCATCCATATTAGTCATCATCACGGGTCATAAGCCTCGGCAGTTGACCACGATCCACAAAATCAATTTTGTTCATTCTCAGACAGCATAACACTTGCTCTGGAAGTTCTTCTTGTTTCTGTGCCTGTTAATACAAGACAAATGTTACGAGTTCGAGAGCTTCGGAGTGCCGTGATCAAGTATAGGCGGCTTAATAATTTACTATCCAGTTCCTTAATCCTCCTCTTGTGCACTAGGAAGCAACCTTATTGGACAATCAAGGTCAGGTGATCAAGGTGGGGGTCTAATTTAGTGATCTTAGGTTTAGCATAAGCACAAGGAAACTTTAACATGGATAGACACTGATGCCGGACAAGCCTGAAAATGTCCTGCGGTGCAGAGTACATGCGACGAGTTAGATTGATTACCTGGATAGTTAGACCCAGATCAAGTATTCCATTTCTCAGACGGTCTCGAAATGACTCGAGTCCCTTTCTTGATATGTAGCCGAAGCGATGGATATCCAGATCAATCTCGAAGTAATTAGGACCCTGCATGAACAATAGGATGGGCATGGTCATATATCTTTTCCCTTAAGCACTTCATAGTTGACACTCTTTCAAAATGAGGGGTCAATGTGCGTGTTTGTGCTCGCACACAAAAACATCTGTTTCAGTCCCAAGAACAGGAATTTGGGGAAAAAACTGAAAAGTCAACTCATTCTATTATTGATCGTGCCATGTTGTGCCGACAAGAGACATTACTGCTGAAAATTTGAAAAGCAAATTATTGACCTGTTGGCATCAATAAATGAGTGTACAAGATCAAGATTTTATCCCTTTTTAGGCAGTCCATGATACAAAATCCTTCCCCTTTGACCTGCTGGATTACAGTCTTGCATACAAAGCTACATCCCGTAATCACTAGGATGGAATACTAGCATATATTCCACAGTGGAAACAAAAGGAGAAGAAATTAACTAGGAAGTAATTACTGTGTATTGTAGCAAAATATGAGAAAGAAGAAGACCTCAAGTCTATTATTATCCAATGAAATTTCAACAGCATAGTAGTAGATCGTCCGCAAACTAATTTGACATTTGCCTGAACCAAAAATAAATTAAATCATGCTTTACCTTGAAAAATTCATGCTGTGGACGAGAAAGAACCGGCTTTTCATTATAAGCATTAACAAGCTTTCTTTCAGTAGAACTCAAATTGAGATCTTCAGGATTAACCAACCCAGTCATGATCTTTAGCCTTTCTCTGTATGGAACAGTTGTGTCTTTTGCAAAACCTCTTACTTTTTCCATCTCATCCTCAATCAATTTCTGTCACATATGAAAGAAAATCTCAGTCAACCAAGACAATAGCAACCAATTATAGGAGAGCACAGGGTGCGTTGAAACGCAGGAAAACAAACTATAACAGCATGAAAAATATTTTGAAGTCATTGGATGAAATATTATAGTGATTTCCTCATACAATGAGATTGAGGGGAAACAGATGTTTTTCCCCAATATGTATATTATGCATGGTCTATTTTTTTCTTCTCTCAACATGATTATCACCCAAAAGGCCCACTGAAATTGAAATCACCCATTTAATTGTCATTATGCCATGACATTATAGGTTCCCCTTGATGTCGTAGTCCGTTGGTAGAACAAAATGATGCTACGAAGGTTGTCTGAATCCAAATGTTCGAATGAGTGGTGGTTTCTAGATAAAATTATTCAAGAGCTTGGGATTTGGGATCCTGTTGAAGCAAAGTCAGCATCTAATGACAGCTCAATGATCTGTCCCACAAAAATGATAGACAATCCACTCGATGTTGCACATCTTAATCAACAAGATACTGTACACAAAGCTTAGAAGCCCGGAGTCAATCAGCACCCATCAAAAAATTATTTGAAGAGCATAGGATTTGGGAACTGTTGAAGCAAAGTCAACATCTGATGACAAACATATCGTGTAGATGAAGTCTCCACTATGCTTAGCAGTGCTCTCTCACTCTCTTTTCTTTTATGGTAATGAAATGGGGTTCTATTAAAAGAAAGAGATTGCATCTCCCTAACCCTAAACATATCCATCTGCAAACTTCTCCTAGACTAGTTCTGCATCAAGTTAGCATCTGCGACACCAAGGGACATAAGAAGCCAAAATAAACGTAACACCTACACTGAAAGGTTAGCATCTTTAAGTAAACCCTTAGAAGAAAGTATAAGTTTAACACCTTATGATTTATATCGCTGAAATAAAGCACGCTGGTGAGAAAAAGACAATTTAAAACGGAGATACCTTGATATTGTCTTGACATTGGGAAGAAATGTCTTTCTCTAAGTTTTCAGAAACCTTGAAGTACAGTACAAGACTCATCCCTTCCCCATTAGTATCACCAAGGAACATTGCAGCAGGATAGGTTGGCATCTGCGAGGCATCAAGAAGGTTCAATATAACATGAGAAACTGCTTAACTTTACAAGTCAACAATATTATAATTGCTATTTTTGCAGGAAACAGGATACGCTGAACAAGTACCATGATCTATCAGAAACGTATACCTGAATATTTACTATTAACAGAGGAGGGAGTTTCCCATCTGATTTGAAGTTTGGAAGATCAAGGTGTTGAGCTATGTGATTTATCTTTCTTGGGCAGACAAATAAATCAACACCAATTGGAGTGTATGGACTGTGAATTGGAGCAGGGCACTTCTGCTTATCTCTGCATTGTAAATCATTCCAAAATTATATCATTGCCCTATCATAGAAAAAAATATAGAATAACAACTAGTAATAATAGCCTGACCAACCAAATAAGGAAGATTAAAGTAAGTCGATGGCATACTTGAAATAGGTCATGCCACGAAGTTTGAAATTTGAGGGTGGAATCTCAGACCAACATCCTGCAGTTGGTTTCTCCCCCGTAGCACGTGGAATAACAAATCCTGCTTTAGGACGGTACAAGAATCTTTTTGAAGGGCCTGAATACATATACATCAACAAGATTAACGTTCTATGTCAGCAATCCATGTTCTTCAAGCACATAAACTTGAATGTCTTGCAAACACGAATAAAGTGAAAAGTCCAAAATTGAGGCTCAATACTGTACTCAAAGAAATGTACAGACTCTGAAAAAACTCATGCTACCTTAACAATCTATAAGCTACATTAGGAAAATAAAAATAGACAACGAGAGAATAGTGGTGCTTGAAAATCATGGAAATACACGTTGATAAAGAAAGGTTGAATATCAGCTGTGCAACAAAACTTGAATACTTACACCGTTCACTAGCTTCTTCTCCATCACCTGATTTCCTCTTAAAAGAAAGCCTAAAAACTGATAGCTTTCCTTTTGGAGCTGAAGCAGATAAAATCTTGTCATTGAAACTTACAGAAGGAACCAATCGAGATCGACCAGACTTCAAGTTATTTTCCTGAGAATCACGTCTATCCTCTTTTAGACCTTTGAAGCTTCCATAGGAATTATTTAATAATTTCTTCCTCCGAATTTCATCAGCTTTACTAAAATGTGAAAGATCATAACCCTGAGCACTAATAACTGCAAATCCTTTGGATTCCTTGTATTCATCTTTTCCTGTTTTTGACCCATCTATCTTCATATAACTTTCATGGTATTCTTCATATTTATAACTGCCATCCGCATAACATGAAGAGCTTTCATATTGAAGCACTTGTCCGCTTGAGATGTTCCCAATTGTAGAGCCCACTGATGAAAAGCGGTCTGCAAATAATATATATAGTGTACACTGGTGAAGAAGAATTCACATTAACATCAACAACTGGAGTTACTTTACCACATACTCTACATGTTAAACGACAACTGATGAAGGGAGATATGGCAGGAAACTTGTCAACATAAAACCTCTAGAAATACATTTAGCTAGGGAGTTTCGACATATTACCACTATGTCCTGAAGAAATCAGTGCAAGTTAGATTTTATCTCAGTTTTATATGTTGAGTTTAAATGAAAAAACATGAAGGGCACTTTTGATTAAATTCACTTCATCATTAATAAAAAGACCCTTATTTATCTTCATGAAATCTTAATGAAATGAGGGTAACATCTAATGAAAGTAGTTAAAGAGATATCAGCGTTCACTACCTCCAAGAACACTGCAGAATTCATCATCAGAATCTGACTCCAAAATACTGACTGTATCAAACCATGGTTCCTCTTGGAGTACTGCAAACAAAGACTTTTAGAAGTCAATTGCCATGTTCTTGAGCAGATAGAAGAGTATGTACAGGTGTCTGTGGACCCTGTTCGGACTACAGAGGCAACAATAAAGGCTGCAATCATCTTATATAATGGTCTGAAAGATTGTTCCAGTGGGTTAAACATTCAGAAGAAGAAAGAATAGATGGTAAAATTGGTAAGTTTTAATCTATCATATAATCAGTAATCAACGGACCCCTTTTTTAAAAAAAAAAAGAGCATAAGATTACACAAAGACTCCATATTTAGAGATACAAATACATTAATTTCGCATTAACAAATGCAGAGGAGCTTCCATCTCAAGGTCCCTTTAAATTTTGAGATGGATAAAAATCCAGTCAGGTAAATACACATGCATTTATAGCAGTGACCATCAATATCTGACTCCAGCAACAAGAACATGCAAATCGAAACTGAAAGGAATAACACTAAATCAAGAGCTAATTTTCACATTTGCTCTTGCTAAATAAAAATATGAATTCCTAATATTTCACCTGGCACCAGGTACCCAAAAATTTAAATATTCAAAGTTAACAGGGTGTAAATCAACAGGATGATCAATTTGAACCACGATAACAGGAAATCATCTATAAGTTTGAAGATTAGCAAAAACAGAACAATAAGGAACAATATTTTGATTATCAACTCTTAAAATCTTCTGTGAATTTTGATGAGATATGCACGTGTAATGAACTTCAGCTGCTTCAATTGTAAACATTTAACTTATGAAGAAAAGATAGGAAGTCATTGCAAAATCACAGTGTGTTTTATAAGAAATTGACCAAGAATTCTATTTATTCATAAAACATTTCTACCAAATTAATCAAAGAAGAAATATTGATCGTAGCATAGAGGGTGCCATTGCCTGTATAGTCTACATGCAATTAAAAGTTGTGGGCTACTGGACTTCATATTTTGTGCAAGAATGACATATTAGTTTGATGATGCCATGATGAATGCTTCCCATTTGGGACTAAAACAAGATCCAGCCAACAGAATCAAGTATGCCAAAACAATTGTTGATTAGCATATTTCTTGATAAACAGTGAGATGGAAAAAAGTACCATCAGAGTCCACTTGACTGAGGGACCATTGCAACTGGGTGAGATGGAATGTCGAATTGGAGACTCCAGATTTTCTGCAACTAGTAACTGTACCATTCTCAAAATTCATATGAACAAATTGACTAACAGTAAAATCTTTCACACATCTGGCATCGCTTATCCTTTCCTTACCTCCATCCTGGACAGTATTGGATATCTTCACAAGATGTCTGCCCTTACGATGGCACCTTCTATGCAATTTAATCTTTTTTGGTGGTGTTGATACGCAGCTACCCATTGTAGCTACCTAATTATACTATCCTGCCAAGAGCAAAAAATTATTCATAAGAGATTCGAGCCCATAAACAGGAACTTGAAGACTAATCTGATGATTGAAAACACATGCTCGCCAAAACTCAACAATCTTTTAGCAATTCAATATACAGTATGTGAACAAGCATATAATCCATTTTGTTGAGAGATAAAGAAGTCAGGCTGCGAGAAAACTGCATTGATTAAAAAGGGAGATTGTGTAATCAAGTATCATTCTACTAATTAGTTCAACAAGACTTTATAGAAAACCATTATGATCACAATTCACAAAATATCCTGCAAGCATTAATCTCAGACTAACCTCCGAAATTGGGAAAACAACCTAGTGTCCAAACATCTAATCTCTAGTCAAGCAGGTAATTAACAACTGCAAGACAAAATTAAATAAATAGATGGATCAAATAATCTGACCCGTGTACTAAAAATTTCCAGACCTTTGAAGAAAGGAAAGATCTTTTCAATTTCAAAGAAGCACTTGTTTCAGTTTCAAATCAGAAACTGCGATGAGAAAGCTGAAGTAGATGTAGCAAAAATATGGCAAAGGGTCCCCTTCACATAAGATAAAAGAGGACAAAACAGGTACAGCACAAAAAAAGAAACATATCGAAGGAAAATCATGGATAAGTTGATGTTTGACACGGTAACGTGAAAAGGAAATGCACACACACGAAAATGAAAAAAAAAAAAAAAATATATATATATATATATATACATATATTATCATTAAAAACCTAATAAATATGATCATAAGGAAATAAAAAAATAAAAAATTTAACCCCTGATCTACAATTAAATTTTCAGATTTCCCATAAATAAAATTACAAAAAAAAAAGACAGAAAATCATTGCAGTACAGAAAAAGAAAAAAGAAAAAAGAAAATCCCTATGCAGAAGAATGATCATTTCGAACAAAACCCAGATTAGAAACATCCAGGTAAATCACAATGCCATGCATCATCAACATAAACATAGAAAAAACACGTCATCGTTCAACTAAACAGAGATGGTGATGATGATGGAACATTATCAACCTATAAAAAAGATTAAGCCTCAGTTTTGCAGAAAGAATTGATCTCCCTCGTCTCCCTGGGCAAGAACAGGAAGACAGAGAGAAAGAGGGAAGGGAGGTTGCAGGGAATGGCGGCGGGTGATTGAGGCAGGAGGGTCCGACGATGTCGGATCCGGGTCGAATTGTCAACAAAATCACCACTCCTCTTTTGCTTCTTCTCTTTCTATATATCAATTATCTATTAAAAAAAACAAAAGAAAAGGAAAAGTTTGAGTTGTTTCGTTACTAATAAATAGGTTATTTTTAGTGGGTTTTATTCAAAAAACAAAAAAAAAAGTTATTGTATTCAGAGCTAACATGAATGCAACTGTCTTTGAACAAGGTCTCCTGTCCTTCCCTTTCCTTTTATTTATATCCTAAATTCGCTGGTTACAGACAGAGACAAGAGGTAGAGAAGGAGAGAGTCTTGTGATTTTCTGTTACTAGTTTTTTGTCTGATCTATTCCTAGCTTGACACGTCACGTTTCTTAGATCATGTCCTTTTTCTTAAAACAGATAAGCATTTCCTCTTTTTGGTAATTAAGAATCAGTCCCTGATTTATATATTAGTGATCATACCAGTCTCCATTCTCTTAAGTTTTTCTAATTTGTCCCTTCACAGTCTTTGATCTAGCAAGTTCATCCCCGTCAGCTGCTCTTGTCAATGAAATTCTGTGAAACTATTATATGATTCATATAAATTAGGGGTGTGAAAAGGGTGTAGATGACACATCTTTATCATGAAACTTAGTTGATTGAAAAGGGGTTGATATTAGCAAACTTTTATAGGAAGGGACTAACTTGGTAGTTTCTATATATATTGAGGACTATTTGTAATTATGCCTATTTTCTTTTATGTTGCAGCTGTGGTGGTGTCATCATTCCCTGTCTTTAATTTAATGGGTTGGTTACGAGTTAGAAACAACAAAAAAACAAAATAATAGATTTATTTAAGGATCCACTCCAATTAAAATATGTTTATTTAGATGCAAAATATAAACAAGCTCTTATAAGAAGAGAAAAAATCAGACATAATCATTGTTTTTGTTTTCCTTTCAGTCCAACATAATAGTTTTAATTCATTGATTCTGTTTTATTGTAATGTATTGACGAGTGAAGTAATTTACAAGGCAACGAATGAAAATGACTATATGTTCTTGTTTTATGGCTTATGATGACTTTCTAGTTATGTAATTTTATAATAATTATTATCAATATTTATACCAACTTTTATGTCTTATTGTATCCATTTACTTGCTTTCGTACTTTAACAATAGCTTCACATTTTCCATCACTTTTATTCTATTTTAAGTTTTAACACTATAAAATCTATTAATTTTTATAATTAGTCTTTACGAAGAGTTCAGCCTATCAACAACCATATAAATTATTTTATTATTTATCAAGAAATTATTGTGCCGGATTTTGAAATAAACAATTTGACGCTAGAGAGGAGGGTCATAAAATGAAGAAATCAAAACTTAATTGTGAGCGATTTGAATAAAACTCTGATTGTTATAATATATAGTAGTGAAATGAGAAAGAAACTCGCGTATTTAAAAGTAATCAACGTAACAAAACAATCTCTTTGGTGGTGGATATCATAGCATGATATTCTATTTTGATTGAAAATTGAGAAAGAGATACTATACTTTGATTGAAGATTGAGAAAGAGATACTCTCATATTTGCAAGTAACCATCGTAACCTCACTTACAAAAACATCTCTTATTGCTCTTATACATACATGCATGCATGTTTTAAAAATTATTTTAAAAGGCGCCTTATCCCCATTGAAAAGCACAACTTATATTTTGTGTACAAAAAATATATATAGGACTCTCTACCCCATATTAAAAAAATAAAACTCTCATCAAGTATTTATATAATAAACCTTGAGATAAGATAGTAAGCAATAAAAAAAAGGATAGTGAATTTGCATCTCTAAGGTTGAGCCGAGCAAGAGAAAAATATCTTATTACCCCTTTGCGCATGATAACGTCAATATTTTATGATTTTTTTGTCTCCAACATTAATTTGTTTTTGTTAACCCTTGAACTGGAATCACAAGATTTCAAACACTTGAAAATTAATTTCTAATAATCATGAAATTAACAACTCCTTAATACTTATAACAAGTACAACTATTTAATTTCTCAACAATTATATTTTATTAACTGTTGTAACAACCATTCAATTCTATAAGAATTTTATTAACTGCCATACATAATGCACTCAATTTCCATTCACGAAGATTATGAATCTGTGAGGAGCAAGAAAATAGAAAAAAGAAGAGTATTAATTATATTCCACCATCCAATTAGAAAATGGAAAATATAGCTTCCTAGATATTTCTGTTATCTTCTTGTGCGTTTTCTTTTCTTTAAAAAAAAAAAACAATTTGTACAAAATTTCTTCGAAATGATTTTGGGCCTATTTGATAATATGATCGAAGATGTTTTTCAAATTATTTTTTGTTCAGAAAAGTATCAAAAAAAAAATTATTTTTAAAAAATTATTCTTAACATCAACACATCAAAATAATTTAAAAAATTTAAAATAAAAAATAAAATATTTTTAAAAAAAAAATATATAGTTAAAACACAATGTTAAACAGGATATTTATAGATAGCTACAAGATAATATCTTTTATGTGCGCATGCGGCTTCACAGTATAAAGGTTAACATTATTGTCACATCCATACAATCTTATCAACGGTCACTATCATCTCTATATACAAACTGAAAATCAACCATTCATATTCACTCATTTTAATCATAAACTATATATTATTAAAAAAATCCAATTATACTGTTTCCTTTAATTAACTATATATCGACAAAATAAAATCCCAAGAGAATAATGGAATCCTGTGATGGCAAGTCAATAATGTTAGGTGATGGAGACATGCCTAAGGGCCTTTTTGGGAACAGTTGCGGTTGTTTTTTAAAGTGTTTTTTGTTTAGAAATACATTAAAATGATATTTTTTTTATTTTTTTTATTTTTTTTAAATCATTTTTGACATCAGCACATCAAAATGATCAAAAAACACCAAAAAAAATTCATTTAAAATGAAAAAAAAATTGAATTTTGGCCAAACGCCCGTTTGACTGTAGTGCCAAACAAGGCTCTAAAGAATGATCGATGCAATTTTCTAGCGTGTGTGTGCTCTCGTTGTGCAAGAAAGTGTAATAATTTTCTCTCATACCATGTTTTGGTCCACTAGATCTACATCTAGCAAATACTAGGTATCCTATTGCATAGAATTTTTTTTAAAAAAAAATAAATATTTTTCATTTAATTATATAATAACAAAAATAAATACTCAAATTTGATTACAAACCAAGCACTAACTAAATGTCAATATATTTGTTTGAGACTATAGTTTCTTCACATAGAGTAAACTAAACAATTTGTGATGACAAATTTAAAATTAGGTGAATGTTAAGTATAACATTAAGAAAATAAATATGAAAATGAAAGGGAAAGGAAAAGGAAAAAAAAAGATGCAAAAAAAAAAAACAAGTCACCTTCATTTTTCATATAAATAGTAAACAAGGTGCATTGCACGCGAAGGTTTTTAGCAATGAATTAGTTTACAGGGTTGCACTTTGCTATGACTTGAATCAAGGTTTTTTTTTTACATAAAAATATCCTTGATCATAAGGAAGTATATGGCATTATTATCAACCTTGACCCAATGGGCTGTCTTACCTTACTCGAGTTTAAAATTAAATCATGTGGGATTTACTCAGATGTGTTGGATTGACTTGGATTTCACGACTTCACCTGTTAAATTTGTAATCCAGGTGATCGATTCCACTCAATTTAACTTTTTTATTATTAACTACTTTTCACTTAATTATATGATAACAAACAATCACAAATGAAGAATAAACCAAATATCATGATTTTTTTTTCAAGACTGCAATAATCTCATAAAAAGAAAACTAAAATAATTTATGAAAATAAAATAAAAATCAAGCAAATATTGAAAGATAGAATTGAGAAAAAAAAAGATAGAAATAAAAAAAAAGTTAACTATTTTTTTTTAAAAGGTAAAATGCAAAAACAAAGTCATCTTCTTCATTGTTCATATGAGTAGTGAAGGTAGTGCATTGCACCCTAATTTTTTCAACATAGAAAGTATAATACTAATTTTCTAGCTCGCACTATGTTGTGGATCATATCAAAATTATTTTGATTGTAAATAAAATGTATAGGCCATAAGAAACTATTTGACATTGGTGTTAAACATGACCCAATGAGCCAACCTTGAATTCTCTTGCCCCGACTCCTTGCCTAGACGAGGTTTAAAATTAACTCGCTCGGGTGTTGTTTTGACTTGATCTAGTCAACTTGCCAGGTTCAAAAGCAACTTGAATGATTGGTAAAAAAGGTGGTTGAACTTTTAAAAAATTCCAAGATACACACACAGACATACATACATATGTGTGTGTGTGTGTATTAAGATGACATATTAGATCCACATTGACATCAATACTTATCCCACCATACTCATGACCTAGATAGTAAACTTCAATGAGTTTAACAACTTTGTTTTTTATAACTATTTTTTACTAAATGATATGATACAAAGCTGAATACTCGTAAAACTAAGATCCACCCAAATGCTTGAAATTTATTTGAGATTGTAATAACCTTGTATAAAGAAAACAAATAAAAATCAAGAAAACATTGAAGGATAAAATTGAGAGAGAAAAATCAAAAAAGGATTCAAGAAAAAAATAGAAAATGGATTTTTTTTTTTTAAAAAAAAATTTGGTATTGATATTAAATTGTAAGTCAACCTTGAAACCTCGTAACTTAGTTGCTGTTTTTTTTTTTTTTTGTCTAACATGAGTTTAAAATTAAAGCACGTGAGAGTTATCTATGTGACCTAGTCTATTTGGTGAGTCTAAAGTTAATTTAGATGATTAGTAAAAGCATGATTGAATTTTTTTAAAAAAATTATAATGATTTTTTAACAAAATACTGAGGTATCGACATATTAGATTGACTAAAACCTCAAATTTTAACTTGTCATACCCGCAACATATCGTAGACTTTATTGAGTTTTATTATTTTCTTAAAAAATCTATTTTAATTTAATATTATGATATAAAGATAGATGCTCATAAAATTAAATAATAACTAAATAACAAGATGTTTCTTTAAGACTACAATAATTTAAAAAAAAAATTAAATGAATTATAATGATAGAGTATAAAGAAAGAAAATTGAATATAAAATATAAAAAGCATTCAATTAAAAGAAATTGAAGATAAAGTTTATTTTTTTTATAAAAAAAAGGTGCAAGAGAAACCCCAGCTTTCCTAGTATTGTAGTCCATCAAGGCAAATTTCATTTCTTTAGAGCTTTGCTTCGTCACTTCAAGAGATAAGTGCTTGCTGACCGTTGACCACATTATGTGTGGTGTTGACTTATCCCCGTAATAAGAAAACAATTGTTGTTTTCCCATGGTGTTGGTGATGTATCCCAATTTTTTTTTTTATAGAATTTCACTAGAATATTTCACTACTTTAAACCCTAAAAAAGTGTTTAGGTATAACTTACGTTTTTTTTATTAAAAACATATTCATGAATTAATTTTTTATATATTGGATAATATTTTTCTAATATTGAGATAATTATATATTGATTGATATTTTTATTTAATACTAAAATAATAATATGTTAGATTTATTTCAATCAACCTAGATTAATCTATAAAACCTGTAAAGATATTCTTGCAAAAAAGTTTGAAAGTTCAATGTCCAATTAAGTTAATGTTTAAAGATAAAATGATTAAAAAAAACTAAACAAAGTTGAGTCAACCATCAAAACTTACGATCCAAGTCATACAGATAACTGAATTAATAATTTTTTTATTCCATGTATTACTTTTTATTTAATTATACAAAAATAAAATAATTAGGATAGACACGTGGGAAGAAGATAGAAAAAGCAATCTTTATTTTTTTAAGCTAAACTATAAAAAAAAAAAAGTTTTTTTTGTTTTGTTTTAAGTTGATATAAAAGGATCATTGACAATAAAGGGTGATATTGTATTTTAAAAAAAATTAAGGGAGCAAATAATGCATATTAAACTAGAAAAAATAATAATATAGATATTGTGGCTTAACTCGTCAAAGTTGCAATTTGAATCATGGACTCAACCAAACTTAATATATTTTTTTACTAAGATTTATTTTTCACCTAACTATATATATATATTAAAAAAAAAACTTAGTGGGTCTTCCAGCCTAGGCCACATGACTCTCTCCTCATTCTTATAATCGTTAGATAGAATAAAAAAACTCATAGCCAGAGCAAACTAGTTAGATAGATATTATGTTATTTACTCGGATACATGTTGGTAAAATTGAAATTTATTTTAATAAAGAAATACAAAAAGAAAAAAGAAAACTTATGCATGTTGGTACAAAGTTAATATATTGGATTGGTTCATTCAGATTAACTTGCAAAACACATGATTCACATGATGATAATTTTATAGAAAATAAATTATAATAAATTAAGCACAAAAAATATATCAATAACAAAAATAGAAACTCAAAAAATTAAGCATCAAACAACTCTTAAAACGTTCATCTTACACAATGATAATCTTAAATAAACTATACATAAACATATTATGAATACCAATTAAAAATAAACTAAATGTTGAAAGACCAATTAAAAACATTCCAAAGGTGAAATTGAAGAAAATGTATAAAAAAATATCGGTTTGGTTTAACAATTCTTTTTATCTAACTTTTTTTTTGTTTAATTGTAACGTTCTCAATCTTTGGATTGATTTCTTATTCAATATTCTAGCATCGTTCAAGGAGATTTTGTTTATAGTCTATTATGAGTTTAACTATTGACACATTAATTCAACTCAACTATTCAATCGACTAATTCCTCTAGCAATCCTTTGATTTCTTTTACCAGATGATCCAATGGTTGATTGATTCCCTGATTCCATCAACTACTTGAGACATCAATGATTTTAAACTTTTCATTTCATCAAGAAGCCAAACAAATTAGTTGGTAAACCTAATTAATCGACCATTTAAGTTAGAATCAATTTTTTTCTTTAGCTCATTTATTAACTTTTAGTGCAACACTTGTTTCTCATGAATTGACAAAATTTCGATCAAATTTTTGATAGAGTTTCCTCTATTTTTCTTACATCTCGAATTTTGACATAAAAGATACACAATCTCAATTTAGAATCCAATTTGGATTCCTCATATCATCAATTTTTAATTATTCTACAATCAACACATGCAATTAATTATAAGAACTTTATATATGCATAATATTAGGATAAAGGATAAAGTCTCACATGTATAATATCATGTATACTAACCTAATTAGCATAACATTAAATCCATTCTTAATAAATACCTTTATATACCATCAAAATATTAAATTTCATTAATTAAAATCACACATACTCATGATGCACTTAAATTAAAAACATGTGACATGAATACAATATTTTAACATAATTATTTGTTAATGGAGATTTAGTTCAACTATCTATTAGTTAATCACTTCTTAGGCCTTGCTTGTTTCAAGGAAACCGGAAAGTTAGTCAAAGGAAAGTGTTTTCCTTAACTTTCCGGTCAACAAAGAATTTGAAAGAACCCGCAGAAAAGTGTTTTCCTTTCCTTATCAAAAGGAAAACACTTTCCATAAAACACATCTTCTCCTCTCTGTGTCCGAAGAAGATGACAGTGCATGCTTCACCTTCACGACGAAGAAGATGACTCTGCATGCAACTCTCTCTCTCTCTCTGTGTGTGTGTGGCTCTCTCTCTCTCTGCCCAAAACAGAACAGCCATAGAAGCCGAGAGCTTCCAACGCTGCCTCCGGCCACCACAGGCCACCATTTACGATGAAACCACCACAGGAAGAACCACCTTGGCCTCCTCTACCCGTCGGTATCCTCCGTTGAAGCTCTCGTTGTGGTCGGTGAACAGTACCGCCACCTTCCAACGCTGCCTCCGGCCACCACAGGCCATCATTTCAGACACCACCACCACAGGAAGAACCACCTCGGCCTCCTCTACCCGTAAGTATCGACCGTTCACCCTCTCGACACAGTCGGCCATGTTACTGTTCACGTGAACAGTAACATGGCAGAATAAATTCTTGAGAGAACGACGAGTGCAACACACTATTTTTGTGTTTTGAGTGTTTTATGAACTGTTGGGCTGGGCTGGGCTGATCCCGGCCCAGCCCAAGTTCAGCAGAGTTGGGCCCTTTTGGCCCACATTGGTTGGGTCGACCCATTTAGTTTGGGACAGGCCCATTCTGAATTTTTTTATTTTTTTTTTAAATATATATATATATATATATAGATAAAAATCTGTTCTGATGAAAAACAATGACGTGTGACTTCGTTGCACTCCAAAACCCTGTTATTTTTCGATTGATTATGAATTAAAAACTTGCAACTGGATTTGACATTGGAATTATATCCTTACAACTGGATTGTAAATATTTATTTCTTGATGTTTATTTGATAGATATTAAAGGGATAATTGCCTTTACCCATAAAAAAATATTTATCCAAAATACCCATCAAAATATTTTTGTATCTATTTATCTTTTAAAAAATACTTCATACAAAAAAAAAACCCAAATATATAACTCTTAACATAAATTAATTTGGCTTTCTTCATATGAAAAAAAATAATTATTTTAAGCTTTTAAAATTGACAAAAATATATATTAATAAGTTTTACTTAAAAAATATTTCACAAGCTTATTTCTCTATAATATGATATGACATATATTGTTATATTTTATAAAATAAGCTATGTATGAATATAGGATATAATAAAAAAATCATCATTATACTTTTTAGATTTCAGTTTTTTTATTTTAAGTGATTAAATATTTTATATTAAATATTTTTTATATATTAGATAAACTTGAAAAAAAAATTAATTTATTAATAAATTATTTTCCAGTTCATTTTCCATAACACAAACAAACACTGGAAAGTGTTTTCCAGTTCATTTTTCATAACACTGCCAAACATCGAAATTCACTTTCCCCGGAATTCACTTTCCAAAAGAAAACCACTTTCCAGCAAACAAACGGGGCTATACAAGATCATTTTCATTCCTTGTGAATCCTCATTCTAATTCATCATTTCAAAACTTGATTTCATTTTAGACTATCAATTTGATTCTGGCTTTTTCATACAGAAACCAATAATATGGTTTTCCCAATTGGATACCATTCAATCTGACAATTCATTTGGATGCCAAAATTTTTGGTGTTATCTCTTAAAAGCTAAAAATCTGGTAATCTCCAATAGATACCATTCAATCTGGCAATCTAATAATCCAACATTTCCTTTCAAAAACCAATCTATCCAACATTCCCATTTAAAAGCTAACGATCCAGTAATTGTAATTGGATAGCAATCAATTTGGCATTCTCATTCAGAAGCCAATCAATCAAGCATTCTCATTTAGAGGCCAACAGTTCAGTGATCTCAACTAGATACCAATCAATCTTTGATTCCCACTCGAAAGCCCATAAGTCTTCCATTTACTTCTATAATGTACAAGCTTATTTATTCTCTCAATTATCATAATGTAATAATATATTAAGTAAATTATAATTGATAATGAATTGATAATTAAATAACAAGGTCAAGGCATATGACACCTACCTAGGGCTTATTGAAGAGAAATGGTGCCTACTATATACGTAACCCCTACAATCTTGCCTGCATCATCATCATCATCATCATCAATTGTATTCTCATATTAGATTTTTGTTTCATATAGATTTGTTTTTCATTCTATACCAAACTCTCATACTATTAAACATCACATCTTTATATTCAATCCTTAATGACAATTCAATCATCAATAAATAAATATTTAATCATACTTATTAAATGTATTTTTCCACAACCATAATAATCAAGGTAATTACACTACTTTCAATTCTTGACTACAAGTAATGTTAAGAGAAAAAACATGTCTTTTTTTAATCTTAATTTCATTAAAATTAATATATTTCTTACCCTTTTAAAGGTTAATTGTAAATAATTTCTCATTCTTTATATGTTAATTTTTCAAACTAGTCAAATTTTCTTCTTGTTTTTTTCTTGGTCTATTTTATCATTGAATATGAGGTCTACTTCCTTCCAATTTCTTACAACCCAATCCTTACCCCATTATTAATTACTCGTATTTATACATAAGCTTCATCGCAATTCAATTAAATAATCATAACTCTCCCATTTTATATCTAGGCAGAAATTACCAAGATTAACAAGTATAATGATTTTTTTGTCCCTCTTCAAGTCTTTTGGTTTGAGTGTTACCCAATCTTTTTAAATGACATTAACTATTCCCCCATCATCAAACAAACAAAAATAATCAATTATTCATGCTTCACATTCAGATCAACATTAACACATTCAATAATTCATATAACTCAAAATCATTCATTTTAATAATTAAAATTAGCTTCTTCTTTTTTTACCTCAAATGAATATTAAAAAAATATGCCAGAAAGGTCAGGCTTCTCTTTACTATTCCTCTTCCACCTTTTTCTCCTTACTCTAGAATCCCTCTAACCCTTTTAATCTTTACTATTTCTAAACAATTTTCCAAGAAAATAGAAGAAAGAGAAGAAAACCTTAATTTGTCTTTTTTTAAGCCTCTCCCTTCTTCTTTACTAACTTATAAGGCATTTATAACCAAAGTTGTTAAAATTGCGATTTTGACACGACACGGAAGGGTTTTCGGAAACTCGGATCGTAAAATCGTATCTGAATTTTTCCATACAAAAATTGTAAAATCACTACTAAAATCGCGTAGTTAGAAAAATTGCAAGTAAAATATTTTCTAATACAATGCAACATAAATATGGTCATAAAACTTCATTAGTTAAGGCTCATATATAATTCAAAATAACTTAAAAATACATTACAAAATAATTATGTCCATAGAATTTTATTAGGTAAAAACTAACAAATTTAAAATAAATATTTTGCTGATGTGCTATGTAAATTAAAATTAGTCTCATGACCTTCATTTTCCTCGTTATTTTTAATACATTCATCAAAAGCATTATTATTGAAATGATTATTAGTACTAATACTGGTACCAACACCGATATTACTAGTACAATAGTACTAGCTCCAACTCCATCAAATTATTTCGACTTCAGAACATGAAAATGATTTAAAAACATCATTTTTTTTTAATTTAAAGTAAAAAAAAAATAAGTATAAATTTTAAAGTTAATATTAATGATTTTCAAGAGTGATTCCATGATATATATATATATATATATATATATATATATATATAATTTTTATTTTTTATAAAATAAACACAACAATTTTATTTTTTATAATATATATTTTTTATAATTTTTACATCGGACAAATAGCATTGTTTCACTTTTAACTTCAATTTAAATATCCCACTTTGAAGTTCAGTAGTTCAGTGTAAATATGTGGGACAATGCAATTTGTCCCACATCGAACAAATAGCATTGTCCCCACCTTTATTCTTCAGTTAAATACTCTTCAGCCGAGGCAAACAAGTTTTAAGTTTTTCCTTCCTTAACTTATCCCACATCGGATAAGTAATTGAGAGGCAAAAATTTTTGTGTATAAATATAAGAGCCGAATAAAATGGCTTTAAAATTTGGTAACAGCAGGATCGTAAAATCGGACCGATCCGGTCTAATTTTAGATTTTAACCGATTTTGATCGAGTTTGACCAAAATCGATTTTTTTACCCGAGTTGACAAGGTTTGATGAGTTGGCTCGTAAAATCGAACGATTTTATGAGTCAACTCGTGATTTTAACAACCATGTTTATAACCAATTTTTAGATATTTATAATTTAGACCCTTATTTATCCAGGATGAACTAGTTGCCCATTTAGGGTTGTTAAACGAATCGATCAACCATTTTCTTACTTAGTCCCTAATGATTTTCTCTTTTATATTCATAATATATCATTTATTCGTGTAGGGTTGTAAATAAATTGACCAATCATTTCTTTAATAAATTTACATTAATTTTCTTATGCAAACCATGTGATCACTTGGTCACACAATTAGAATTGAATCGAATTACACCATAAGGTCAATTATACTTTGATAAATCAGATTTAATATTTATCCCAACAAATAAAACATGTTGCATCACACAAAGTATAATAAACTTGTGTTAATGTTTATTAATATGTGATGTTATGAACTGTTCCTCTTTTTTTTGTTTCCCTTTTCAATTTGTTATGGTTCAACCATATATTCTATTTATGAAATGATTGCAACATATTCACATGTAAAATTAATTTTTGGTTCTCAAATTAAATATATAATTATGATTGTTTGAATCTTAAAAGTAAATTATAATAATCTTTTTATATATGATCAAATCATATAAACCACTTTTATATACGACAACCATCTTTATATTTCATTGAAAGACATAGTTTTTTATTTATAAAATATATTTTTTATTTTTAAAAAAATCATCTTAATAACAAAAAAATTAACATATTAAAGGAAAATAGTCATTTTTAAATATCAACATTATTCACATCACTAGTTTTTTCATTTTCTTTCTGTTTCTTTATATATATTCTCAATTTCATACTTTAAAATTAAATTTATTAGATGCTAGACTTTCATAATTTGTTTTAATTTTTTATGAGGATATTCTAGTCTCATAACTCGAATAACGAGTTTAACTGATTATCTTGATTGATGGAGTTTTTTTTTTAATTTAGTTTTTATCACAATCTAATCCTTTAATATTTGGTTAATTTATAATTATATTTCGTGATTTCTTTTGTTTGTTTTCTATAAAGTTATTCTCATCTCATGTCTATAACCATAAGTTTAGTAGTTAATCGAGATTTGGGTAACTTGAGTCTCTTACATTATGATATTTTTTTTGATATAATTATAGTCTCTTACATTTTATAAGGGTATTCTATCTTACAACTTAAACATAAGGTTAAACGATGTAATACAATCTTCAATCAATTTAATCCTTTAATAATGGGTAACTTGAGTATTATTTTAAATCGAGATTTCAATGTCAATTACATCTTTTAATATTAATTTGATTGAAGATTGAATTTTATAATTTCTCTTAAAAAAAATTTCTTTTAGGTTATCCTGGTCCCATGACTCGGGTCACGAGTTTGATAGATTGACTTGTAATTTTTTCTTTTTTAAAACAAAATTGATATTTTAATATATTTTTTTATTGGAAAACATGTTTTATGATTTCTTTTGATTTGCTTTATATGAAATTATTATGATCTCATGACCCGATATAAAAATTAACAAGTTTACTCAAATTTATCTGTATCGATCTAATATGTTGTCATCTTAATATTTATAAAATAAATATCTTCTTGAATATTTATTTTGAGATAAACTATATTTTTTTATTGATCGTCTAATTTATTTTTGAACAAGTCAAGTCAACCGAATCACATTGTCAATCCTTATATGATTTTGATTTTTTTAACAAAAAATTTTGGCAACCTTTATATTTTTTATGTTAAGAAATTAATTTGACCCATAAAATAATGTAAATCAATAATGTTGTATCTTTTAAGTATACAAAAAATAGAGTATGAACATGATTCCTTTTAAAAAACATAGAGATAAGTTCTAGGATAAAAGTTGTAATAGAGAAAGTATATAGTCTACAATTAGACTGATTCAATATATGCCTCGCATGTCCAGGCTCATATATGTCATTTCTTGTTTACTACCAAAACAGAAAAGTGTTGTTAGTGTGTTTTGTAGATTTTTTTTTACTATATAAGGATTAACTTGACGTGACCAAATGGCTTAACAAATTCAAATATAACTCGAACAACCAATACAAATATAGTCTGATATAAAAAATAAAGATGATGCCTTTTTTTAAAATATTAAAACAATTACATATTTGATCGACTTCGTATCAACTCGTGTTAACGTGTTAAACCTTAAATATTTATTTTGATACAAATTATGTTTTTACTGGTTGTGCGATTTGTTTTTGGACATGTTAAGTCAATTGAATCATATTGGATATGTGTGAAAGCTTTGTTTATGATTCCTAATTCAGGATCCTAACATACACTAAATATATGTTAGTCACTACCAAATTGGCGATTCTACCTCAACTTGCAGATTTTAACAACAAACTGACTTTCTTGACATGCACACCCTTAAACATTTTTACTGAAAATCAAATCTTTTTAATTTTCCACTAAAATCATTAAGCATTATTCACACATCAAAATTATAGAAATTAAATTGGATGATATAGGCACGAATCACCTACCTCGTTGTGGATGCTCTAGTCATGGACCCCTGTTGCTGTTGTTGCACCACACTCATGATTCCTCCTTCAATTATAGAAAATTCTCATAAATTATCCTCGTTCAAGGATACAATTCATAATATCCACCCAAAAACAATTACACAAGTCTTTTAATTTGTTATTCTTTCCTTTTTAATTCTATAACAAAATCTGCATCCTTAAAAATCCAATTGAAACATTATTATAAACACTCATTTTCAAACATGTTTGTTTTCCATTAATGCATCTAATTTAGTCGTTTCACGATCTCCCTTTGCTCTTTTTTTTTGTTCTCAAATCTGCCAGTACATGGCACATTCTGATCTCTACCCAGATTGTTCACTATAACTAGAGTTATAGAACTTGTTTTTAAAAAGGGTTGATCTCATTGCAAAGATAAAATACAAGACTATAATTATCTTAATGAGAACAAAACCCATTTATGCCCCTAATTGTCATAAAATCTAGCATAAATATAGTAGATCTTCTACTCTACAGAGTCTGCCCTGCATAGTCACGTTTGATGACTCATAATTAGAGTTTTAAATTTCTAGATTAAATGAAACTAATTTCCTTTAATGGTAAACAATAAACTATAACTTCTACAAAGGAAATTGATCATAATTCCCTTCTTTAAACACTTAGATTCTCTTTGAAAGTCAAGAGATAAATCTGTCAAATTTATTGATTTATGCTTAATATACATCTTCCTATAATTTATCTCTACTTTGTAACCACGTTACTTCAACCCATATAAACACACAATTAACAACTAAATAGAATTATAATCTCTGCCTTCTAATTACTCCCCTCAATGGCCAACCATGACCTTCCCTAGATGACCCCTCTTTTACTTTCCATTTGTCTTATCATTGATATCTTATTTTTTCATCATTATTATAAGTTGTATACATTAATTAAATACAATTCAATAATTCCCGTAAAAATTTCCAAGAACCTTAACCCTAATCTCATAAGAAAAATTATGTAATTTAGCAATGTTAAGAATTTCTATATAAATATAAGAAGCATCACACCAAGAAAGATTTAAATCTTAATTCCTTGTGAAATTAAAATCTTTTTCCCTCTTTTTTTTTCTTGTTGTTGTTAGCCACTGCCTACCATTTTCCCAATTTGTTCATCCAATAACACTTGTAACCCTTGTGTGCTTTTATATATGAATGTTTTGGTAACACTTTTTCTTTGATTTTTCTTTGAAATTCTTCTACATTAAGCAAGAGTACTTTCAAAATATTCCTCCCTTTTTCACACCAATTTTGCCTATTGGTAGAGTGAAAGAAATGGGTATTTATACTCTCAATTTTTTTATTTGTTATTATGCCCTATTTCCACTAAATGTTTTATTTTTACCCCCACATCTTTCCCTTTTATAATTGAATGCTTACTATTGACATTTCTTTCAAACTTGTTATCTATCTATCTATCTATCTATCTATCTATATATCTTCTTCCTTTCTTCCTTTTTAATTCATTTTTTGAATGTAAATTTAACCTTAAATTAATTTCAAGTTAAAAATTACAATATCTCATATATTTTATCTAGATGTTATATATGAAATTGCTAAATTCTCATTTTATTTCAATCTATACGTGGATTTCCTCCACTCTTATTTTCTATATTTATTTAGTTTAAAATGTACACCTATACTTATTTCATGGGGGTTACAAAAATAATCATAAGGCTTAATTACTAATTAACTCAATGTTAAAAAATGAGGTTGAGAAAAATTAATATAAAACTTAACAAAAAAAACATCTAAGTCACCATGGATAATCTGCAAAACTAATGATCTCAATCATGAGATCTAAAAACTCCATAGAAAAAAAAATCAAAATAAATTATGAAGTCCAATACCTAGTAATACCAATGCCGAAGCATGAAACTAAGAAAAAAACAACCTTCACAAATGTGAGGAGGAAAGTGAAAAAAGTACTTAACTTTCTGCTATTTATTGTTATAATAAAAATAAATTATAAAGTTCAACTCTCAATTAACTCAGATTTGAAGGATGAAGTTGAGAATTTTTTAAAAAAAAATAACAAAAAAAATAATCCAAGTCAATATGGCAAACTCGAAAAAATCATGACTCAGATCATGAGATAAAAAAACTTTATAGAAAACAAATCAAAATAAATTATAAAACTTCAAATCTAGTAAACACAATGCATACTAAAAGATAAACACTAGTTATTACTAGATATTTGAAACCCGTTTCATATTATTTTTCGGCCAGAAAAAAAAATACATATGCTATTTCAAAGGTTTTTTGATTAAAAACTCTTGATTATAAATTTAAAAGCCTGTGAATATATTTAATTAAATAAATCAAGAATCATTTATACTGATAAATGAAAAAATAATAATAGTAATGCATCTATTCAAGTCATTTCACCACAACTTGAATATTGTTATTCTAATGCAAAAGAATGAGTATGTAGATATTGTTAATATATTTTTTACAACGAGAAAAAAGATATAACTGAGAATAAAAAAAATTGATATATACATATAATATAAAAAGGAATTATATTTGTTAATAAATACAAAAAAAAACATTGTTAATGCAACACCATATCTAGGATCAAGTTGATTTTTAATGTAGTAGAAAAAAGGAGCAATGTTGCAAATACTTTTCGTGATTCTTTAAAATAAGAAATGTAAAGATGTCATTTACACTAAACAAAATAACTCTTAATATGGATGAATTGATAAAATGAAAAAGACTTTCTAATGCAATTTAAACTTTAAAATAAAAAAATATAATCATTCTCATAAAAGTAAAAGATAGTTAAATATGATATTTAACTCTAGATTCTCCATTTTATGAAAACAAATTTGTTTATCTTAAAGGTCAACTTTTCTTCCCACCAAAAAAATAATTTTTTTTACATAAAAACATAAAAAATATATTAATTAGAAAATATCTTCAAAACATTAAGTACACACAAAACAGTTACAAAACAATTGTTGTTTAAAAAACACAAAATAAATAATTTAAAAAAATAAGAGAGAAAGGTTATTAATTTAAATTCAAATTAAAGAGTTATTTGAAAAACTAAATACATAAAAAAACATATTAATTAAAAAATTTACAAAAAAGAAAAAAAAATGAGGCCCATATGCTTGGCCTATTTTCAAAAGAACCATTTGTGTGGATTTTCTAGTTAATGAATTCACTGCTAAATTTATGATCGAAGCGATGAACCCAAATAGATCTAATAGCCTTTTATTTTCAAAATGAATTTTCTTTCAATTGTATGCTAATGAGATGCATTATTTTTTTTTTATATATAAAAAAATAGAAACCAATATTTTTTTCAAAGAAGAAAAAACATGGGCAACTTATGGTCTAAAATATAAACAAACCTAATTGTTTTTAAATTTTGGTATAAAAGCTTTTTTTATTCTAAATAAAAAAAGAGACAATAAATATTAAAAAATGTGAAATACTATATATGTTTAAGTTTAAGAGGTTGAGAATACCATAGATGTAAAAATCTGATAAACCCACAAGGTTGTCCTTAACCCGTGGCATAAATTTGTCAAGTTTTAAAAAATAAAAAGGAGTAATTGATCTAACATGACTTATTCAAAAGCTCAGGCTGACCTTTAACTTGATCAACCTGGTCAAACCCCGATTCAATAATTATTGACTTTTTAAATGATACAAAACAATTTTTTCTCTTAAAATGAATTTTCTTTTATGTGTTTAACCAAAGTTAACCTGCTTGACCTATTCTTAAGTCTTTATCTTAGTTCATGTTTAAATAACTATCAAAACACATAGAAAAAAAAAGAATGAATACCAAAGTTAACTTGTGAAACTCGTGCCTTGGATTATTAGAATATGATAACCCCATGTAAAAAAGAGAGGAAACAAATACTAATTTCCAACAAACTAATGCCGAAGAATGAAATAAAAAAATCAATTAAAAATGATAACAAATAAACCAAGTCAACCTAGACTAATATGTTAAGCTCGATATCTAGGTCACGAGATCAAGATAACTTTATAAAAAAAAAAATACAAAGCTTCATTTCCAATAGATCCTGTATTGAAGGTTAAAATCGAGAAAAAAAACTAAATCAATGAGATCATGATAAATGCTATAAAAAGAAAATTATTAAAAGTTATGACACTCAATTCCCAAATAACCTAATATTAAATAATAAAATTAAATAAATTAAATAAAAAAGAAGATTGAGTTATTGAATGGTGAAAAGAAAAAATAGTATTAATAAAAAAAACCTAAAAAATAAACTAAGTCAACCTGAGTTCACTTGCCAAACCCATACCTTGAGTCATGAAATTAAAATAATTTTAAATAAAATAAATACAAAGGTCAATTAAAAAGGACAAATTGTTTTGGAACAAATTCAACATGTTAAACTTATAATCCATGTCATGAGATAATAACAATCCTAAAAATAATTATAAAATTTAATTTTCAGTCATCAATATTAAATGATAAAATAAAAAAAATGATTAATTAGAAGAAAAAAAGAGAGCTATCAATTAGTGTTAGCCTATTAAACCCGTGATATAGATCATTAGATCAAGATAAACCCATATAAATTAAATAATGTTTTTTTTTATAAAGCCTCACCTCTAACAAATATATTATTGAAGGTTAAAATCTAGAAAAAAACTTTAAATCACTAAGATCAATATATAACATGACAAAAAAATATGAAACATATTTTTTTAAATAATCTGATATCAAAGGATTAACTCCATAAAAAGCTAAAAGAAAATTTTAGTTATTGAAAGTGAAATTAAATAAGAAAAATATTAAATAAAAAAATGTATTACTAAATGATTTAGAATGTTTTTTTTTATTAAATAAACAAAATAACTATTTTCTCTCTTTGTATATATAAAATAATATGATCATTGAATCATATTAAAATCATAATTGTTGAAATATTGTTATTTTTTCATGTATAATAAATACGAGCCATAAACTTGCGTTTTGCAGTGGGGATTAATTTTTTTTATCTAGTTTTAATATATATAATTTTTTGTTTTGTATTTTAGTTTTTATTCTTTTAATTTTTGGTTTATCTTCGATTCTTTGATTTTTTTAGTCCTTTTGAGAAAGTTTTTAATTTTTTATTTGTATCTTTACACCTCTGCTCTTAGTTTAGATTAAAAAAAAGAATAATAAAAAAAGGAAAAAAAAACACTGTAATGGAAACACTGTAGCAATCCACAGTGTAATTTGTGGGGAGCTACATTGTTGTCCCCACAATGTTTGTATGTATAATAAAAAATTCCAACACTTTAAAAAAAGATGAAGGAAGAAAAAAAATCTAAAATTATTACTATTATTGTGTAAATAATGGGAAAAAAATTATATCAAAGAATAAAAAAACCTCAAACTCTAAAAAAAGAGCAAAAAATAAATGATAAAAATAGATTAATATTATTAGTTAAAAAATAACTTTAGTTTTCATTAAATATTATCATAACTACTATTGCTAAAACAATTAAAATTATTAAATTACTTCAAGGAATGAAAGAAACCCAATTTTTTTAAAAAAAAAATGAAGAAAGAAAGAAAAAATCTAAAATTATTACCATTATTGTGTAAATAATGGCAAAAACAAAATTATATCAAAGAATAAAAAAGCCTCAAACTCTAAAAAAAGAGCAAAAAATAAAATATAATAAATTATAAAAATAAATTAATATTATTAGTCAAAAACATACTTTTAGTTTTTTATTAAAAAATAATTAAAAAACTAATAGAAAGGAAAAAGAAAAAAAGAAAAAAATATTAATTTTCCAATGATTAAAAAAAAAAGAATCTAAGTAGAACAATTTTTTTTTTAAAAATATTAGCTAAAAAAAGAGGAAATAATAAAAACTAGAAATAGAGGCAATTGAAGAATTTTTTTAAACAATAAAGGAGTTAATCTAAAATTTAAAGTATAAGGGTTAAAATGAAAACAAAACATATCACCAATTTTAATCAAAGGATAAATTTGAACAAACAAAAACATCTGGACTGAAATATTAAGAGATTTCAAACTAAACTGAAAAATTAAGAGACTAAGGACTTAATTGTGAACGAATTATATAATTAATTGGACTTGAAGGACACAATTGAAACAAATCAAAACTTTTATCACAACAATAAGGATTAGAACACACAATTTAAAGAGAAGGGACTATTGTGAAATAAGCATAAACAAAGGGGATGACACGCACAATTTACTATCCAGGAGAGAGAAATGCACAAAACTAATTTCAACCAGCCACCGTCACTTATCGGGCCATCAGTCGATGACACGCGCACCACTGCGTGATAGCAGACACGGAGGCGCACCATGAGAATGGCCAGACAAAAATTTTTGATGACCGATAGCCACTGCACGTGCCGTCGAAAAGGAGCGTGCGATCAAAAAGGGTTGGCGCATTAGGGGACACGCCACTCAATAATTCGAATTAAATATTTAAAAACAAAGATGATTTACCTAAACACTTCTGCCTCTATTTCTTCTATTTTGTCATTTCTGGGGCTATATGCATAGTTACATATTTTAAAAAAAATTAAAAACCCAAAAATAGCCTCCTAGGCAAGCCCTTTATTTTGTCTTATTAGGGGTTAAAACCAGTCTTGCACTGTGCACATAAATTGGGTAATTACCGGGACACCCCACCAGTTTTTCTTGTATTTTTTCTTATTAGAGGGTATCTCAGTTATTACACTGTGCATGAAAATAAAAAAAAATCAAAAATACCTCTAACTCCAAGACTTAAATGACGGCACACTAAAAAATAAAATAATAATTTCACTATTTTATTCCACGATAAATTGTGAATATTGTTATAGTGAAAACGCCACACGGTGCGGCTGCTACCTGCTAATGACTCAGCATCTACCTGCTAATGACTCAGCATGTGGTGTCACATATACCTCTCCATGTCTGCTTTCCGTTTCGTTCACCTATTTTTTCTAATTAATTTTTTTAAAAGGAGAGAATATTTATAAATTACCCATACTTTTTTTTAATGTTTTATTTTTTTTCTCCTTTTTTATTTTTTTTATTGAGATGAGAATCTACCGCAGCCTACTCCTCATTTACCATCTCATTCCCAGATTTACCCCCGACACCTGAAAAGAATCCCGATGCCCACACAGGACACCATTGCCATTAATCAAAACTCTAAGGGCAATGCAAGTTATTAAATAGAATGTGAGAAAAAAAGGAGGAAAAAAATAAAGAAAGAGAAGAAGGTGGATTTTGTTGTCTTCTCGAGAGAGAGAATCTGTAACTCCCAGAGAGAGATAGAGAGAGGATAAACAAGAACCAACCACAGGAGAGAGAGAGAGAGAGAGAGAGAGAGAGAGAGAGAGAGAGTTAGCAACAAAAGTAATTAGTCTTTAGTACAAATAATAATTCTCATCAATCCATGATTACAACTGTCTCTTTATAGAATCTTGTAATCTCTCTCTCTTCTTCTCTTTTTTGAGCTCGGATTCTCACATTCTAGGTAAGTCTGTGTATTTCTTTGTTAGTTTAATGTTTGACCTAACTGATTGTTTTTTTTATGGTTATATGTAAGATCTGTGGAAGCTAGGGTTCTTTACTTGATTCAAATTTCCATTTTTTTTGTTCTAGCCTGTGCAATTGGAGCTTAATTTGATCTGATTTTGATAAGTTCCCAACCTGATTTTATTTTGTTAACGGGTTATTGCTTTTTTTTTTTGCTAAGGTTGAGTTGTTCAATTAAGGATAAAAATGCTCTAATTGAGTGTGTGTTATATAAATTGGATGAAATCATCAATTATGAGTGTGCGTTAGGGATGTCTTGCTTGGAAATGTGAATTTTTGGGATTTATGCGATTCTTTGAGTTAACAATTTGGTGAATTTTACTGCTTTGTAAGAATTGAAATTGCTTGTGATTGCCTTTGTGCTGTCCTTGTTTCATTTGTATCTCTGGTCGTTAGTCTTGCTTTTTTACTGGATTGTAACCATGCATGCCTGCTTATGAGCATGCTGTTTTTATCCATCGGGTTTTGTTTCTTCAAAATCTTGGGAAATAAGGGAACTACTTAGACTGTAGAATTTATATTAGGGCAGTGGTAAGAGCAGTTGTTTATTGAAGTGAGTGTTTAGATGCTCTATAGATCTCACTCTGGTGAAATCATTGCTTGAAACCCCATCAGTGGGACCCACAGACAGGGTTTTGAATTTCAGTTAGGATCATGATGCCGTGGCGATCATGACGGAAGCTCAATGGTCATGGTTGTTTGCCGTTGCTCGGTTGTTTAACAAACTTAACAATTTTTCTTTAGTGAACAGGTTTTAATAGTTTTACTATGAATGAATATATTATGAATAAATACCTGCATTACCTTATTACTTGATTAATTTTTTTTGCAACCGAGTTTAATTTATACACATACTAAGAGATGTCTGGATGTGCTCTTGAAAGTAATACATTGACAGTGTCAAGTGAAGTGACCACAATACATTGATTGGTGCAATGGCTTTTACTGGCAATCAAAGGCTGATAGAGGTGTTGTTCTGAATGGTTCCATTTCTTCATGGCAATTATTTGATTCCAATAACTGATTCCATGCCCACAAGATGTGGATTTTTATCAATGAATCTGGAGACTGTTCATATGGGTGCTCTCCTCTGTTCATAGCATGCTACAGAAATTTCCATACCTGGTTTTCATAATTATTTCCAAGTGACGCATGGGGTTGTTGATTGTTGCATGCGAGTTAGCACTTGTGTCATTGCCTAAAGGTTATTTCTACATATGCATGGAATGTTGTTTTGTAGGCCAACTTCTTTTATTTATATATTGAACTAGTTTACTTGAAATGCTTGATGCTTCCAGTTCTAAGCCCACCTCAACATGCTAGTGCATACATACAACACATGGGCTATTTGTGTAATTGCTTTCATGTTTCTCTGAATTTATATTTTTCTCCATTCCATTTGAGTAGGAAATGGATGGGCCATCTCACAGAGGCAGCAGTAGCGTGGATATGTATTTACCAAATTACAAGCTTGGTAAAACTCTTGGAATCGGTTCCTTTGGAAAGGTGAAAATAGCAGAGCATGCATTGACTGGGCACAAAGTTGCTGTCAAGATACTTAACCGTCGTAAGATAAAAAATATGGATATGGAAGAAAAAGGTATGTATGATCCATGACTCTTTTTCAATCAAAATAAGTAGTTTGCTTGGGTAATCTGCTGTTCCATTATCTTTTATGATGGATGTTTCTATCTCGTGATTTGCATGGATGATATTTCCTGTAGTGATTATAACAGTATTTATATGATTAAATGGAGGTCCCATGAAACCTGAAATACAGAATGCTATACGAAGACTATATAAAGATTTACATCTGAGGTTATTTTAACAATTGTGTTGGGGAGTTGAAGTAAGCTTTTGTTCTTCTCCTCGTGCATGATAATTTTGTTAAAATTTTCAAGGACTGATGCAGTTTGTTTTGATTGACTTATGTGTTCCCTCTTCTTCCCTTTTGCAGTGAGAAGAGAAATCAAGATCTTGAGATTGTTTATGCATCCCCACATTATAAGACTTTATGAGGTTATAGAAACACCAACTGACATATATGTTGTCATGGAGTATGTGAAGTCTGGGGAGCTCTTTGATTATATTGTGGAGAAGGGTAGATTGCAGGAAGATGAAGCACGTAATTTCTTCCAACAGGTATTATTGCCAACTAACATGCATCACAGTCCTCTTATAACTTACCATCATGTTCTCAATATAGTTATAGCGTGCAAAATTCTTTGTTGGTGCAGATAATTTCCGGTGTGGAATATTGCCACAGGAATATGGTTGTTCATAGAGACCTCAAACCCGAGAATCTGTTATTGGATTCTAAATGTAATGTGAAGATAGCTGATTTTGGGTTGAGCAATATAATGCGTGATGGTCATTTCCTTAAGACAAGTTGTGGAAGCCCAAACTATGCTGCACCAGAGGTATGAAGTTGTGGAATTATTTGTTATAAAGATTTAATTGAAAAAGAGAGGCACTCCCTACACCCATCTATTTGATGTGAAATACAAGTGTCCATGTATTGGTTTTAACTTGAACGTTATTTTATGCATGATTTGTTTATTTATTTGTTTTGCAGGTGATTTCTGGGAAACTGTATGCTGGACCCGAAGTAGATGTATGGAGTTGTGGTGTTATATTGTATGCTCTTCTCTGCGGTACACTACCTTTTGATGATGAAAACATTCCCAACCTCTTTAAGAAAATAAAGGTATTGGGAATTCTTTTGACTAGGATCAAGGCATAACCAATGACCTTTCATTCAATGTTCTCATGGCTTTAGGTCATCAATTCTTTAGAGTATTGTCCAACTTATATAGTTTGTAGACTTATGTTTCCATGTATTACTTTTATCTTATAGATTCAGTTCTCTAAGTTTAGGATCTTTTTCACATTTCATTGCCCATGGATCTAACTTTTGTGTTCTCTGTCTATATCATTTTGCTCTTTAGGGTGGTATATATACTCTTCCCAGCCATTTATCACCTGGCGCAAGAGATCTCATCCCAAGGATGCTCGTGGTTGATCCTATGAAGCGAATGACCATTCCTGAAATTCGTCAACACCCATGGTTCCAAGCTCGCCTTCCCCGTTATTTGGCTGTGCCCCCACCAGACACATTGCAACAAGCTAAAAAGGTTAGGTTGATTTTTGTTTCATATGTATGATGAGATTTATCTAGCAATTTATTGAACCATTGGTTGTCATTGCTGCAGATTGACGAGGAGATTCTCCAGGAGGTTATTAAGATGGGATTTGACAGGAACCAACTTATTGAATCTCTTCGCAACAGAATACAAAATGAGGTTTGAACCTTTCAAAACTCTGATTGGTCTCATAAAACTCGTTTTGTATACAATATTCAGATATGGTCTCATCACTTACCATTCTTTTTTCAGGCTACTGTTGCTTACTATTTGTTATTGGACAATCGATTTCGTGTTTCCAATGGCTATCTTGGAGCTGAGTTCCAAGAAACTATGGTGCGTTTGGTTTCCAAGTTTATTATAGAGAGGAAGAAAGTTGTGTCCCTGTTGTTTTTTATGTTTAGGAAGTCATTTTGAGTTGATAATGTTTTTTAAAAGATTGGAGCCTCTAAATTTTGGCATGGTATGCATGTGTGTGCACATATGTGTTGTGCCTAAGTGAGTGGGATATCACTTCATGCACTGCTGTTTCAATCATTTTATGATCAGTTTTTATATTTTACTCAATTTTCCCCCCTCTTTTATTATTTGACCAAAGAAAAAATTGGACTCTCTTTTTGTTTCCATTTTCATTTTGACCCTTTTTTATCTGCATTTTATAGGAAACTGCATTCAATCGAATGCATCCAAATGAACCATTGTCTCCTGCTGGAGGACACCGCCTTCCAGGATTCGTGGATTATCAAGGAATGGGTTTGAAATCACAGTTCCCAGTGGAGAGGAAATGGGCTCTTGGTCTTCAGGTTAAGTATCTTCGCTTTTTAGGTGTTTCCAATGGTGTCGGATGCTATTAGTCATTTTCTAGTATGAGTGAAGGGGGTTTGATTGTTTGATCTGCTAAAGAGTTCAAGGTTTATGATGCCTTCCTATACAAGTAACATGATATACAAAGAAAATTGAAATCTACTTGTTTACCCATAATGTTTGGGAACTGTAGGCAACTATTTCAAGTCATAGTTTGTGGAACATGTGCAATAATGATGGAGTGAATTGCTTTATTATGACTCCCTGTGGTTATGTTATAATTATAATTGATCATATTCTCCCCCTACTCTTTGACAGTCTCGAGCCCACCCTCGTGAAATAATGACAGAAGTTCTCAAAGCCTTGCAAGAACTGAATGTAGGCTGGAAGAAAATTGGTCAGTACAATATGAAGTGCAGGTGGATTCCAGGCACTGCTGGTCACCATGAAGGAATGGTTAACCAACACTACAATCATTTCTTTGGGGACGAACCCACCATTATTGAAAATGATGGAAACATTAGCTCACCAAATGTGGTCAAGTTTGAAGTGCAGGTGACGTTAACCATTCTGATTCCTTCTTTAATTATTGCACTTCGACCCTCCTAGAAAGAATTTATACAGGAAAGTTTGTCACTTGTTGGGTTTGGTGTGTGGACAGAAGATACAGTAATTGCTTTTTTTTTTTTTTTTTATTTCCTTTCATTCTTACTTATTTTTTCTTGGTGTGTTGCAATAGAATGTGGTTTCTTTTCAAAGTGTTTTTTTATGTATTAAATAATATTTGTTTTTACATTTTCGAATTTATTTTCGATATTAATGTAATAAAATGATTTGAAAACAAAAAAAAAAAGTTTTTTTAAGAAAAAATGCTTTTGAAATGCAAAAAACAAATGGGATTTATGATGCCCTAAAGATTTTTCTATTTAGTCATCTCCAAATGTATAGGATCATTTTTTTTCATGTCAGCTGCTCTGTAGATTGTTGCATTGAGATGAGTCAGAGTATTTATTATGGCTAATATTTTTGCAATTGCAATGCTGGTGACAGCTATACAAAACTCGTGACGAGAAGTACCTGCTGGACTTGCAAAGAGTACAGGGCCCGCAGTTCCTCTTCCTGGATCTTTGTGCAGCTTTTCTAGCTCAGCTTCGGGTCCTGTAGGTAGTAGCCTTTGGAGAAGACCTTTGCCATGGATCTCATGTCATGCCTGTGAAAAGGAATTCACTCATGATGTAAATAACTCTTTGGCCTTAGCCTTCGCCTTCAATTTTCCCTTGGTTTTATACGGGTAGTAGCTGCTTCAGGCCAACATCATACAGTGCAGTTGGTTAAAGCACCAGTAAGTAGTCTTGTTTCTTACAGTGGTTTCATCTTCAACTAGGATTTCTCTCAGAAGTTTATGTAACCAATGGGGAACATCTGTTTTCTGAGAAAGGATAACCGAATCTAGCTGATTTTCATGAAATTATGCCATCATGATGAACTATAATTGTGCATGCGCATGCTATCCACCTAGACTTGTCTCACAGCCAATGTTGCCAACACTGAGTGATGCTACAAATCATTTTCTTCCTTTTTCCTGCATTGGGATTCAGAATGTGCCCTCAAAATTGGTATTGCTTTTGAGAATATGAAATTAGCTATTAGTTTATATCATCTCATTATTTCACTATGGATTGGTGTTACATTTTCTTCTATCTTGTAATTTTGACCCTCAAGTTTCCTCTCTCACCATTTGTAGGTCAATTGTTTTCAATTTGTTATGAAAGGATGAAATTGAAAGAAGGGTGACCTAATTGAAAAACACAGAAATTTGATGGTTGTTTTTAAATCGACTCAAAACACCAACTTTGGTCCCCTAACCTTTTGATTTACCCATTTGTAGTCCCTTTTGCTCTTCATAAACTCTTTTTTGACCAAAATTTTGTTTTTATTTTATTTTTCAGTTCTTGTGTTGAGATCTAAGAGAGAAAGTTATTGGGTTTGTGTGGTAAAGAAAATATATTGTTTGACATTTGTCTTGGTGTCAACAATTCCATTCCATGAGAATAGTCCTATTAGGATGTTATTTCAATTCAAGAAGATTTTGAATTTGAAGTTCATTTTTTTCTGGACTTTTTTTCCAGGCAAAAACGAGTTTATTCAAAGTTTATTTAGATATATAGTGTTGTTATTATTTTGTGTTTTGGGTAAAAGAACATGGTTTAAAATGAAATTGTAGGTGTGAAACATCTCCCCATTGATTTCTAGCGAACCCACCAGGAGGTGCTCTTTTTATTAGCCACTTTTATTTTTTTATAATTTTTTATCCAATATTTAATTTATTTTTCATGATTTGTTTTGATTTTTTACATAGAAATCATGGTCGTCTAAAAGTTCTGTTATTTTTTTTGATACTTGATTCTGCAAACATTTATTTTTCTTGTTATTTTTTTTTGTACTTACCAAATCAATTGAGTTCTTTTAAGTTTAATTTCACATTATTTAAATTTTTTTTTACTTGGGAGAATAGATTAGAAGGGCCTATCCTTTTATTTTTTATTTTTTTCCATTTCGGCAATAAATAAAAAAAATTTCCCTCTCCAACCCTTCAACCGATCTGACTCTTCTTACTATTATCTTTATTTGATACTCGCAAAATCATGTACGGACAATGGGCTATATCGCTGCAGAGTAGACAGGGGACAGATCTACGACAAGCTTTGGGGGGGAGCTTGAGACCCCAAGCTTTTTAAAAAACTAAATTTTAGTCCTTAAAATTTCAAATTTCCTATAATTGTTATGCCTTTTAGCCCCTCCGAAAAACAAAATATTTGCTCTCCATCCTTATGACGTCAAACCTAGTTAAGATTTTCTACTTCCGCCACTGCCTCCATTACCGATGGAGCATCAAGAGCAAGCATTGGTTGAACTCACAATAGTTAGCTCTATTCGATCATCTCATCATCTCAGAGAGGGAGAGAGAGATTCCTCTGTTGTTCTGTCAGCAAGTCATCCTCTTGATAAATCATCTGTTGTTTTTGATGTGATGAATGGCAAATGTTTGAATGCCTCATGCCATACATAACCATGGAGATTCCTATTCTTGTCTCGATTTACTGCACTGTTTTCACCCTTGAATAATATAGGCACTGTTTTCACCCTTGAGATTGTATTTTTTTGAGAATGGTAGAGCTCTGATGGCGGATTCGTCTTCAAAGCGTGCGTAGGTGCTCCTGCCATGTTTATGGCTGTAAAGTGGCCAGGCCCTGAAAAAGAAAAAATAGGGTTTGATCGTGCTTGCTGATTCATTTTTAACAGCAGCTGACTCTATTGCTGTGCTGCTATTGTTCTGGTTGAAGCAGTTTTGTTAATTTTGTTTTGTTTCAGCTGAAATAGTCGAACTGTTTTCTATAAGTTAAAAAAACAAGATAAAACAACATAATTTTTACCTTGTTTAAAATTTCGATTCATTCTAGAAATTCCGTCCAAATTCTGTCCGGAATGTTTCGGTTTCATTCAACTCGTTCCGTTTCGTCTAAATAGTGATTTTTTGGAGCAATCAGAAAATATAATAACCTTGCGAGATTGATGATGTCATTCTTGTAATATTATACATGTTCATAATTTGTTCAGAAAAATCATTTTTTTATGTTTTTTTAGATTAAATTGCACAATTCTAAATAATTTTATTTTTGGATTTGAACTATTTTTTTTTATTTAATATATTATATTTAATTATATATATACACATAAACAATATAACCCCGAAATAACACGCCAACATGCTCCAAAACTAAAACATTCTATTCTAATTAAAAAAACAAAGTACCAACCGAAACGAAATTGACAACCTAAGGTAGAAACAACCAACTGCCGTGGTTAGTTTTTTTTCCCCTGTTGTTGTTTATTTGTTCGAATGAAAAGAAATACTTCGTCATAGAGTATTGGAATGGCAACCCAAATGTTCCAACCTACCGAAAGAAGATAGTAGAAGTCATAGAGAATAGGTTTTGGCTTATGGCGGTTTGTTTTCACCATAATATTCTCTCATAAATCTCATTGCTCTGCTACCTCCTCAGAAAAGAATCCAACGAGAAAAAACTAGATCCCTTCTCAGGATTCCCTGTAATGGTTTCTCTGTTCGAAGCCAGATATTGTTCATCACTACTCTTAGCTTCAGTTCTTGCATCATGAGCTTTACTAAAAGAGATTATTTAGCTTCATGTTCAAGGCTAAGTCCAGATCCCTAAATTCCTGCAAAACGTTTTGCTTCCCATCTTTATATTTTCCTACTGGAAAACAAGAACTACAATTCTTGACAATCTCTTGGCCTAGCGGAGGAAGGTTCTCTTTGCACCAAGGTTCGAGCCCCACTATGCACGCCTGTTATCCCCGTGTTGTCTTACCTGTTTATTGGACTTGCAGGATGTTCAGTGGATTTGAGGATTAGTTGTGGTGCGCGTAAGCGGACCCGAATACTTTGGTTATAAAAAAAAGAGTGATTATAGCCATTTAAGAATTAAAAGAGTAAAACAGGATACACCGTTCTGTTTTGCTTACGGTCCAAAAGATTCAATCCAGCCTCAAATGCTTCATAGCTCTATACATCTGAGTTTTCTTCAACTGTTTATGACTTCTGAACTTGATACAAGATTAAAAGCTACTTTCTGTTGCTGTCTAGAGATCTAATATTACATGTCGACAAAAAATATTGAGAAAAATGGAATGCGGGATAGTTAATTGGAGCATGAAATGCATATGAAAGGAAGATCCTCTGTCAATTAGTTTATGAAGCAGATTGGCGGTAGATCAAGAGTGTTCCAAAGTGACAATTCGCCATCATTAATCATAGAAGCGGAAGAAGATTTCATTTCCATTGAGCTTTGCGAGTAATCATCCTGTTTCTGCATCACTTCCAACCTTTCTTCTTCTGCTCTACTCTGATCCTTTTTACTGCTACATGCATTTCGAAGTTTGGCTAACTGATCAGAACGTCCATTTCCCTTGGGATTTCCTGATCCAAGCTTCAGATTTAAGCATTCATGAATCCCATTAAAAGCATAGAGAGAAGCTGAGAACTTCCTCTCATATTTCATTCTCTTCATGGCTGCTTTAAGCATAGCAGGCTCATCTCCATAGCACTCAGGCTCCACTGCCTCCTCTATCTCTTCAGCAATCTCAAAAGGAGAGTAGTAAAAAGGAGATCCAACATCATCAACGAAATGAAAATTCAAAGCTCCGATGTCGTTCCCTTCTTCCTCTCCCTCTCCTTCACCTCCCAAGTTGTTACCATCACCACTGGATGACTCTGCCACATCACTCCAGCTATAGTCAAAGTCCCACTCTTTTCCTGAGCTATCTTCTTTGTCTGTTAAGCATGGCACAATACTTGTTGTCGTGCAATCAAATGAACTAGCAATAGTGTTATCGTTGCGCATGGAGTGATCGTCTGTATGGTCGAGGAAACCAGTGAATTGGGTGTCTGAGAAATAGGATGCTGCTTCTCTATATTCCTCCACTAGTTTTTGCTGCTGGTTGTGGGGCTGAGCTGTTGCAGAAGGATCACAAGATTTGTTTCTTGCTGTAATCCTTTGGAGTAGAAGGTTAGTAATCTTCGAGGGAAGAGCTGGAGTTGCTGAAGAAGTCGGAGAAGAAGGCCAGAAGTTTGTTCTTGTATTAGCACCACGAAGCAAGCAAGCAGCTTCATCATAGGCTCTCGCTGCTTCCTCAGCAGTATCGAAGGTGCCTAACCACACCCTGATTTTCTGTATGGTGTCCTTAATCTCAGCCACCCATCTACCCGATGGCCTTTGTCGAACACCGACAAATCTCTTTCTAGCTCTCCTTGCTCCTCCTTGGGCTGCTGCTGCATCAGCTTCCATGACCATCTCATCCCAAGCCATGGTTCCTTCACCAGAGCTCTTGTCCTCAGCACTTCCACTGACCTTTCTCTTCCTAGCCATGTCTTTCTCCCTTTCTCTCTTCTAGTTCTTTAGATTCTCTTCTGTGCTGTTTGAGGTTATGCTGATTGCTTTGGCTATGCTGTGTTTTGGTTGGTCAAGTGGCATTTATATGAATGTTTTTGAAGATCCTGTCAAATGAGAATGGAGAGTTGAAATGGTCTTATTGTTTGTTCTAAGTTTTCTGTTCTTTTTTCAGTTTAAGCCTCTTATGAAACCAGGTGGAGTGTTCTCTTAAATTACAGTGAGGGATCACCAGATGGATATATTCTGTGAGGTGCTGCTACTTCCATGAAATTTGCTTTGACTCAGACAAAGGGTATCATGCTTCCTACAATGCTATGTGTATATATATATATACAATGATGAAATCTAAGCTTGAATGGGTCAGTCTACCCTTTTTCATCAATCATAATTGTTTAGACATGTTGATAGAATTGAGTTAAGAAATACAATTGATTCCCCGAAGCAACGTCTGGTGAGCACTCAGAAGACAAACTTATAGAGATCATCGCTGTCATGAAAGAGACTAATTGTAGCTTTTTCTATTGTAAGACGTAGAAACATCGATGCATTATTTAACCAGCCAGCGACAAAAACAAACAACAGCCCCGTCCATTTCCATGAGCTCACACAGAAGTTGCAAATTATCGCAGTTCACGCTTCATATTGTTCTTCTGTGGTCTTATATTCTTCTTGTTAAATTCATAGAAAGCTGAACACCATATAATCATATCAATTCTGTTTTGTTCTGTCCGGAATGATTCTATTTTAAAGTGATCAATTCTGTTCTGTTCTGTCTGGAATGACCAGTATATAAAATTGACAACTTTGATAAAAACTGCTTGGCTATAAAATGAAAGGAAAACCTGCCATGGAAGTAATTTTCAAGCTCCAAAAAGTCACCTGGGATTACTAGTCATGTGTAAGCATAAAATCAATCTATTTTGCTCTCGTCATTGATGATAGAAGTCTAACAATGTCGATTTCTCCAAAGCCCCGCCACAGTAAAGCCTAGGAGACATGATGAATATATATAATATCCAATTTATTTATGAATCAATATGTTATATTAATCCATTTTTTGGAATATTATTATCCTGATACCATTAATTAATTGTAAAAAATAGCATAGCATAGCAAAGCCTTATTTAAATGTTGAAGTGACGGTGACATGCCGAGGTTAGTACTACATCACAAATTGGTGGGAGTATAAAAAAAATGTTTTTACTGTAGTACCAAACTCATATTATAATAAATTATAATAGTAAAATGATTATCTTATCCCTTTAATTAAATAATATTTGGCTTAGTTAGATGAGGGTAATAGGATCTTTTTTCTGTTTTATAAACAACAAATATACTAAAATTAGTTATTTACCCGCGTTTCATCGCGGTCGATTTTTTTTTTTCAATAAAAAAAATATTAATCATGTGAGATTTTTTTTATAATATAAATTTAGACAAAATAATAAATTTATACAGAATACTTGTGGAGTGCAAGTTTCCTAAAACGAAAAATACTAGAAAACCCCAAACAATGTGAAAATATCCCCTGAAAATATCTAAAATACCCTTAATTCTGAGAGTTATTTTTTTTAATGCGAGAGATAAAATAACACTTTTATTGATACAAACCACAGTAATCTGTATCTGATTCACAATTAAAAACTAATTTAGCTGTTTTTTTAATGTTATTTGGTGAGAAAGTCGTACATGTACCCTAGACTTAATCAACGAAAAAACAATGCTCTCTTCAGGGAAGAGAATGACAGAGAAACAGATGAATAAAATTCTTGCTAACAAAATCTACAGTGAAAAACACAAGAAGCCACGACGTCTTGATGATGCAGCTTTGACGCATTAATGAGAGCTAAATTACATTCTAATAAAAAACGTGAATTTGTCAAAGGCTAATGGTGTTCCTCCACCTGGAGGATCCACAGTCAATCCATTGTCTCCTCAACTAGTGATTAATGATTTCAAATGTCGATCGACCCCAAGATGTTGTTTTCAACTTACCACCAAGTGTGTAGGTCACTTGACAAAGAACTGTCATGGCTTAACTAAGATCTTTAGTTTGAGATTTTGGATATGCAGTGGTGCTATGTGGAGAGCTTTGCTGCCCTTAAGGATCTCATCCGGCTCGAATCCGGATTAGTCGGCAGTAGCCGAATACCAGATGGTTATACAAAAAAAAAATACGAATATGCTTAAAGTGCAAGTGTTGTTTTTCTAAAATCCAAAAACATTTCAAGAAAGAGTTATTAAAGCCAGGCCCCATATTAATAATAATGATGACATAATAACTATATAGTAGGTCATGTATTGGTAAGGTATAAAAACTAAAAGATTTGTTTTTCTTGTGATCTCAGGTTCGAGATATACAATTAATGATATGATGATCACTAGAAGTTTACATGGTCGTTAGCTTCAGGACCCATATGATAAACCGAGATGTACGCAAGTTTACCCGAACACCCATTTTAATCTAAAAACAATAATGACGACATAACATGGACGTGCAATCCTTAATTCTGTGTTCTGTGTTCAATCTTATGTTATAGTATCAGTGACACAAATTAGCATCACACCAACCTCATCATTCCTTAAATTTAATCCTTTCAAGGGCACACATCAAATATAAAGAAAGACACCATGTACTAGAGCATAAAATCAACTTTTATTTTACTTCTTGCATTTCAACTACATTTAGAAACACAAATTGATGGGAAACTAACCATGGATACGAAGATCCACATACCTACACTCATGTGGTTTTTTACCAAGAAACCTAAGATCATTTTGGATTCTAAGTTTGACAAAAGATAATTTGTATCCAGATATCAGGACTATAAGTAACTAAACCCTAATCGACACCTATAAAGAGATGCAAATGAAAAGTATAGAAGATGTCATGAAACCTAGTTAATTTTTTGATAAGTAAAAGTAGTTCAGTGAAGAACAAAAAAGTACGAGTGAAATCCAACACACAAAATAGCAATTATTGAAATCAAAGTCTACATATATAAAAAGCTTAAATACAAACTAAATAAAGAGTAAAAATATCATCAATAATGCTAAAAAAGAGTAGTAAAATAGTTCTAAATAATGTAGGAAAAAGAACACTAAATCAATTAGAAAACTAATACAATTCTCAAACAATAACATTTAGACCTTTATATAAGGCTTTTTCAACGCCCAATTAACCTGAAATTTTAACCTAATATGAAATGAGATCTCTGTAATTTTCTCGTATAACTTCAGCCTAATCCATTAATTAGATTGAAAACTATACTTATTACAGTAAAACTATATATTAGAAAAAATAAGTCTAAAACCACTTGTAATGGTGAAATTAATCATCCCATATGCAAATCCTAAGTCAAAATTTTATGGAATGAAATATTAAGTCTAAAACCACTTGTAATGGTGAAATGATATGAAATATTAAAAAAAAGGTTTTATGGACGATGTTTGAAAAGTATGAGGAGACAGAGCATCCGGTTAAACAAAAAATACAAAGAACTAGATAAAATGATATTGCTATAAACATAGATATAATAAAACATAAGACAAATAGAATTCCTGGCTTCATCATAAGCCATTTGGCTGATCATAACAGAGAAGAAAAGAGGGATTTTGATTATTTTCTTGCAAATATCTTGATAAAAATACTTAAAAAAGGCTAGATTAAGAGTCCATCAAAGCAAGGAATTTCAAGCTTTGGTTGAGTTTACGATGCTTGAAAGCATAGATTTTTGGAGGTAGAGAGATCAAATACAACTAAACATGCTGTAAACTATAATGGTGTATGAACATTCAAAAGCTGCAAAAAAAATGGAGATACAACGAAACATGCATTACTATAACTTCCCCTAAGAACCCTAATTTTGGAAACTTACTATTTCTTCACCAGATGCATTCAGATTTGAAGTGCTGAAGTGCAATTCTGTGAAGAAAGTAAGATGATAGAATCATTTGAGTGCAGCAATTCAGTTAACGTGTCATCGGCTTTCAAAGCAACGAGATGTTGAATATGTCAATTTGACTCTTGAAATGAAGCTCTAATCGTCAAGACGTCATGAGAGGAAGGCTGTTTTTTATAGATAGGTGGGAGGCAGGGGAGGCAAGCTGCAGACTGAATCGCTACGACACTGCCATCGCCTTGTACATATCACAGCCAAGTCAATTATCCAAATTGAAAACTTCGAAGGATTGGCGTCAGAGTAACGTTTCGCTTACCTGGTTGCAAAAGATGGTGTATCCAAGGTAAATGTCAACTAAGATAAATGGAAAATTTTGATGGGAAGCTAGACAATAATACAAATTATATTCAAAGGTTTTACCTAATAGTTTAAGTTTTTAGATGAGATGATTCTATAACATGGTATTGGGAGGGTATACTTGACCCTCATGTTTGCTTTTAAGTTTTTAGGTGAGATGGTTCTATGACATGGTATCGGGGGTATACTTGACCCCATGTTTGCCTTTAAATTTTTAGGTGAGATTGTTCTATGACATGGTAACGGTGGGTATACTTGACCACCATGTTTGCCTGATCATTGGATCATTGTCTTTTCCAAAAAACTGTAAACCAGTGGAATCGATCGGAAGAGTTCTGATGATAGATTTGTCCACACTTAGGTCAGGAATTATGAAATGAAAATCATATCATAGATGACTGATAACTATCGAAATTTGAAGTTCAGAGCTAGACTTAACAGAATCACAAACTTTAATCTCATATTAACTTTGATGGGATTGGCAGGAACTGATACTGAAATCAATGAATCCAGATGGAACTAAAAGGAATAAAACCTTTATTTATGATGATTTTTCATCGAGTTAATGCAAATATCTGCAAGCAAGAACTTACTACAGCCGTTTCGTAGCTCTGAAACAAAAATTGCTATTCAAATTTACTTTCCAACCACAGAAATTCAATGTCTGGCCTTCATTTATGGTTTTCATTCCAATCTGTCTAGACAAGAAAAAGGGGTCAAGCAGGTTGTTTTATGAAAAACCGGGAGCAAAATCTTGACATGATTATGCTTTCTCTCCAGGTTATTTTTTAAGGTAAAAAGCCCCACTGATTCTTCAATCTATCCTTTTAATTACCTTAAGGCCTTGTTTAACATTGTATTTCAAAATTGTTTTTGAAAAACAACTGATTTTTCTTTTACTTTAAATTAAAATTTTTTTAGTGTTTTTAGATCATTTTCATGTGCTAATGTCAAAAATAATTTTTTCTAAAATAAAAATAAAATATTATTTTGATACATTTTTGAACAATAAATACTTTAAAAAACAACCTGAATGACACTCCAAAACAAACACTTAATATGTCCCCCGAAAGATTTTTCTATCTCTAATATATCTTTTTGTTAAACTTTCGTCATCCAAACTAGTAAGACTACCATCTGTGAGTTTCACTTGACATCTAGTGAGCCAAAAGATCAAAGACCCAAAACCTTAGAAAAAAATATAAACAGAAGGTTTTGTTTTACTTTTTATCAAATAATCGACTCGAGGATGGTATATTTCTTATAAGGATGTGTCTTTAAGAAGTTTAAACCCTTTTTCTAATAATAATAAAAGGTTTTGATTATCATTTTATCAAAGAATTGGTCTTAGAATTATATAGTTGGATTGCCCGCACTACGTTGCGGGCGTAGTGCGGGCGGAACAAATAATCTTTATAACTGTTAATATTAAAATATAATATTTTAGTATGTAAAATTTGATATAATAAAAAATATCAACATCCTTTGTTATAATAACAGTAAATGAAAGTCTTAACTTCTTAAATTATCATCATCATCACTGTGAAAACAATAAACATTATTCAACAAATCTCAGAGAAAAACAAAAAAAATATTAATAAAAAAGCACGTAAGAACAAAAACTAAAATTATTAGTATTATTCTTAATATTACTATTATTATTGCTTTAATAACGGGAAGAAAACGAAATTAAATCAAAGGCCTAAAAAAAAACCTAAAAACATTAACAAAAGAGCAAATGAAAAAATAAAATAAATGAAAAAAACAATAAAAAGTATTGACTGGAAAAAAAATTATTTAGGGACTAAACTTAAAGAAATCTTGAGATAAAAGTCAAAATTAAAAAATCAAAGGATTAAAATGGAAAAGGTACCAAACTAGGAGGTCTATTCTATAAAAATCTCTTTTAAATAAACGACGCTATGTTTCAAAAACAATAATCCAAAACGATGTCGCCTTTGGCTATCATTTTCTATCTTGCATGCCTCCTAAAATGCCAAGGAACACACCCCTCACTTCACCTGCATTGGTAAGATGCCCTGCTCGTTTTGAGGTAAGCCATATGATCTTAATGGTCAAGGTGTATAAACACCTTAGGCCATCTACGAACTTAAGCATTGAAGTGTCTCCTATCTTGAATGAGACTTGTTTTCATGGGATAGTGTGTAATGACCTAGACTACATGTATGCATCTATCAAGCAACTACTATGGATAACCCAAATCTAATTTGAAGTTCTTATGACTTCATCAACATCAAATTATAAATTTATAATAAAACTACCATTGCCATCTAATCAATCATATTTTTCTAAATAAGCACTTGTTTTTATTAAAAGTAAAATAAGAATAAAAAAAACTTATATTTTTTTCTTTATTAGCACAAATAAATATATTAGTGACAACCCACCAAGTTTGCTAGTACTATATACTCTTAATTATATATATATATATATATATATATATTAAAAGAAAAGAAAAAAAGATTAGAGACTCAACTAAAAAAGCCTTACAAGTATAGGTACTGAAGTTTTCGCTGTGATGACATCATCGAAATAACACTGCGAAATCTAAACCGGATATTCCCCGGTTCTTGTAGAAGAGAGAAACTGACACGTGAGCTATATGACCGAGCAAACTGACACGTGACATATCATCGGCCGCTTCTCCTCCCACTACAATACTCATTCGTGTCCTGTCCCGAGCAAATGTGCATTGTCGTTTGAAAAACCATCACCAACGCCGATTCGAGAAGCTCCGGTTACCAGAATCCGATCAGTTTCCCCGATCATTCCAGGTAATTGAATTCCCGATCGTGATTGCTTGAACTGAGGAATTGGGTTTTGACAGATAGAGAGGTGAAAAATCGGAAAAGATGAGCGAAATATTTGAAGGATACGAGCGTCAATACTGCGAGCTCTCTGCTAGTTTATCCAGAAAATGCACCGCTGCACTTGCTGTTGGTGGAGGTACGTACGTACTCTCAATTATTTATTTTCTTTTGATTTTGATTTTGTGCAATAATTATTTATTTGAACAGAGCAAAAGAAGCAAAAGATATCTGAAATAAGAGCTGGATTAGAAGATGCTGACTCTTTGGTACCCTTAATTTTTTTTTCAAATCCCGATTCTCCTCACCCAGGTATTATTCTTTATTTTAGTTTTAAAAATTCAATTTTGCAGATTCGGAAAATGGATATGGAAGCGAGAAATTTGCAGCCGAATGTGAAGGCAGTTCTTCTGGCTAAGTTGAGGGAGTACAAGTCAGATTTGAACAATCTGAAAACTGAGGTTAAAAGGATGGGTTCTGGCAATCTCAATGCAGCTGCTCGCGATGAGCTATTGGAAGCTGGAATGGCTAATTCCTTGACGGTATGTCACCCTCTCTCTGGGTTGGTTTGTACTCTTGCGTATTTGTTCTGGTAGATTTTATGTAGGATTATGACTTTCAATTATTATTATTATAATCTGTATTTTGGTTCAGCATCATAACTAAGAAGCGATCTGGGTGTATATCTTGTTGATTAAATGCATAGCCAGGTGTGATGTGAGCAAACATTTCGGGTCGGTCTAGGGGTTTAGTAGAGTTTGCTGTTCAAGTGTTTTTCAATTTGAAATGTATCTAAATAATTATTTATTTATTTTTTTAAAATTATTTTTGATATAGGTTTCGAAAACACTAAAAACGACAATTAATTTGAAGCTAAAAAATTTCAAAAAACTTTAAAAGCATTGTTGGACCACAATGCCAAACAGGGTTTCGTATAGTTCTGTGGCCACTTGTATGAAAATCTGCAATGTTATTCTAAGTCTCTTTCTTCTTCATAGTGTTGAATATATATTTTAACAATTGTGGGTTGGACAACTGGAATAGGCCTCAGCAGATCAAAGATCAAGATTGATGACGACGACAGAAAAACTAAATCAGTCTGGTGACAGAATTAAGGATAGTAGAAGAACCATGCTTGAAACTGAAGAACTTGGTGTGTCTATTCTTCAAGATCTGCATCAACAGCGACAGTCTCTCTTACATGCCCATAACACGGTATTGATTTCATTTGCACCAAACTGCCGACTCTGAACATTGTTTACTTTCATTCTAGCAAGTGTTAATTTTTTTTCGTTATTTCCTTGTGATATTTGAACGCGTTAAATGACAGTTATAGTTTCAGTGACTCCGAATTATGATGCATTATGAGAAAGGAAGCCCTTGGTAGCATACCGCAGTTTCCTTCTGATCGTTTCAGATGTTAATCAGTGCTTTACTGTAAAGGGTCTAAATCATTTTGGGAAGTAATGGAATTAGGGTTTGGAACTAGTAACGCCATGTTTCCTGTGCTTATTTTATGGTTCTTCCAATATTTACAGCTTCATGGGGTGGATGACAACATTGGTAAGAGTAAGAGAGTGCTGACTGCCATGTCAAGGAGGCTGAACAAGAACAAGTGGATTATTGCTGCCATTGCTGCTGTCCTTGTGGTTGTCATCGGCTTGATCTTGTACTTCAAACTCAAGTAGCCAAGATAACCCTAGTTTCGGACCTGCGGGTTTTATCAAGACAAGACTTGATTTTTTTTTGTTTTTGAATTCGGTTTGTGTGATTTTGCGATCAACTGATATGAGTGAAGTGTTTGATCTATACATGGTCGTGTGCTTTTTATCCATTTTAATTATATGGAGTGAATTTTGATGAACTCATTACATCTATTTCCCATTACGGTATTAATTTTTGACATGAGATCAATTCAGGAATTTACACAGCTGATTGGGAGCAGAAAAGCTTGCTCACCGTGAAGAAAAAGCTGAAAATAGTATCCATCCCAAAGCAATCGGAGAATTTACCAAAGATTGCTGCTCCATTCTGCTTTCTGGGTGACAAACTAGAAGTCATTGCCATATTGCTGAGGATTCATGAAAGTGAAAATGGAAGTTCTGGCAGGGACCTTAATTTTATCAAGAAAAATACTAGGTACTAGAAAATTCCATGAACTATGTTGTGGTGCGACCAAAAAAGTATAATGCCCATATCAAGGAAAGTGTTTTATGAGTATTATTAAATCTAACTAATCAAGTAAAACTTAAAATCTCCCCATTAGATTCATTGCCTAGCTCATAAACTTAGCAGGTTAAAGAAAAAATCATAATTGGTGATAACATGGTTTGATTTTCATATTTTTAAGATAATATTTCTTAAAAAAATATTAATTAAAACGACACATTAAAACAATTATGGTCAATATAGGTTAATAAAGTTAAATTTATGATTTAAGTCATGAATTCTATTGAGTTTAATAACCTTTAAATTATTTTTTATTTAATTATATGATAAAAAATAAACGCTTACAAAAATGAGCACCAACTTAATACTATTTTTTTTTATATCAAGATAACCAAATAAAAAATATTTATATTGAATTTATAATAAAAATTTCATTTATGATACTAAATAAATTTAAAAATATAAAAGGAAATTAATTTGTATATAAAACAAAAAAATAATATTATTCATGTCTTTTTTTCATTTAAAATAAACTCGTAAAAAGCTTGTAAGTGAAAATTAGAGAAAACCTCTAAAATAATTTTCAAAACTTAGTATAAATTTAAACAACATGAAACATAGTTTTTAATTTTTTAGAGAAAATTATATTATGTTTGAACCAAAAATTATATTTTGTTTTACTATAATTGGAAGAATCGTTTTACAAGTTATATGGAGCAGTATTTGTTTTTTCAGTGAAATTATGTTTTTTTTTTAAATAATATATATATTATATCACTATAATTAATATTTTATGAATCCAAATTTGAAATTAAATTGAATTCACCGTAAATATTAAAAGAAATTAATTATGATATATTCTCCAAAATATGAACGGATAATGATGGACCGAGCGCCCCTGTCTGGTGGCAGCCATGCATTAACGGCTAACGGTTATATTTTGAAGAAACAAAGGAAGAAGAAGCGGCAAAATGGCTTATCTATGATAAAAATGGCTGTCTGGCTCTTCACAGCTCGAAAGGAAGGAAGGAGACCCCATCTGTTTGGTTTGGAAGCTTAGAAAATCCTCAGAATAATCAAATCACATTCTTGTCCAAAACCCCATTCATATGAAATGTTCAACCATCAACTTCACCACTCTCCAATCCCTCCCTGCCCACTTCCGCTCTCTCCTCCGCTCTTGCGCCCGCAACTCCTCTCTTTCCACTGGAAAAAAACTCCACGCCGTTATCCTAACCTCCGGACTTGCTTGTTCATCCCCAAACACCTTCCTCCTCAACGCCCTCCACCACTTGTATGCCTCCTGTGGCGTTGCATCCTCTGCACGCCACCTATTCTACCAAATTCCCCGCTCACATAAAGACGTTACAGATTGGACCACCCTGTTATCCTGCCTTGCTCAACACCGAACAAAACCTTCTGAAGGGTTTTGTTTCTTCAAAGAAATGAGGAAGGAGGGTGTTGTTCTTGACGATGTTGCCATGATTTCTGTGTTTGTATTGTGCACTCGCGTGGAGGATTTAGGGATGGGAAGGCAAGCGCAAGGGTGTCTTGTGAAGATGGGATTGGGGTTTGGGGTTAAGGTGTGTAATGCGGTAATGAACATGTATGTGAAGTGTGGGTTAGTTGAGGAGGTGAGAAGAGTTTTTTGTGAAATGAATGAGCGGAATGTGGTTTCGTGGAGTACATTGTTGGAGGGGGTGGTGAAATGGGAAGGGGTGGAGAATGGAAGAGTGGTGTTTGATGAGATGCCGGAGAGGAATGGGGTTGGTTGGACTATAATGATTGCAGGTTATGTGGGAAATGGGTTTTCTAGAAAAGGGTTTTTACTATTGGATGAAATGGTTTCGAGGTTCAGGTTAGGGTTGAATTTTGTCACACTTTCTTCAATTTTATCCGCGTGTGCACAATCAGGGGATGTCTTGATGGGGAGGTGGGTTCATGTTTATGCTTTGAAGGGAATGGGAAGGGAGATGCATATCATGGTGGGTACAGCTTTGTTGGACATGTATGCAAAATGTGGCCTGATAGATATGGCATTCAAAGTCTTCAAGTACCTACCAAAAAGGAATGTGGTAGCGTGGAATGCAATGCTTGGTGGGCTAGCGATGCATGGAAGGGGTAAATTTGTGCTGGATATATTCCCAAAAATGATTGAAGAAGCTAAGCCAGATGATTTAACTTTTATGGCTGTCTTAAGTGCCTGCAGCCACTCGGGTTTAGTTGATCAAGGTTACCATTATTTTCATAGCCTGGAATCAGAATATGGAACAACACCTAAGATTGAACACTATGCTTGTATGGTGGATCTTCTAGGTCGCGCCGGTCATTTAGAAGAAGCTGTGATGTTGATAAAGAAGATGCCAATGTATCCAAATGAGGTTGTTCTAGGATCCCTTTTGGGTTCTTGCAATGCCCATGGAAAGTTACAGCTTGGTGAGCGAATTCTGCAAGAGCTGATTGAGATGGACCAGCATAATACAGAGTATCATGTATTGCTTTCAAACATGTATGCTTTAGAAGGAAAGCAAGAAAAGGCCAATTCACTCAGACAAATCCTTAAGAGTAGGGGTATTAGAAAGGTCCCTGGAGTGAGTTCTATTTATGTTGGTGGCGATATTCATCAGTTCAGTGCAGGGGATAAGTCACACCCTCTGACAAAGGAAATTTATCATGCATTGAATAATATGATTCAAAGGCTGAGACTGGCTGGTTATGAACCCAATACTACCACCCAAGTTTTTCCAGGCTCTGATGGCAGGGAGGATAGCAGTGAGGAGATGGAGGAGAAAGAGCAGGCATTGTTCTTGCACAGTGAAAAGCTTGCAGTCTGTTTTGGGCTTTTAAGTACAAAACCTGGTGCACCTCTTTATATATTCAAGAATCTACGCATATGCCAAGATTGTCATGCTGCTATTAAAATTGTTTCTAAGATATACAACCGAGAAATTGTAATTAGAGATCGGAATCGTTTTCATTGTTTCAAGAATGGTTCATGTTCTTGTTCTGATTATTGGTAATCAGAACTTCATAGCAGATATTTGAAGAATCTAATTGATGAGTCGCATCACGAAATCCCGTTTGACTGGGATGCTTTAGTTCTCACTTAATTAAAATCTGCTCTCTCGTACAAGAACTCATCAGATAACAACATTATTTTTTTGGAATCTGGATTTGATCATCGTGGGAGGGATTTAATTACAAAGGTGAGGTTGAAGAGTTGGTCGAGGTTGAAAAAAAGTTGTTTGCAAGACTGATGATGAGTTGAAAAGGAAGAGGTGGAATGTTTTGGTTCTCTCTTAATTAAAATCTGCTCTCTTACAAGAACTGGTCAGATAACAACATTATTTTTGTTGGAATCTGGATTTATCATTGTGGGAGGTATTTAATTACAAAGGGGAGGTTGAGGTTGAAAGAAAGTTGTTTGCAAGGCTGATGATGAGTTGAAAAGGAAGAGTCTTTCACAATGTTCTCATCTAGATTCTTTGACGGCATTTTCCTTTACATTGTTTTCTGAATGGGGTGACGAGAGTCAGATATCCACCATAGGCTACTGATAAGAATGGTGGTGTTCTATGTGCAATTGTTGGGTAAGCTGTGTGTGCTGCTGCTGCTGGTGGTGGTGGTGGTTGAAAGAGCATGGTGTCTCAGATATTTGAGGAAATAGTTGCTCGCTCTGCCTGGTGGAACTCTTTCTTTTGTTTTTAAGGTCGAATCATTACTTTCCTACAGTCAGATTCATCATCTAACAAACAGGATTGAAATCTGGTTGGGTGAATCAAAGAATTCTCAGAGTCAAAACGTTGCCATTCACCAAGGGCACAGCGAAGGCAATGTACAGGAGCAATTGCACAATCAGAAAGCTACTTATCAAAGAGAACATGCCTAATCGACCAGATCAAGCACCATGTTGTACTAATATTTTTTTTTTCATTATACACCATGGTACTTGAATACAATTTTGTTCATATCTTGCTTGAATGAAGCCTTTCGAGGGCCTGGTTTTGGTCAACAACATGATGTTAAACATTTCCTTCTCCTCTTTCTTTTCCCATTGTTTATATAAATTATGAATGACTAATACCAGTGAGGAGCTAATGTCCACCACGAGTTCAGTAGTTCTCTAAATTCCTAGTTACCAATTGTGTTATAGCGAACGAAAATGAACAGAAATCAGTGTTTGCAAATGAGAAGTGAACAAGTAGTGATTACAACTGAGCTCAAAATCATTTAATTGTTTTGAAGTAATATCTGAACAAAATAGGTGATACTGTTGGCGATGTAGCTCAAATGGTAGAGCACACTGATTCTGAGATCCCCCACATCTCCAGTAATCATACATTTTCACAGAAACTCATTGTTATATTTAACATTTTCTGGCCAGAACATCCAGTTCTGCACAGCTAAAAAAGTGGGAGATAGTAATCCTATCATGTTCCACAGATTATTTTTGCAACACAGTATCATGCAGTGCCTTCCAAGGTTAAATTTAGATATTTCTCCTCGGAATTACAACATCATTCATAAAAAAAATCGAATTTGATAATATCATGTCAAACTACAGTTATTTCCCGTAATTTGTATGTCTCCAGTCAATCCTGGTTTCAACTCCAACATTGACAGAAGTAGAGCACCATGTGCTATCCGGATTTAAATGTTAAACAGCTCGAAGTCAGTTGTCCTCCATTTGGTCTTTCTTTAACATTTGCTTTGACCTTCGAATGAATGAGCCTCGTAAGATGCAACTTTCAAGTTGATCCATAATTTCAAAAAGTATGAATCTATCAAACCCGGTTCTTAGGTTTCTCCTGCTTGAATTTGCTATAATCGGTGAGCAAGCTACTATTAACTTTACGCTTCATGTTCTCCACCAATTCCCTTAATACCTGTTCTTGGAACATAAATTTCAAACAGGTTGATTAGAACAAAAATATACAAACAGTCATGCATGCACAGATAGTATATGTACTAGTAATTGTTAGATTTCTGTTAAGCCAGTGTCAAATAATATATCAGTTTAAGGAGACTGTTATGGCCTCACCGTCTCTGCAACAGGCTTGCGAACATTTTCAGGAACCATAGCAAGCACAGGAGGAAGAACGAAGCTTATATTCATCTCTAGTTGACCTTTGAGCCTTGTTCGTGCTCCCCGTCTATCAGGGTATAATGCTCCTTTTACACCAAGAGAAAATTGAGATGGCTGAAAAATATTATCAAGACCTTGAAGCTTCCACCTGACCTGCAAGAGAGTACTTCCATATAGAGCTGACATGAGCGAATATACAAAAAATGTAATTCTGAAATTTTCATTGATGACTGCTCGAGAATCTTTAAAGCTTACAACATCAAGCTCGAGAACCTTCGTGATCTCTTCAGGAACTCCTGGTGGGTAATCTCTCCCTCCTGATTTACATCTCAATCTCATCTCAACTACCGGCCAGACAGTGAGGAACAAGAAATTTATAGGCAACATCTGGATTCTCCATTCTTCCTGAAAATATTAAACACATATACATTACAGAGAGATTCTGCTCCCCTATGCCTGAAAGACAATAGCACAGAGGACTACAGATGAGATGCTTATTTCTATGATGCTAAGTACAAATAAGTCAAACTATTGCTTTCGATTTGGGCCTGCCATTGACCTAACCAGCTCACCTGCACAGTAATGCATGAAATACTAAGGGCATGTTTGGCAAGGTATCATGGAATGCAGGATAAAACATGCTTAATTATTAAGAATGCAGTGTAATCATACTGAATGATACATTTCTTATATGGATATAAACTTCTATAATAATTTAAAATAGGATTAGAATTTAAAAACATGTTCCCAGGAGGAGCACCACAAAGCAGTTGCTGAGCCTTCTTCCTCTTCTTGTTACTCAGACCAAGCTTGATATTCAGTTAATTTCATTGGCAGCGAAATATTTATTCCTCCTCTTCTCTTTAATCAATTTCCATTTTCCTTGTCCTGTTAGTATATAGAAATCTTCTACAGCAAAAATTGTTTTCTTGTTCATTTTGTTTTTGTAGCAAGCAGGAGCAACAAACTTGGTGAGTGGAAGTAACTGGCATACAGCTGACAAGAACTACCATGAGGATTATGCAAACCTATTGTCTCATGTGACTGATGTTGCTGGTTTGTTGATCATTTCAGACATTGAGCTGTTCCATCTTTCTGCTCGAGCTATCAACCCATGGCTGCTGTGGCTGAGCAATACTTTGCCCATACTAATTCTGTCCATCTTTCTACCTCGTGAGGTTGGGTTTATGCGTGTTAAATTTTTGGAGAAGGCCACAATAGAACATGCTCTAAATTGTTTTTTCTTTTTACTACAAGCTCTCTTATCTTGCCTTCTCTGACTTAATGCTGGTCAACTACGACCCTTTTTCCACATTTTCTACTGGTGGCCAGTTTCAGATCTAGACGAGGATTTCTACTAATAGAGAGAAATTCCTTTTCCAGCTCAAACTTGTTTGTGCCATCCCACTTGCTCGTCCAACACTCTCAAGCATGGTTCACAGTCTTCATTCTCCCCCAGAGGGATGTTGGAGGGCATTAGTGTGGGTACACTGATTGAAACTGAGGAATTCTTTGCTCAAGACTGTCAATCTTCACAATTGTTTGCAGCCTATCATTTGTCTGTGGCAGAGTATTGAAGGTTAAACATGGGTGGCAGGGTACGCAAATTTTGGCATCAAGTTGTACTGTGTGAGAGTGTCTTATTGACTCATGATGATGAGTTCAGGTTGGCCAGGTTGAGAGGGTAGGTTTCAAGCTGCCCAAGTTGAGAGAGATGGTCCACGTGCAGAGATTGAGCAGCTCGCTGAGATGTCAAGAAGTGACAGGGGTCCCAACCATGCTGGTCCTTCATTGGATCTGGATGCACGGCCAGTCACACTCTCGTTCCCTTCTTCAATTTCTTTTGATGAGCCTCAGCTTAGTGATTTGCTTAGAGTTTTATCAGCAACTTGTTTGGTGTGTCCAGCAGCTAGTAGCTACAAGCTATACTGTTTTGTCCTATGATTTGCCAATGGTGTCTGTGCTTCCTTGCCTTTCATTTCTTGCTGGTAGGAACTTTGCATTTGTAGCAAAAATTGCTTAATCGAGCGAAGCCTTTGTTCTTTATTACTGCCTCCTTATCAGGTTCTTTCCAAGTGTACTTTGGCAATTGATCAAGAGAACTCCTGCCACTATGCTCATATTTCCATGAAACTGCTAACACCATGGTGCATGGCAATCATCCATATTGTACCAAAAAATGTAATAAACACCAGTCAGCTTCTGTAGAAGTTCCTTGGTGAAACGAGCACCGTTGATTAGTGGATTCCATCGTCACCAGAGAAAATAGCAGTAGAAATTTTCTCAATTTCCAATCAACAAATGAGAATCATGTTAAGCTGCTCATGGAGAGGAAAGTTGGGATCCCACAAATAACAATCAATTGGACAATTTAAATAAATAGTGATCATTCTATGGGATGAGAAAACACTGCATACCATTTGACTAACTGGTGGTTTGACAACGACATGAAAAAGAATTGATGGAAAACAGTAGCAAAGATTACTGAGGTAATTTTATTCTTGGCTGCATATACAATCAGAAGGCCATTCAAAGAAAGGTTTTTTTATCAACCATACGAGGCTTTACATGTCAAGTAAACAAATGGCCCTTAACAAATGATGAGACAGATTCTAAATCATTTCAGTAATCAGCACGGTGAACTCAATTTTCAAAAGATCAAGGAAAACGAGGGGAAAGAAAAGGAATTTGCATAAAAGATAACAAAAACCTCATTAAGTTGTCGGCTCCTCCCTCTGTCAGGAAATATGGCTTTGAAAACTCTAGGCTTATCCTCCAAATATCCATCAAAGGAAGCCTGCAAGGAAACAAAAACAAGCTGTGTCAAAAGCACATAGATGGAGAGAGACAAGGGGGGAGGGGAGAATTGAGGGTACCCCTGGAGATTCATAGAGAGGGATATCAGTAGTCATTCTTGAAGAGTAGGTGGCGGAATTCATTGCCATCTGATTCTTGATGAAAGGCTGCTTCAATTTTGGTCCAGACAGTGCATGGCATTGCCGCTCATGCCTATTCAGCTTTTCTCTCCATTTCCTTGAGCAAAAATGTTCAGCAAGCACCTGGGGCTGGCACGGGACACAGGACCTTGCTGCAATTTCACTCATTTTCTTTCTGCTAAAATGGATTGTCTTTAGAAGGTCAAGGAAAGCCTATCTTATTGGGTTTCTTGAATTTCACTCATTTCCTTTCAGCTTCTAAAGTTTTTGTTTTTAGATGGGAAAGGAAAGCCTATCTTATTGGGTTTCTTTACCTTGTCCAGTTCGTCACTACGCAAGTTCTTGAAGATTAGAAAGGTAGGCTCATGTGTACTGTTCATGACATGTGGACCCACTATCTGTTTCCTTTTCTTTCTGGTGGCTGTGAATTATAGAGGGTTTTAGGGTACCTGTGAATTCTTCTTACGCAGTAATTTTTTCTTTTTTTTCCTTCTCTTTTTTAAGTGAATGTAAGACGATCTTGTATTTGTCCCCTAGAATTTTACTCTCGGCAATGAATTTCCATTTTGCAAAGGAAAATTGGAAAAAATAATGTTCTTTTTGACTATCTGCAACACAGTTGTAATTCTTGCCTCTCCAAAGTCCACAAAGAATAACTCATAATTTGCTCGATCAATAAGACCCGATGCATCAATATGGAAGAAACAAGGCACTATTATCAAATCATACAGGCCAAACTTGTATTACATCACAGAAGAACGCGAATATTTTAACCATTTTTTTACAGTTCTTCTGCAGAAAAGTATTGCACTTGGGGCAACAAAGACTATACATGCTTCCATTCTTTCATTATCTGCTGGGAGCTTGCTTCATTCTCCACTGTTTGTTCATGCTTTTTACTGAAGCTTATAGTTTCCTACGCAGAATATGGTATCCTTAAGGCCCTTCGTTGGGATAGCCAAGGCACCTTTCTGGATCTTGGACGGTGAAAAAAAATGCATCAGAAATTTGATCTGCTTCTTCGTTCATCAGTGTTCTTGGCCTTTTCACTCATTTTGACGGGCAACTACCCAAAGCACCTGTTACTTAACTACTGCAAAAACATGTGCTCCACCATACGATGGAAAAGAGAACTGAAATTAGGTATGATCCTCAACGAGGGCTTTATTTTTCTTTCTTTTTATTATTTGTGGGACAGATATCTAGTGGGGGAATAAGATTAATTACTACAAGATGGCAGTTCTTCCATCAAGAAAAGAAGTTGTAAGAGTTCGAGTATCAGGCAAAGCACCACAGTCCTAGGCTTGCTTAACACATTCATATGGTTCATTCGGGGGAAGTTTTATTTAACGTTATTTATCAAATTTCATATTTATAGCAGTTTGCCAAAGTCAGAATGCATGATGATTTTGACCAAAATACATGTACCCATAAAAGAAGTTGCACTGCTCTCATTCTTTCTCCGCTCTGCCCCAGTTATTCCATCCTAAATGGCTGATACAATGATTCTTCGAAAGAGTCCCCGTGGACGTCCAAGGTACATTTATGAAGTCCCTCCATTGCCAGTAATCACATACCTGCATGGATGCGATAATTAAATACAGCAGAACAAACCACCGCAAGAAAGAATGTCAAGAGAACCAAGATAGTATCTCCTAGCCAGAGAACCCTGCAAGAACAATGTATCAAGGATGATGGTATTGCTATAAGCATATTATACCAGCAAGTTCAGTTGGCAAAAGTTACAAGGACTATTATTTCATATAAAATGACAACTCAAGAGAGCTATTAAAACCAGATCTCTGAGACACAGCTCATAGGCAGAAAATGAAAATCAAATATTCGAGTGATTGAAGAAAGAGATGAAAAAGCAGAGTTCTCTGATTTTGCATTTCATATCTCATCTAAAACCAGAGAATAACAGGTTAAATAACTGTAGAATTGCACTTCAGCAATAAATCACATAGTCTATGACTACAAGTCAGATATAAGGATAGAAATACCAGTGTGCGTTGTCAAAAACAAAGGAAAATCTCCTTAATAAACAGACATGTCAAAAACTTGGACTCATAGAAACACCAGATAGAAGTAGGTAATGTTACATAACTGTAGATTTAATTGGAGGCCCAACTGCTCAGCATAACTCTAGGAACATACCAAACCATTAATGCGAACTGCATAAAACAACTAGATAACTTCTACTCTACATGATGTAACCTATCACAAGCTATATAATCAAGTTGAAACATAAATGAAGAACAATAAATAAATGTTTGATAGGAAAAAAAAGGCAATGCAATGCAATGGAAGAAAAATTAGCACGGATTCCTTAACCTACTACATTTCATTACATCCAACCAAAGTTACAAAGGAATTGACAAGTCGTAGTTGGATGAAGTAGTAGAGAAGAATGACATGTAATTTTCTCTCTGAAACAATAAGCTGACATCGGAAATCTGACAATTCTCAACTTTAGGTACCTGGATATTCTAACAGATGTCAAAATGAGGAGATTTTAAAGTCAAATCTGAACACTTGAAAAAGTTGTAAGAAGGATATTAAAAATATCCTCAAGAGGTTGTATAAAATTCGGAATTAACAATTTAATTTCCAACAAATCCTTTTGGAGTCCGCTCTAAGAGTCTAGGGTCATGATTCAGCTCGGTATAAGATATGCATTTCCCATTTCTATCATCGAACAATAGAAATCTTAATAACTATAGAAATAAATACTGTAGCTTAGATGCCAATAGTGCACCAAAACTACACTGTTCCGGCTAGGGAGCAGAAATGTAAAACTTTAAGGACATATACAGAGTTTATGTGGTCAATAGAGTTTAGAATGCCAGGACATTTTCCTCGCATAAGAATTCATGTTGGCTGACATTGATCAACCTATCAGATAGCTTATGGATTTTACTGAGTCAGTACAATGCTTCCCAACTTCTCCAGAAGAAAGATACTAATATTGCAAAATCCTTGACTAGGGACTTATGGGAGCAGGAAAAATAGAAAAGAAAGGTGAAAGCCAATAAAAACCCACCTTGGAAAGACATAACCAGTTGACTGCTGGGAAGATTTCATGCTTTGAGCAATTAAAAGACCAGCTGATTTACATTGGATATGACAATGTTCCAATAGAGCAATGCTATTCCCAAAAATAAAGTCCATGCGGCCTTCGTTGTAGCAAGCTTTCAAATACTACTTCCCATAATGCAAATAAAGAGTATCCCAAAATAAGGAAATACACAAGCATGTGATTTTGGGTTTGTGTCCATATGATACCTCCTCATAAAGTTTAGAACTTCAATAATACATTTTCAGGATACCAAAATGTGCGCGCTAGCTCGTTATTGACTCAGACGATGTTGGCCTTAGGCACCAGAGTCCTAGAGAAATAACCAAACAACTAACTCATTTATTTTCAAATGATTACCTACTTCCCACTTATAGGAACAAGCTTGTTCTTGATTGTTTCAAACCAATTCATGATTTATGTCCAATTACAAAGGTAGAATATCAGGCCTGCAATTTATCAATGATTAGTAAATTGATGCACAAGTAAGTTTGCATAATGATGCAGTCTAATAATTGGCATTCCATGCCATTCAGTTGTCACGTGGAAATGCAGTTCACCAGGAGAGGGAATTACTCAATGTCACTGTATTTAGCATCCATTAAATTAACATGTTTGAAAAGTAAATGGAATTCTTAAATAATTCATCAATAAACATGAACGACGAAGTAAATGATCCATGAAACCAACCAAATGAGACAGTTAATATACCTGTCACCCAAGGAACAGGCAGTTATAGAATTCATACCGATGTGATGTCACTCTAATTGTCACAGCTTGACCTGAACCTAGGATAAAAGTAGATAAAAAAACACAGATCAATTATATGACAGCTTCAAAACATTTATTAAACAATTCAAAATGGTTCGCTTAGAACAATGTAGATAACACCTCGAATCATACATTTTGACACAACCACTGGCTAAAAGAAAGCAATTATCAAGTACTGTATCCACCTCCAACGTTCACAGAACAGAAACTTAATTTCAAAGTATGCATAGAAAAAAAATCATTTTTTTCAACAAACCAAATGAACAATTAACAAAAAAACGCAATTACTCATCACACCAATGAATGCACTGGTACATAAACAAAAGTTCCCAAAACCTCAAACTAAATAAAAATCCAAAAATCTTATTCCGTCACAAGAAGCCGCCACAAAATTGACAACAGAAGAAAAGGGAGAGCCTTCATTAAGCATAAAGATTAGTACATTACCTCAAGAGAAGATTTCTCAAAAGTGATAGTCTCAGTAATAAAATCCTCACCTTCCACAATCACAGTCCCACTCCTAAAGGTCCCAGTCGCAATGACCCTCGAAGCCTGCACTACAAAGACGCAACGTCAAAAACCTCCGAAAAAACACGTGTCAAAAACCCAGATGAGCAAGTTAGAAAACATGTAAAATCCTTGCAGATGGTGATGATCGATTTTGGTAGAAGTGTTGCTCTAAGTCAAGCTATCAACTTCAGGTCTCAGGCCCGCAAGAGTTAAGAGATTCTTGGTCCTGACACGCACACAGGTTGCCTGGAAAGACAATGAGATGTGAAAAGAGATCGATTTGCTGGGACAAATAGATGTTTGTGATTTTGTTTAACGTTGTTTTTTAGAAAAAATACCAACGGTTTTGCCTCGGTTTTTTTTATCTATATAAAAAATTATTTAATTTAATATGTTTTATATTTTATTATTTTAATATTTAATTAGTAAAATTATAATTGATCAAATTTATTTAAAACTTTTTTTTTCAATAAAAAATGATTGAATGTTGCTATTACTAAAATATTTTTGATAAAAATTATTAGAAAATTTTCTAAGAAGATGAAATGATTTATCACAAATTTATTGTCACGGATACCCTGGTTAAAAATCACAAAAAACAACTTGGTCAAAAAAAAGCTAAGATAGACATCTTGGTTATAAAAAAAATTAAAAAATATGAAAAAAGTCTTCGTTTATTAAAAAAAAAAAAAAGGAAGCCAATTAAAAAAAATACAAGGGGAAAGCAATTTTTTAAGAAAATCATTTGACTTGAAAATTTAAAAAATATACTGCATTATGCTGCTGGCAGAGTAAATAATTTTTATAATTATTTGGATTAAAGAAATGAATAAGATTTGCCAATCCAAAATTAAAATATAATAGAACAGATCACCACACCCTATTATAAAAATAGCAACATTAAAGTCTTAACATCTAAAACTATCATTGCTATTATTGTCAAAACAATAAAATCTATCAAATTATCATCAAAGAAAAATCAAAAAAATTAAACAAAGAGTAAGCAAGAAAAATAACTAAAATGATTATTATTATTATTACTGTGTTAATGATGAAAAAAAAAAAGGCTAAAAGAATCTTTAAAACTTTCACAAAAGGAAAAAAAAATTATGAGGTACAAAAATTTAACCTGGCCTGAAAACAGAAAAAAAAAACAATAAAAAACTAAAAGAAAGAACATAGAGAGAAAAAAAAATCAATTCCCAAATGATCAACATAAAATTTAAGAGCTAATTTAAAAGAAAAATATCACCTCAACAAATAAGAAAATAACAAAAATTAAAAATCAAAGATAAGAGCACATTTATATATATATGGACAAAAGTAGGGATTATTCCATTACAAAGAAAATGATTAAAATTAAAAATTAAAAATATAAGGGCTGACATGAAAATCAAATGTACAGGGATTTAAATCAACAATTAAAAATATAAAGGCCGAAATGAAAATAAAATCTATTATCAATTTTAATCAAAGGATAAAATTGAAACAATCGAAACTTGTGGACCGAATTTATTAACTTATTTAAATCTAATCCGGAAATTAAAAGATGGAGGACCAAAGTGAAACATTCACATTTAATTAATTTCAATCGATGGATCCAATCGAACTAAATCAAAATTTATATAACAGAAATCATGACCAAAAACAAATTTGAATGTTGAGGGACCGAAGTGAAAAAGACCAAAACACAGGGGCCTCTTTTGCACTTGTAAGAAAGGGGTCCAGCGGGTTTCATTGGCCACCTCCGCGTTTACCGCCATAATATGGGAAACGCGTATCATCGGGAGGAAGACCATGCGGAGGCGTACCGATTGCGACATCGGTGGCTCATCTCCAATTACTGTATCAGCCCTTACATGCCACCTGAATAGGGCGTGATGCGGAATACCGTTGGTCGCGTGCTCCGCACACGCCGACCTTAAACCAAAAATAATAATAATAAAAAAGGCTAATTACCGGTATGCCCCTATGCCAAGTCATCAATTTTATCTTATTAGGAGATAAATCCGTATTTAGCCAATTTTGGAAAATAATAAAAAAATGAAAAGTGCGGCAAATCGGACCAGACCGATCCAGACCGTCATGCGCAATGACCGCGAAGCCCCTCATTCCGGCGATGTTGTTTGTCATTTTCAGGGGGCAGATTCGTTAAAACACTGTTCATTCATGGGCAAAAAATAAAGATAGACGTGCGTGCGCGATGCACCGGAGCAAATTACGAGTCCATAATGACAATGAGTCATAGTGAACAGGAACGAAGCATTTTTTTTTTAGCTTCTTTGTTAATCAATAATATTAATATATTAGAATAATAAAAAATATTATTTTTTTTAATTGAAAATTAAAAAAAGAAACATTTTTTTTTAAAACACAGTGAAGAGTAGAAATCCATAATGAGTAATTAAAAACCAATACTGGCAAACTAGTCTTTCATACGTTTGTTTGCTTTATGGGTGTTTTTTTTTTTATTTTCTTAGTGTTTGTTTGTTTGTTAACTATGGAATCTTCTTCGCTTCAATGTTTTGTCTGTTTTATAATTTAGATTAATTGAGATTAATGTTAAACGCTAATGCTGTTTAAAAGTAACTGGTGATTAAAATAGCTGAATAATCTATTATTGTCGAATTAATTGAATGGGTATAAAATACCTGTTAATTATAGCACCGATATCCATGATCACTTGTGATGAAGATTAAAAGAGTATGATAAATTTATAAAAATAATAATTAGGAAACTCATTTTTTTATTGAATTTTAAATTTATTATTGAATTAAGGAAAGAAAACATGGATTTAGAAAGAAAAAAAATAAGATTTTATGAGATGATACACAATAAAAACACTATCTATTGAAGTATCTTATATTTTCTTTTATATATACACATATATATACATAAATATATCATCATTTGTATTTCTTAAACGAACAAAAAATTATAATTAGCGAATTTACAAAAAAAAAATCAAGTGAATATCATATTTCAGTAGATTAAATATTATAAAATACATTATTTCACAATTTTTTTAAATTATCAATTATATTTTTTTATTCATTATCACATATTATTCTAAATTTATCTAAATATATTTACACGTAAACTTGTAAATTTAAACTTAAAATTTCTTCTAATAAAAATATAATTGAAAATATTTGTATATACAAATTTTCAATGGAAAATAAAATTTGCCGTCGGCAGAGCGGAGGTTAAGTTTCCAGTAGCTAATAAGAACCACTATATTTATAATGGGCCCACACCACATTCAATGACAACTTGGCAAGCATTCCCACAGTAAACGACATCGTTTCGTGGAAAAGAAAACCTTATATCAACGATATTGTTCCCCCCTTGGCTTCCTCACCTTCCCCGTTTCTCCCTCTTTCAGAAAACGATCACAAAACCAGAGAAGAAGAAAAAATGTCGTACTACTCCCGGGCAGAGGCTGACCGAGTCGACGATTACGATGAGTACGATCCCACCCCATACGGTGGCGGTTACGACATTGTCTTAACTTATGGTCAGCCAATCCCACCGTCCGATGATACCTGCCATCCAATCAAATCTTCCTCACAGTCCGATGAGATCGACTACGATCGTCCCAATTACTCCTCGCATTCTGAGCCATCTGCTTACGCTGATGAAGCTCTTGAAACTGAGTACAGCAGCTACTCCCGTCCCAAGCCTCGACCTGGATCCACTTATGGTGGGCCTCAGCCGGATAATGAATTCCAGCCCGGATCGGCGTATGGGTCTGCTGGGTATGAGAAGCCAGCTCGTGAGCAGTATGGCTCTAGCCATGGGTCTGCTGGGTATGAGAAGCCGGCTCGTGAGGAGTATGGCTCTAGCCATGGGTCTGCTGGCTATGGCAAGCCTCAAAGTGAGGAATATGGATCTAGTGGCTATGAGAAGTCTAGCGATGATTCCGGGTATGGGAGGAGACCCGAGTACGAAGATGGATCTGGCTATGAGAAGCCGAGCAAGCATGAGTCTGATTATGGGCGCAAACAAGAATCGGATTACGGGTCTGGTTATGAGAGACCTCAGAGTGAGGAATATGGATCTGGTTATGAGAGGAATCCCGAACCTGAATATGGTTCTGGATATGAGAAACCAAGTGAGTACAAATCGGGTTATGGGAGGAATCCCGAACCTGAATATGGTTCTGGATATGAGAAACCAAGTGAGTACAAATCGGGTTATGGGAGGAATCCCGAACCTGAATATGGTTCTGGATATGAGAAGCCAAGTGAGTACAAATCGGGTTATGGGAGGAATCCCGAACCTGAATATGGTTCTGGATATGAGAAGCCAAGTGAGTACAAATCGGGTTATGGGAGGAATCCCGAATCTGAATACGGGTCTGGGTTCGAGAAGCCCAGCGAGCATGAAGGCAGGACTGAGACGGAGTACGGATCCGGGCATGGGAGGAGGCCAGGGTCCGAATATGAAGGTGGGTCGGAGTATGTGTCTGGGTATGGTAGGAAGCAGAGTTATGGGGAAGAGGGAGAAGGGTATGGAGGAAGAAGCCAACATGAGAAGCCAAGTTATGGAGATGATTCCCCTAAGAGGGCTAGCTATGGAGAGAGGCCTTCTTATGGAAGTCGCCGCAGTGATGACGACAACGAGGATCGTAATAAGTATCGTGGTGGTGATGAAGAGGGCTATGGACGCAAGAAATATGTAAGCTTTTTTTCTCAAAATTTCGTACTTACTTTTTTATGCCTGTGCTTTTTCTTTTCTTTTCTCGCTCGCTGGAGATCTAAGTGATCCAAAATGATGTTCAAAATGCCTAATCTAGGACATGTTTCTTGCATTTGCATTTTGAGAGTACAGACATATGATGCTTTCTGTGTCTGAAGCAACCCTCTTATAATTGCAAGATCACTTGGTATAGATTTGATTTGGTTCTGAAAAAAAAATACAGAAAGAAATGAAGAGGAAGACCAATGCACTTGACTTGAGTCCCATAAGTAGGCTGATGTGAAAAACATTTGATTACCAATTAAAGTAATATAACCACTGCAAATGGTATTTTTCTTAGTTTTTCGTCAGGAAAATTTAGTATTGTATGCACACCCTACAAATGCACAAACGAGATTCATGGTATTTTCTCTTCTATTTTAGTTAGTCACAGCTCGACTGTATGTTCCAGTAATAAGTAGGTGCAGTAGAACTTTATTTTGTTTATAATTCATCAGAAAAATTAAGGAGGTGCTCAATCATTCACATCCTATGGCTCGATTGAGAAGATTTATGAACTATGGGTATTTTCCTTTTTATTTGTTTGTTTGTTACTGCTAAACTATACTTTCCAGACACCTGTTTACATAATATTTTTACCGATTTTTGGTCCAATCATCTTTTTACTGAGCTCAAACTTTTCTGCTCAGCTCTATGTTTACAGAATCACCTTTTTAAACAAGAAGTAGCAGAGCACTGAACATAGCTACAACTTTGATTGCTTACATGATAACGTAATGCATTGATGATCTTACTTTTTAAGTCTCAGCAGCAAAATTACTATGTGCTGTTCTTCTTTGGGGGTATTAGGTACTTACCTTGAGAAAATTACACGATTTGAGTGCCCATCTCTCTGCAAAATACAGCTTCTATCAACAAAATCATGCATAGAAGAAATTTATCATTCTTTTCTTGTACTAAAATCTGTCATTATCTTAATCATACATCCAATTGGCAGGGAGATGACAATTCTGATGATGATGGAGAGAAGAAGCATCACTACCGCGGCAAGAACTCTGATGATGATGGAGAGAAGAAGCATCACTACCGCCGCAAGAACTCTGATGATGAGTGATCAATGGACTGTAAAATGGGAGTCATGGCACTGTTAGCTGCTACTACTAAATAAAGGCTAATACCATGTTTCCTTATGATTGAACTTTTGTTGAGTGTTCTTTGCAGGTGCCATTTTATATGGGTGAAATCTGCTGTACTTCTTAATAGCATTCCAAACTTACAAGTTTGGTGTGTTCTCAAACTAGCTTATAATAATAAAAATTATGTGGTGTGATTTTAATCTTTCTCTAGTATTATTTTAATCTTTCTCCATTGAACTAGCTTCGTTTGATAAATTTACTAGAATGTCTAGTATCTACTGGAGATTATGCGTAGACACCTTTTACAGGAAGGTTGTTTGATGATGACTGTGTGAATGATGGGTTTAGGAATGGTAATGCTGATGAGTATGTGAATTTAGAGGAAGGAAGTGGTGATTCCGAAGAGGATGCTATTCCTATTACTAGAGATGATGATGTTTGTCATATGGCTGCTGCTGATAACAACCCAAAAACATGGCTGCATAATCCAAATATGACTCGGTCTTCATTAATGGAATTACATCTCCAATGGGGATAATTCCCTCACATGTCGTTTTCTAATTAACCTAAACTGCATTCATTCCTTTCAACAATGGATTACATGTGAGGTGACACCTCGTGTGAGCACCACCACCTTCAGGATAACCTTTGTTTATGGAAACAACACCCCAACCAAAGAGTGGCCTTATGGAATTACCTCAACCAATATTGCATAACCTTTTCAAATGCTTCTTGGTTGATACTGGGAGACTACAATGCACCCAAGTGACAAAAATAGACAAAGTAGGGCCTAGCAAAATCACCAAAATGATTTCAACCAATGCATCAAGGAAGCAGAGTTGATGCAGCTTCCAAGGGAATTGGTGGGTAAACCTCAACACAAAAAAGACACAGGAGTCAAATGGATTTTCAAAACCAAATTGAATTTTGATGGTTTTGTGAATAGGTATAAGGTCAGACTGGTTGTCTGAGGGATTTGCTTAGATGGTTGAGGTGAAATTTTTTGACACATTCACTTTAGTTGCAAGGATGGATACAATGGGGATGTTATTTAGCGCTTGCTGCACAAAAGCTTAGACTTTACATCAAATGGATGTCAAATCAACTTTTTTGAATGGATATTTGGAGAAAGAAATCTTTATTGAATAACCTGTAGGTTTTTCAGTGGATTTTTTGTAACCTTCACTCTAGCTGTAAGGATGGATACAATAAGGATGTTATTGTCACTTGTTGCACAAAAGGTTAAACTTTAAATCAAATGGATGTCAAGTCAACTTTTTTGAATGAATATTTAGAGGAGAAAATCTTTGTTGAACAACCTGAAGGTTTTTAGTTGCAAGACAGGAGAATTAGGTATATCAATTAAAAAATGCCTTATATAGCTTAAAATAGACTCCAAGAACTTGGTATGGTAAAATTGATGCTTACTTGCAGAACTTCGGCTTTATAAGATATATAAATGAATCTACTTCTTACATTAATGGAGCTGAAGGATAGTTACTTGTTGTTTCTCTATATGTTGACGATTTACTAATAACAAGAAGTTGTGAAGAGCAAATTAAGAGATTCAAATAAGAGAAAATATATTCTTGAAATGATAGACCTTGGAAGGATGAGATTCTTTCTTGGCACAAATATGTAAAGGTTATTCTTAAGAAGTTTAACATGGAACAATGCAAGTTAACTACAACACCAATGAATCATAAGGAGAAATTTTGCAAGGAAGATGGAGCTAGAAAAGTGGATGAAAAACTATATAAAAGCTTATTATCAAGATATATGCATTGTGCAAGTGAGATTAATTTTAAATCAACAAAGAGAATCCTCAAATATATAAAAGGCACAACTGAATATGAGAGCAAACTCACTCAAGTTGGAAAGTTCAATCTTGATGGATGTACTGATAGTGATTGGGCAGGAAATAGTGATGATATGAGAAGGACCTCTGGTTATTGCTTTAGCTTTGGTTCAAGTGATTTTTCACGATGCAAAAAAAAAAAGAAATTGTTGCGCAATCTACAACAAAAGTTGAATACAGTAGTTTGGATTAGGAAATTATTGATAGATTTGAATCTAAAGCAACATGAAATTACACACCTATTTGTGGACAACCAAACTTCAATATCAATCTCAAACAATCCAGTATTTCATGGCAGAATAAAAAAATTCAAGATTATTATTCTTCTTTCTAAGATAAGTCCAAAAAAAATGATAAGTGAAGCTATTTCACTACAAAATAGAGGAACAACATGCAGACATCTTAACTAAAGCACTTCTCAAGATCAAGTTTAAGCATTTGAGACCAAAAAAAAAAGAGTTTGTAGCTTCAGAGTCAAAGAGGAGAATTCTTGACCGAGAATGACTCTAAAAGCAAAAATAAAATCTTTGCAGAATCACCAACTATTTGTTTATACTTTCCATGGAAGGCTTACGGGGCATCCTATAGAGATAACCTCATCAACCAACATTCAAGCATCACCAGAGATGCATCAAAAACAAAATCACTCATATGTGTTTTGCAGACGACCTCCTCATATTCTGCCATGCAGATAAAGAGTCACATTCAACCATGAAAGTAGTGTTCTCTTTCTCTTTCTAGCAGGGATAGGAGAGAATGACAAAATCATTTTTCAATAGCAAGCTAGAATCCGAACGAGAACCCTGCTAGTGAAATATTTAGGGATGCCACTGATAACAACTCGATCGTCTTAACCATATCGACTGCATCCCACTGGTAGAAACAATCCTCGCCAAGATCCATCTATGGCTGGTCATACCCTAAACCAGCTCATATGGAAAAATCACGCTTCTGAACCTTCACCGTTTCTTCAGCATGGGAGAAGCTAAGAAGACAAAAAGCTATAAACCCTATCCTTCAACTGTTATGGTACCCTGGATATATTCCCCTGCCAATCTGGACAAATTGCACGTACAATGTAGGAATCACCACAAACACAACGTGGCAGCTATGCAACATGCAAGATGAATCCCATGAGCACATGTTCTTCAAATGGCATTACGTCAATACAGTGTGGTCAACCACCTCCATGCATGCCCACCTACAATGACCTTATCTTCCATGGCCAAGACAATTCTCACAACGACAGTCTATTTTCTATGGTATGAAAGGAATAATCGAACTTTCAAGAATGCCAAGAGACCTGCCCACAATCTTAATTAGTGAAGAAATCTTGCAGCACAATTTTTAGGCCAAATATTTGATTGTAAACACGCAAAAACCATGCATTTGGTTATTGTATGCACAACCATGTTGTTCGTGGGTTGCACTTCTAATATATAAAATAAAGTTTTTTTTAAAAAAAAAAGATATAAGTTTGGTAAGTCAATTTGGGTTACATGTATAGATCCTGTACAATTGCCTCTTATTATTAAGATTACATATCTATTATACTAACTTGTTTTGACTTGCGCTGAATGTTTTGTTTATTTATTTTACCCAATTTCATCATTTTATATTGAATAGGTTGAAAATTGAACAATATTGTTTTTCTCTTGAAAAATGATTTTTTCCCCAGTTATCTTGGTCTATAAGTGAATCATTGAGTTTTTTTCTTTTTTAAAATATAATTAAAGAATCTAAACATTATTTTTTTATATATAAAAAAAAGAAAAAAATGCAAGACTTGCATCGTAGCATATGCAGAAATCAATTCTAGTACAGGCTATACTGTAGAGAATAAAACAAAGAGTATACAATATTGAATTGAATGGATCAATCTTATTGAATGAAAGTGGCTAATAAATAGCCTTACAGGAATAACAAATCAACTGGAAAGTAACTCACGTTTATAGTAACGTGGAATGGCTAAAAATAAATAACTGAAATCCTTAACTAGTGCTTGACCATGAATGCCTCCCTGAAGACCAGGGACTCAATGGACTTATTCAAATGCTAAAATAAACACCTTCATATACAACATCTTGTAATAATATCCTGTGTACCGCTTTCAATGAGTTGGAACTAGTGGTATCAAAGACTTTTGCATCACCTTCAATAATGATCACATTAGGAAAGACAAGTTAAGTTCCAGACACCACATCTTCTCCAATTTCCAATGCTTCAAACACTTTAGCCTCTTGCTTGGAGTCCAAATAGAACCTCTCCGTGATGGTTCCAGCTAACCGCCCGCCGCCAGTGCTTTTGGCAAAACCACCATCACAGAGCGACAATCATTTGATCCGCTTACATTTGACCACGGGCATCCACGGGACAACATCTGACTGGCTGTGGATGCCTCAAGTTAACTAAGCTAGTCTCCCACACTCGAATCAATTGCCTCACTCCTATCCTTTGCCCAGTAAATATCTTCAATGATGGCGGTGTACTTTGTCTTTGTCATCTGGATTCTAAAGCTATTTTCCTGAGGAAAAAAAATCATGTACGTGGGGATGATACAAGTGTCTTTGATATAGTAGCTTCAATAGTGTTTTCAGAACTCATTCATTATGTTTCATTCTCAGATGATCTATTTCCAAAATCAACAGTACAGTTTCTAAAGATGTCAGCATATTAGAAACCTCGCTCCACACCTACCAAGAACACAGTAAAAATTGTTGAGATTGCTAGAGGACTGGAGCTGAGCTTAGGCATGATTTATTGATCTCCTGTATCTTTACATTCCTTGCAGGATGTGAAGTGCATCCCCGCCCAAATACATCCTGGATTTTTTCTTGTTTCAACTACCATCATCGCTTGCTGCATCCGATTCACTTAACCTGTTTGACCTGCAACAGCATAAATATCATCAAGGACAGTAGAGTACCCTCCATCTGGGTTCAACTCTAATAGCTTCTTCACAACCCTCTCCCCCATATACACATCGCCATATTTTCTACAGGCTGCAAGCAAAACTTCCCAAACAACGTCATTGCTTGGTATTGGCATGTTGGTAATTAATTCAAATGCCTCCTCTAACCACCCTGCTTGACCTAATATATTTACCATGCAACAGTAATGTTCAATCCTTGCCTCAATTCCATGGTCTCTCTGCATACTCTCAAAAAGCCTGTACCCTTCATCAACCAACCCCACATGTGCGTATGCAGTTAAAATAGCTAAAAAAGTTACCCCGTCAGGCGCAATCCCATAATTAAACATGCTACTAAATAATCCAAATGCATCTTCAGGGTTCCTATTGTTAGCACATGCAGAAATCATTGAATTCCATGTAACAAGACTCTTCCTGCTCATGCTACTGAACACCTGCCACGCTCTATCCATACATCCACATTTTGCATACATATCGATCAATGCATTACAAAGTGAAACCATCCATCCAAACCCTTTCTCATCAATATAAGAATGCACACTAAACCCCATTTGCAAATCACCCAAATTAGTGCATGCTGAAATCACACTAACAAGAGTGACCTCATCTGGCCTCACTCCATCGTCTAGCATATTCATATACAGCTCTAATGCCTCCCTCGAATACTTAGCTTGCGAATACGCAGAAACCATAGTTGTCCAAGAAACCACGTCCCTCTCAGGCATCTGATCAAAAACCCATCTTGCACGCTCCAATTCTCCAGCCCTTACATGAGCTAAAACCAAACCCGACCACGAGACAACGTCCACTCCCGCCGTCTCATCAAACACTCTCCAGGCTACCACTGGATTCCCCCTCACTGCATACAAATGTATCAACGCATTTCGAACAAACAGATGCGAAGAAAATCCAAGCTTTAGCACTGCCCCGTGTATCTCATTGCACTCTACGACCAATGGGAGGTTACGATTTATATTCACTCTCACTCTTGACCGCGCTTTTATCAAGAAATTGAAAGTGAATTCATCTGGGTCTACACCATTTTGCCTCATCTGATTAACTAAATGCAAAGAACAAGACGGGATAGAGCTTTTAGCGTAGCCACGAATGAGGGTGTTATAGAAGAAAGTATTTGGATGGGGTAATTCATCAAACAGGCGCTGAGCGTAAGCTAAATCACCGGAAGGTGAAACCGCGGCAAAGCGGAGCATCTTGGCAAGGATAATGGAGTGGTCGTGGAGGCCTGTTAGTAAGGAACGGGCGTGGATCTGCTTGAGGTGGGACATAGAGTTGCAAGCCTCTGCCATGGAAATAAGAGTGGACACCAGGGCGAGCATTGGCTTGCATTGTCGGTTGTTTGGCGGGTGCATAGAGGTGGATTGCTAATAGCTGAGTTTTGAAAGGTTGTGTGGGAGTAAAGCTTTATATATATATATGCGTTTGATTTTGCATTTAAAAATGTTTTTTTTTTAAATTAAAAATTTTTTTTAAAAAAAAAAATCTTCATATTTTCATGTTATTTTTTTTCTTCATATCTTCATATATTTTTGAAGGATATATAATAGCAATAAGATGCTAATCAATGGAGCTTGATAAACTTATATTTTAAAGGATATATAACGGCAATAAGATGCAAAACCTTATAGCCTATTTGTAACTTACCTATGTATATAAATGAAATATCCATCTTAAAATAATTTTCAAGAGCACAAGTTCCATGAAGTCTAACTAAAGCTGGAAATTAAATAAACAGAAGCTAACTCATCCAAATAACTGTATTTAAAAAAATAAAATAAATTAACCCATACATAGCTATATTACCCAAATAACCGTATTTAAAAATAAATAAATTTAACTCATACATAACTATATTCTCCAAATAACCATATTCAAAAAATATTTCATGCATGACATCCACATCAATCAAATAAAGACTATACAATGATTCATTATCAACAACAACAACAAAAGATTTATTACTTTGTTATACTTTAACAAGAAAATACCCTTTTAGGTTGTACTTTTTTATTATTAGAATTTATTTAGTTAATCTTATGAGAAAATAATAATAATAATAATAATAATAATATAGCTTAATTGTGAAAAAGGTTTTCAACATCTTTAGAATTTAAGTTCCTATAACCTTTTGGTTTGCTATGATTTATTTCTTTATTATTTTTTGAACATTGCTATATATATTTTCTTTAAAATTATAGTTTATGTTTTAAAATTATTTTTTATGCAAGTTGATGAATGCCTTATTTATTTATTTATATTTTCCAACAAGTGAACCATTTATTTGTTTATGATAATCTATACTATCTTGCTTGTACTCTCTAAGATTAACATCAAAGTTATATGGTTGATTTTTCTCATATATACATTAATGTTCCTATATATAGAAAATTATTGAAATCAATAGATACAGTCTAAGAAGTTCTATCAAAGGAACTGGGTTTTAAGTCGAATCATTTATGACCTCTTTAATATTTTATATTAACTTAGTGAAAATATTATTCGCACGATACTATTTCTGTATATGGTACAATTTATAATGGAACCGAAATACTTATTTCATAGTTGATAAATTTCTAATTTTCAAGATGGTTGATTCAAGGACTATAATGATCCAAGCTCAAAAAGTCTCGACTCTTTTTGTATGATATACATGTTGAATGTAAGTATTTAAGTGATTCATTTCAAATGGTTGTAATCATTGAAAAATTACCACAATCTATAAAATACTTCAAGAATTATCTTAGGATGGAAATTAAAAATCTCATTTTAGGGTTGAGGATAGAGGAGGACAATAAGTTATCACAAAAGGTACCCAACTCTTTCGAAGCCCCAAAAGTAAATGTTGTGGAATAAATTTTAAATTCCTATAATAAAAATCATTAAAAGCTTGTTATTAAAGGTAAAAGAGTTTCCAATAAGTTTAATGAAAAGAGTTTTATCTACAATAAGGTATTTGGCCAATGATAATAGAAATATGGATAAGCAAGGAAAGCCTGTGAAATGACTACTCAAGTCAATGTCAACGAGGTTCAAATTATAAACCCCATAGTATTCCACTAAAACGTCAAATCAATATCTTTTAAAAAACCATTTAGTCATTTTCAAACCGAGTTTTCAATTTTTATTCATATGGGGGATTGTTGAAAAATTATTTTAGTTAACATGATTTAAACAAATTATAAGTGAATGGTAACTTAATCTAAAAGAACCTTTGGTTTTCATATTTAGAGAATCTTTGGTTTCTCTTGATTTATTTATTGACTTATTATAGTTAATCAAAGGTTAATAATGATATGAATTAATTCTCATTGATTGTTCAACCTTTTGTATCTTAAAATTCACTATAAAAAAAGGAGGGATGAGGGAAAAGTTTAAAATCTGGTTTTTCTAGAATTTTACACTCCTCCTCACCTTATATTTAGTGTTTTTACTCTTCTTTTTATGTTTTGGTTTCCCTCCAAAATCTAGATTTTAAGCTCATCTTATTGAGAAAAATTTGAGTTACATAAATTTTTATTCAATGAACTTGTTTAGAATGCATCTAAATGAAGATGATGGTGTTGGAATCTTAGAAGGCATATTGCAAACATCTTGGTTCCAAAAATAAGGAGTAATAAAGCCTTGAAAATTGAGGATTCATTGTGGAGAACAACAAAATATTCATGACATTAAAGTGCTTCAACAAGTTAGTAGCCTTCATCTTTTAATTTAAGCACATATAATTTTATATCAATTTCAAGTTTAAATATACCCTTAGTATTCATGTTAATATTCTATTATTATTTATATTTTAAAGACATATTTTTATCAATTTTGTTTAGACATACTTATAGTTTTAAACATGTATAAACTCTAAGCTGACATTTCCTAGGTAGCATCCTCTTGAATAGATTTGACCATTAGATAAGCCTTATGAGCACGGTTTGATCGTCCTTATTCATCAATTTCCTATCTAAAACTGGTATAGGGTTTGATCTTAACTCCTTATACTCATTGACCTTCCTAATTTATTTGTAATTCATTTATTATTACCTTCTTTCACATCCAAGAATTCCTTATCCTTTTCCACTTCTTTTATCATATGTATTTCTTTCATGCTCATTGATGTCCAAGTGCATACTTTTCCTCTCATTTAAAATATTGCCCCAACCTCCTCCTTTATTGATGTAAAATTTTATATTTTTATCTTGAACCGCGAGGCAATTATTTTTTAGAATAATTAAAAGTCTTTTATGGTGGTTTATCTAGTTTTCAATCTATATTATACGAGATAGTAGTTCTTCTATCGAATATGCTTTTTTTATCCATGATACTATTGGATTCCTCTTGTCATTTGACTTTTTCAAAAGCTAACATAAATTTTATTGGTTTAAGGATCTTTAACATGGTCTTGATATTTTTCTTAACCTACAAATAAAATTAGAGGTATAACAGGATTTGGGTGATGAAGAATCTAGTGCATTCATTAGAGATTTTAGTTCCTCACACTTCTTCACATAATCTCACATTTCCTTATCCAACCTCCAATATTATCTCACCATAAGATTGGTAGATCAAGTGTAAGTAATGATAGATTATATCTTGTTAGTTAGTGATCTTGATTTCCCAAGGTCTCTCCATCATTATTGCTTATAATTCCAAGTTGTATTTCATCATGATTGGAGTTAACTCCCACTTCTTTTCTTGTTGCATGACTAGCCAAGATCCCTTTGTAAAGTTCCTTCATGTCATCTGATTATTCGAAAATGATTGGGATTGATTTACCATTGCATTTACCTGCAAGTTAATTTGATCAATCTGCTTGCTTTATTCCAATCAGCACCCCTTACTTTCTATCATGGATTTTTGCAGCTTCTATTAATGATGATCAACTATGGACTTCTTGATGAATATTTTGCATTTGTTCATCAAGCTTCCTACAATGCTCTTCCACTACCTTAAATTTATTATTTAACTACTGAATAATGAATACTGATATTCCTAAACAATGAAATCCAGAATAATCACACTATTAAAACTCCTAAATAAATAAAAACAAGTTCTCATTGTTGTTGTTCATTCTCCATAAGTCAGAGGACATCCCAAATTCAAATCCTCCCTCTTCCAACATTAAAGAAAATGCTGCAACTCAAGTAGATAAACCAGGGAACTCCTTCAATTCAGCTATAGAAATGGTTTTCAATAAATTGATATTCAAATACATGCCAAAAATGAGAAAGAGGTTATACTTTCTGTTGTCAAAATCCCTCAGCACTAAGAACTGCATGGAATCAACAAATATGTAAGGGATGCAAGTCCTTGAAATTTAGGATTGAGGATGCAAAATGTCAATAGTCAACTGCAGAAAATAAATAGTTTGAGATATAAAAAAAAGGGGATGCTTGAAAAAGAAAACTACAGCAGCTTCTTCCTCTCAAAATGTGACTTCAGATGCCAGAGTTGTAAACCAGCCACAGATAAGCAAACCACAATTGAGAGGAAACTAAGGCCAGCCATTTTGGAGTTTGTTGATTGATTAAGTTGTTGCATTTCTTCCTCCCTGGATCACCAACAGAGAGAAGGAAAAGGCAAACAGAAAATTTTGAGCGAAAGTAATGCTTCTCAGTCAAACAAATAGCAAAAGAAAGAAGAAAAGCTAATAAGAACTCGAGAAGCTAAGGAAAACTCTAAGATATTGATGCACAAAGACTTCGTTTTAATGAAAACAGTGCACATAAAAAGTTTTTGGTATCTGAGGGTTATAAATTTAACCAAAGATCTTATTGGAAAGCTGACAGCATCGACCATGTAGCAGCAGCATATTGAAAAACAATATCAGTGATAGCAAACTAGAAAGAGTGTTGAAATGCGTTCATACCACTCACCAACCTATCCAGACACGATATGAAGCTTGGCTTAATAAAGTTATTGCGTACATACCTCACACGAAGATGAAACATCTCTTCATGAATAGATGTGACAGTATCCAGTAATTTCTTCAACTCAATTTCCATAACCTACAACAAGAGAAAATTATGCATCAACCAAACATATTTGACAGGAATACACAGAGTCCCCCCCCTCCCCTCTCTCACTGAAGAAAAACGCTAAACAAATACAGTGGAATCCACCACTAAGGGTAGCTCTCATAAGGATAGAAATAACAACATTTCAGGAATGGAGTTCCCACAGCCACTGGAAGATTAGAATATTCTATACAAAAACTATTCCAGTTCTTCACAAAGTACATTCTTAGCAATAGCATACATTCAACATCCTGAGAAGATAACATTTGTAACAGAATTAAAATTCCCCTTGTGATTTAAATGCAAAACTGGGCATCAGAGAATAGACCCATGGCTTTTAGTATATTTCCTTTCTGCATGTACTTGCTATTTCATGTCATTACCTTTTGATTAGTGGTTCATCATCCTAACAACAATTACACACTAAAATTATTTGGACCCAAAAAACTTGATCACTTATCGACATAGCCATGAAAGTCCAAAGAACCCCTTCAACAGTAAAAAAAATAGCTCCAGAACATAACCCAGAGCTGACAAAACTATTTATTCCTATCGGTTATGGTTGGAAGATAATGTGAGTAGATGGTACTTGAAGGATTCTTAAAGTATCAATTAAATAAGATACCAACCTTTTCACCCATTTTCAGTGCCTTTATATCTAACTTGTTGATCCTCCCCTTCCATACTCATCCCTTTCTATGATTGATAATACCACTACCATACCAACACTTGCCTAATGATCTCAATTTAAAATGCCCTCCTCATGCTCAATTCACCCAGGTCTAACTACGAACCCAGCTCAAATAGCAGATAATGCCCGCAAATGCATGATCAGTCTATACTGTCCATTACAGTTGTGGAATATAAAAATCAGCAGTGCATGTAATAAAACAAAAATTTAACAATATTCATTCAGCAAAGCAAAAGAAAAAATTTCAGTAGCAAATACAGGAGTGGACTTTATAAACAAATTATCATAAAATGTCAAATTAAAAAGAAGGTACAGGCCGAAACAATCACTTACTTCAACTTTTTCCTTCTTAGCAATCTTAGACCAATCCTTAGCAGCAACACCAGTTTTCCATTCAAATTCAATAGCTACAGTGGTTTCTGGTTTGTGTTCAAGGGCCGTAAAGCAAGTAGTGTAATCACCAGCCTCGGCTGCAGTAAATGCAAAATTACCTGAATCCACCTGATCCCCATGGTGATAATTGTTCCCGTATGGCGATGTCACCTGCATCACCCCCACCATTACCATCGCCAAATTAGACGCCAAAAATCACAATAAAAAATCAAAAACAACAATTATTTATTACTTTATTAGCATTGCAATAATGTCCCCAACAAATCTAATGGCAATTTCTCCACGATAAGATACCTTTCTAATATCAAAAAGTCTGGATTTTTAAATTTATTTTCATCAAAATACATAGACACAAACCCAGATATGCAATTACAGATACAAACCCAGATATGAAAAAATAATTTGCAAATACGTATAAATTTAACAAAACCCTTTTTTTGTAAATGGGTTTCAGAAAGTGAAATTGAGAGATTACCCTGACATTAATCTTGTGGGTATCAGGGAGAGGAAACCCCTCATTAGGATTGACAGCATTGTACTTTCCTACAGAAATTGCGCTGCTATTTATATCCTCTGATATGCATTTTGTGTGTCCTGATTGCAGATCAAACCTCATCGATTCCACAATTGTCAAAATCAACCCAAGAGTTGTTATCATTAAGAGATTTGATTTTGACATTTTTTTTCCTTGTGAGCTCGAATTTTGGATTTTGAGGGTCTTAGAAAGAATTGAACATCTGTCTGTTTTGTATTTTAAAGGGTCTTGTCTGGGAAATGTAATGCCCGGATTCGGCTTCTCAAACTCTCTTCTAACGTTATTTCAATTTCCTTTCTAATGATAAGCAATGACAATTTTCCATGGACGATCAAAAGTTAATTGTATGTTAGTTACTCTACATTTATAATTGTGTTATTTTAAATTGAGGATATGCTTTCTATTATTTTTATTATTATTATTATAGAAAACTTATTAATCTTGCTATTAAAATTATAAATTCTTATGGAATTTATGTTTTTTTTCATTTCAAGATATATATTATTTTAATCAACGTAGTTTATTTTATTTTTCCAAACTAAAAGTCTGAATGTTTTTCTCAACATTGTAAGAGATTTATATTTAGATAACCAAAACAAATTACTAAATTAATATCTAAATAAATACAATATGAAAGGATTATATTAAAATAAAATATCACGAATTATTCCCCTTGCGGTCAAACTAATCCATAATATAAAAAAAAAAATGGATATTTGTTTAAACTTCAATTTCTATCCTCAAAGTTCTAACTCTTTTAAATCAAAATTGAGTTTTATTTTCTCAACACCTCAAGAACCCAATATACAAGCATAAGAAATAAATGACCAAGACCAATCTTAATCAACGTAAAGCTAAGGGATCAAATAAAAAAATTGAGGGACCAAAAAAGAAAATAGTGAAAGCCACCTTGAAACATCTTAGGCTTTTAGATTTTTTTTAATGATGTTATTGTATATTTTTAGGTTATTTCAAAGTAAGGGAAAAAGCTTATTATTTATAAAATTAATGATAAAATATTTATTCAAATAAAAGGCCAATCCCTTAACATTATTCAGTCCACTAATAACCAAAACACCCTTCACTTTATAGCCCTACAACCCATAATCAGGCTACAAATTACAAATTATGGTGAGATTTCCATGCCTCTTTCCCTCTTATAAATTATTATAATGAATCATTATCTAAAATAAACTTGAAGTAAAAAAGCTTAAGAAACTGAGTTATTAGGATAACTTATGGATCTTCAAATTAACTCAGTTGGCATAGTATACTAAAAATAATTTAGCATGCTCAATTTAAACATGTCTTATTTTCAACATGACTCTTAACCTTAATTTTAACATGATTTTAATAATCCAAAAAAATAAAAATTTAAAGATTTTAACATTTAAATTGATAAGCATAATTTAAATTTAAAGATATTTTATCTTTGTGTTCTTTTTCACACGTTTTATTCACGTGTGGGTTAAGAACACTAAAATTAAATTAATATGAGATAAAAAACAAAAAAAAAAAATTTAGCTCAGTGTTTTTTATTGGTGCTTCTTGTATCAACATTGTATTATAAAAAAATTTGTAATTAGTTGCAATGTTCGTGGAGTCTTAAATAATGTTTAGAAACATTTTTTATAGTTTTTTATATTATTTTAATGTGTTAATATTAAAAAATATAAAAATGTATAATTAGCCTAACATATTTTTCAAGAAAACAATATTATAAAAATAATCGCTATCATTATTTTCAACACCTTATCCATAATAAAATAAATAATTGAAAGAATAAAAAAAATAAAGGCTAAAATGAATAACACAATATATGGACAGTTTCAATCGAATGACAAAATTAAAACAATTAAAACCTCAACAATGAAAAAATAGCAGGAACGAAAAAAAATCAGAAGAATAAGGACCAAAATAAAATATAAAAAAAATAATTGTTGTGTTTGTGTAGTTTAAAATAGAGTTTATAAAGATTTTTTCTGTTTTTTATATTATTTTTCTGTTTTTAATATTAAACAAATATCAAAATATATAATTAGCCTAACATATTTTTCAGGAAAAACTATTGTAAAAATAATCGTTATCATTCTTTTCAACACTTTATTGATTATAAAATCAATATATAAAAGCACTAAATAATTGAAAGAATTAAAAAAAAATTAAAACAATAAGGGCCGAAATGAATAACACAATATATGGTCAAATTTAATTGAAGGACAAAATTGAAACAATTAAAACCGCAATACTAAAAAAATAATAGAAATGAAAAACATAAAAAATCAAAAGAATAAGGGTTGAAATAAAACATAATATTTATGATTAATTTCAATTGAAGGACGAAATTGATATAAACCACAATTTTTATAACAGAAATCAGGATGAAAAAGAGCAATAAAAAGACCAAGGATTGAAATGAAACCACCATAAGCAAAAAGGACAACCTGCATTTTGCACCTATAGGCATAGCTGTCAGTTTCGCTTCAGTTGGCGTTTCGTTTTTTCTATTAGTACAGAATATTTCGGTTTCAGAGCGTTTCGATGCGTCATTTCAGGGTTGTACTGTTCATATATAATTAATTAATTATATATATGGAAAAAATGAAAATATTAATTAAAGAAACATAATTCAAATTCAAGATAAATTAACTTAAAATTATATAATACAAACACAAAGTCAAACAAATATAATATCAAAATTAGAAACATATGTAAAAATTATATATTATTTAGTTCATCACAACTATAGATAAACACGAAAAATAATTATCTAAATTTTTTTTTTAAATTGTTTTTTTATGAAGGTGTCAAGAGTGTTTCAATTTATTTTTTTGATGACAAAAAGCGGAAAAAAAATAATATAATTGTTATTTTTTATAAAATCAAAGTTGACACAATAATTTTATTTTTTTATAATATATATTTTTTAATTTTTATTGTTTTGATTTTGGTTTTCTAATTTTTAATATATCTAAGTAAACATATATATATATATATATATATATATATATATATATATATATATATATAATGAGAAGGAATTGACCTGCGAAGCAAAAGCAATTCGTAAAGACTTGCATTTGAAATTTAATTTGATGGGCTGGGGGTTGTCCCACAAGCAGGAATGCCGAATGAATATTTTGTCCGGACCGAAACGGAACAGCCGGCATATTCCCGGTGCATTTCGACCGGAATTTGACCAAAATTTCCGGTATGGGTCAGAATGGGTTAAAAACCACTCTGTTTTGTCTTGTTTTTTTTTACTAGTACGGGGTGTTTTGGTCGTTTTGGCCGAAACAGAACGAAACGGACAATTATGCCTGTAGGGGAGAGAAAACAGGGCATAGACAACTAATCAACCACCATCACTTGTCCGACCACCGTGAGACGACACGCACACCACCATGTGGAAGAGGGAATGGTGGCTCTTCCAGTGATATGTTGGATGAACATTTGTAACCACCGCACGACATCGCATGCACCGCCTAAAGTGCGTGTAAGGAAGGAAACTGTCGGCGGGTCCAACAGACGCGTTTGTAGTTTTATGCAGAAAAAAGAGAGCCTACAATTACCTAAACACCCTTGCAGCCAACGCTTGGATTTTGTCTTTTCGGATGGTATAGACATAGTTTCACTATTTAGAAATATTTGAACTACCAGAATCAACCCCACCAGCTACTTTTGGTTTTTGTCTTATTTGAAGGTAATATGGTTAATTTACTATTTACAAATGTATAAAAAATTGAAAACACCTCTGGGTTATCAATTGTTTATTGTCTGCTGGCAGGGGTAAAACTGTAGTTTTACTGTGCAAAAATACCCAAAAGACACAAATACCCTCAAACAACCAGTGAATGCCAACATGTCCTATAGAAAAGTTAAAAATACCCCCGAGATCAAGAGTTATATCTAACACACTGGGGATGAAATGGTAATAATATCATTATAATCAACGATAATTTGTGTTTATTGCAACAATATTTATACCACATAGATTAACTCTTTCATTAATATGATGGTGTTTGCATTGTTCCATTGGTTAAAAGTTTAAAAGGGCAGAGTTGCAGAGAATTTGTCAATAAAGCATGAAAAACTTTGTATGCGTGGATTTTGCGCAGCATCATGCAGTGCTTATCAAAAACAAAAACAAAATATGCTAGGTGTCTGCTTAAGCATGGCTTGTACCACCTGCATGGTTAAAATTTGTATGATTTGAAAATGTGGTTAATGTTGTTTTTTAAAGTGTTTTTTATTTAAAAATAAATCAAAATATATATTTTTAGTTTTTAAAAAATATTTTTGACATCAGCACATGAAAATGATCTAAAAACACCAATTTTTTTAAAAAATTTAAAATAACAAAAAAAATTCAATTATTTTCAAAAGTATTTTTGAAATGCAGTGCCAAACAGCCCCTGAAAGAGAAAAACATGGAAGGAAGAGAGAACATTGATGTTGTGTTTGCCACTGCATTTCAAAAACGTTTTTGAAAATAATTGAAACTCAATCGCACTCCCAAATATGCACTAGTGCCTAAACAACTATAATTTTTTTGTGTGTGTAAAATCAAAACATGTACCATCAGTCTATACTAATCACAATGAAATGATATAGTATGAACAAGGGAGAAAATACGGGCGCCATAGTTGGGAAGCTTCATGCTGAGATTTCCTTTCCTGAGTTCGTATATCCCGATCTCTTCCGCCATTGCCGAGTCAAGGGGTGGGTATTGAAAGTGAACGTCTGAAATAAAAGAGTGATTGATGACTTGTAGCGAGCAGTTTCCTTCCATCGAATTTTCTCTTTTGGCGATAGCTTGTGGTGTTGACCAGCGGGTAATGGATCAACACAAGAAGATTGTTAATTTCTCCATTTGACCATAATTATTGTTAAAAAAAATATTCCATATTGTTTTTTATTTTATAATATTTATTACTCATATTATTATATTAAAATTATTCCAGAGGAATGATAGTAATTTCCCCCCCAAAACACCTAGGTTATATATATATATATATATATATTAAGGCGTTAATATTAAATAAATATTAAAAAATATAATTAGTCTGACATATTTAAAAGAAAACAAAACTAATAAATAATCATTATCATTATTTTGAACGTCTTATCTATAATAATTAGACAATTCAAGACTTAACAATATTAACAAAAAAGAAATTAAAAAACCAAATAAATGACAAAATAAAAATAAATATTATTAGATTTTAATAAATTATTTGACCTAAGGGAAAAAAAAAGAAATTATAATAATTATTAATTTTCATATGATCACTAGCACATATTAAAATTTGAACATTAAATAAAAAAAACTTAATAGCACTGGAAATAAAGAAAAATTGTAAGCAAAAACTAAGAGCATGTACATATAAACATGGACAGAAATAGAATCTATGTAAGAAATATGTATGAAAAAATAAAAGAACTAAAATAAAATCCAAGATTAAAAGTATAAGGGATAAAATGAAAAAAAAAACATATGTAATAAATTTAATTTGAAGGAGAAAATTGAAATAAATCCAAACATTGATACCGATGAAATTAAATAATTTAAAACAAAACTGGAAATTAAAAAAATTAGGAGCGAAATGAAACTGAAATCTATAATTAATTTGCATGGAAGGATAAAATTGAAAAAAATCAAACTTTGACACCGAAAATATTAAGGATTCCAGACCAATTCAAAAATTCAAAGAATGAGGACGTAAATAAAACTACAATATATCATCAATTGCAATTGAAGGATGAAATTGAAACAACTTAAAACTTATATAATAGCAATAAGGACCAGAAAAAAACCAAATCAAAAGTTCAGAGGCTTAAATGAAATATCACAAAAACCAGTTGTGCTGACGTCAGCTTGCACAGGCAGGAGAGAGAAAAGGGAGGCGGAAATTCAAACGACCATTGACACGTCTTCGGCCACCGTCTACTCACACGCGCCATACCATGGGGAAGATAACATGTCTTAAAATCATTCTAGATGCCGGTTGGGTATTTTTGGACGCCGGAATAAACCGCACGCGCCGTTCGAAAGACGCGTGAGCACGAAAACGGACGGCATGTCCGGCAATTCCTTTTGTCATGGTTGAATTTTTCTATGAAATCTTACTATATTATAGTTTTGATCTTGTTGAACTAGTCTTCGACAATTTTTTCTATGTATTTTTGTATACCCTTCTCATTAATATATTGTTTTGTTTTTTTTCAATATTTTTTTGTTGATTTTATTTTTTCAAAAAGTGATAGCCTAGTCCTTGATTGGTGGTCAAACTTATTACTTGTATTTTTTTTCAATTATGCATTAAAAGTATCGCATCAAAGTCTGTCCAAGTCATTTTTCATAGTAGGATAAGATGAACAGCACTTATCTATATGTTCATCAAAACAATTTAAGACTGCGACTTGTTTATTATAGCAAAAAGAAATAAAAAGAAAACCAATGAACATTAAGGGTGTGATAAGTGCTTTATTTATTTTTATTTTTCTCTCCCTTGCTGGTCAACTCCTCTCCATGCAAGTAATATCATTCACACTTGCACTACCATCTTGTGGGAATACGTACGGAAATGTCCTCCTTATTTTATTGTAAAATCTGAATTTCGCATTAATTTAATTAACTTTATGTACTTGATGACCCTGTAAACGTTGTTTAGGTTACATTTCGTTTTCATTTATGCCAGCAAAGTCAAAGTTTCATTTAAGAGGGTTGGTTGGCTTGTTAATTAGGGTTAGGTATTAATCTTTGTCAACCATTGAGAAGTGATTTTTTAAATGTGTATTTGGTCATAGTGGTATAACTATCGTTTCATACAAAAAAAAAAAAAAAAATATATACATATATATATATATATATATATATATATATTTTTGAATCATTTTAACATATATTTACATAGAAATAATAAATATTAAAAAAAATACTTTCAAAATTAAATATTTACAGCCATGACAAACATACATCATATCACCTAGTACAACACGGCTACTTCAACCAAAAGGGCAGGTGTACTAATTGTTTGTTCTTCATTCAAGTTTAATTCATGTTATTTTGATTACTATTTTTTTTAAATGGTTTATAGATTTAGAATTATTTTTCAATTTTTTTCATGTCAAATTTGGCTTTTATTTTTTTTCCGGCAAACTTCTTTAATGTTTTTATGATTTCATCCTCTAATATTAAATTGGTTAGGAATTGAGTTTCTTGATTAAATTTAGATATAGAATTGAATTGTTGCAAGTTTGGGGGATTGACATGGGTTAGCTTTTTTTTTTTTTAAAGAAAGGTAATATTTTCTCAATTTTATTCTTTAACGTTTATTTATTTTTGAGTTTCATTCTCCAATTTTTTGCTATCATATTTTAAAAATTAAGGATGAACATGAAAGAATTTAAAAATAACTTTAATTAAAGGAATAATTTAAGATTTTAAACCCATGAACTAACATGGAAAATCATCAAAAACAAAATCAAATTACAATTTAGTCTGTGATTAATCTCTTACATTTGATTTGCTGACTAAATACATTGTTTTTGATTTATAATCCTAAATAGTTTATCCACCTTCCAATTCTTGGGAAAATTTGGGATAATTTTTTTTTAATTTAAAATGATTGTTGAAGTCTAGTCTTATTTTCTTTTAATAGATAGGATCATACAGCCAATAATCAATTGTTAGATAATTAGGAAATTTATATTAGCAGTTCATAATTAGTTGAGAATTTGTTTTACTTGCATGGCATATTAAAGATATGTTGGAGATGTGGTTGAAACAGATTTTATCTTAACCACATTTTTCTAAAAATATTTGATAAATGCATACATATTATTAGGGGTGAGTAAAGAAACTAAAAAACTGATTAAACTGAGAAAATAAAAAAAAATTAACCGGGAAAAACAGAATAGAGAAAAAAAACTTATTAAACCGATTAAAAATTCATTTTTAAACTTCCGATCGAGTTTGGTTTTTGATTTTTTAAATAAAAAAATTGGTAAACCAAAATCAAACCGATTAAAATTAAAAAAAATGTTATAATATTTTTTATTCTTCCGATTCAGTTCAAATATTTTAGTTTGCTTCAATTTTGGTTAAATGAGAGAAGGGAAAAAACTTGGTTAAGGTAAAAAAAAATTGTTTTTAGTTAAAAAAAATCGAACACTGGTTAGTTTAAACTGGGTCTAGTTCAATTTCTAGTTAATTTTTTTTTATGGTTTGGTTTTTTTAAAACCAAACTAAAATTACTTATCCCTACCTAATATAGTTTTTCTTAATATATTATTTTCAAAAATGGTAGCCACAAAAGCTATCACAATATCAAATACATATTAAGAGTTTATTAGATAGTGTATTAAATATTTTTTTTAAAAATATTTTTGTTTGAAGATATGTATAAAATTAATAAAAAATAATATTTTAAAATATTTTAAAAAAATATTAAAAAAAGAAGCAGAAACATCCAAGAAAAATAAGAAAGGACAAAGCTTAGCTGTTTCTTTCCAAATAAACAGGATTTTTCAACCGTAATCAAAGGCTAAACATTCATGATTTCCTTGACCAGCATGTCTTGTCTTCAAATGGAATGTTTCCAAATTTTCATGTTCTATGTTTTCAATATCTGGCATTGTAAGAACAAACACACAATTAAGCACATCCTGCTAGTTTTACGTGATTAAAAATCAATGCTTATTGCTAATTGCTTTATATATATATGAAAAGTGAGTAGAAAATTGTACTTGCTGTGTCAGAAGCTTCGTCATATCTCTCCTGATTTAGGTGGGAACAACCATTAGACAGTAGACAAAGAACAGACATTGGTCATCTGCGGAATCATTTTGATTTCCAAACAAGATGAAGTTTGGTAAAGAATTTGCAGCACAGATGGTGCAAGAATGGCAGGAAGCGTACATGAACTACAACCATCTCAAAACAATCTTGAAAGATGTCTTGCGTTTCAGAAGGCTAAGAGGCGCACCGTCACCTGAGGCGGCAGCAACCTCACATGGTTCTTTGAAGAGAAGGGCATCACTCTATAGAGCATTTAGTGGCCTAGCAGGCCGGTATAGAGGCTCGCCGAGAAAGAACGAAGATGAAGTGATACTAGTAAGTGCAGTACAAGAAAGTGGAGGAGACGAGCATTACCAGACCTTGTTTCTCAATGCACCAGATGAAGGAGGAGACTATGAGCTTGTGTTCTTTAGGAGTCTTGATAGTGAGTTTAACAAGGTAATCAACTTTTATAAGAAGAAAGTAGAGGAGGTGATGGGTGAGGCAGATGATTTGAGTAAGCAAATGGATGCTTTGATTGCGCTAAGGATCAGGGTGGATGATCCGGTTGTTGGGGGGTCTAATATTGCGAATCTCGCCATCCATGGTTTCTCCTCGGTGTCGGAATCGGTTGTTCATCCTCCAATCAACAGCAGAAACCCAGGTTAGAGAAATCTGAGCTGGGAGTCTTGAAAGAATTATGCTGTTCTCTATAATTCCCCCCTCCCCCCTTCCTTTCTCTGAAACAAATGTTTTATTCCAAGATTTCCTCATATTCAATAAAGATGGATAGCATTTAAAGGATATTTAATTTAATTTCTAAAGAGATTGTTGGTAAAGGTAGACTGTAGCACTTTTTTTGTTGGTAAAGATAGATTGTAGCTCATTTAGGTTTTGTTTGTGCCCAAATGATTGATTATACTTGAATCTACGTTCTATACTATTTCGAATGTGAAGGATGGTCATCTATGGAGGTGATTCAAGAAGTTGAGATGAGCGCAGAAGCAAATTCAGAGGATAGTAACAAAGGGACCAACAATGAGAATTACAAGAAAGATATGGAGACCTTCAGACCGGCTTCTGTTAGAAGTTCTGGATTTTGTGAAAATCAATGTTGAGCCTGAAAATCCAGTGTCCACAGTAAAGAAAGTCATCTTAAATTCAAATACAGGCTTGTCGTACAGCAAGGAGGGACTGAGGAAGGCAGAAGAACTCATGAATCAAGCTTTTGTCGAATTCTACAGAAAGCTTCGACTTCTAAAAAGTTACTGGTAATTGTCTCTCTCTCTCTCTCTCTCTCTGAATGATATTTGAGTTTTCAACACATGTGACTAGGGTTACTGAATGATGTAACAGCTTCTTGAACCAATTAGCATTCTCCAAGATCATGAAAAAATATGACAAGGTACTGTGGATTCTGTTTGCAGCAATTAATCTTAACTGGGGTTCTTGGTATCGATTTTACTATCTGTGTTATTACAGATCACTATGCGAAATGCATCCAAGTCTTACTTGAACATGGTGGACAATTCTTATCTTGGCAGCTCTGATGAGGTTAGACTACTAGGGAATACTGTTTATTCACTAGAGTGGATTTCTTTTTTTGAGCTTTTCACCCGGTTTCCTTTTTGCTTCAATTTGTTCCCTCCACAGGTTACTAAGCTCATGGAAAGAGTGGAGGCAGCCTTCATCAAGCATTTTTCAAATGGGAATCATAGAAAAGGAATGAACACCTTAAGACCAAAGCCTAAAAAGGAAAGACATAGAATTACATTTTCAATGGGTAAGATATGCTTGTGAATGCTATAAATCTGCATGATGCTAATGTAGGGTTGAGATTATTTGCAAGATTACCTCTAAAGAATTTTGCATTTTGCTTGCATAAAAATGGTTTTCTAGTGATGATCAATCCCCACTTCCGTAACTTTTCTAAAAACAATTCTGAATATGAAACGTAGGCCTTCATATATGCTTTCCAAAAGTTGAATCCGGTAAATTTTCCAAATCCTTCTATGTCTGCAGGTCTCTTCACAGGCTGCTCAGCAGCACTTTTGATAGCACTCGTTGTGATTATACACGCCAGGGATATCCTCAATAGTGAAGGAGCCCCTCAATATATGGACAACATATTTCCACTTTACTCGTAAGTTGTGGTGTTTTTAGTGAAAATCACAGTATTATACACATTTCCGCATGCAATGGATGGCATCCCTCAACCATTTGAGTGATTCTTGCAAGACTTTTTAATGTCTCTTTCTGTTTTGTATAACAATTTTCCCTTGCCTGCTGCAGATTGTTTGGATTCGTTGTCCTGCATATGCTCATGTACGCTGCTAATATATACTTCTGGAAGCGTTATCGGATCAATTATGCTTTCATATTTGGGTTTAAGCAAGGAACAGAACTGGGCTATAGAGAAGTCCTCCTTCTTGCTTCAGGTCTTTCAGTGCTTGCATTGGGTTGTGTCATCTCAAATTTGGATATGGAGATGGACCCGAGAACTAAAAGCTTCGAAGCAATTACTGAATTGATTCCTTTGGCCTTGCTCACTGTATGTGATCATCTGTACGCTGCGCTCGAGATTAACTTTCTTATTTAAATGCTTTGTTCCGATTAACTTGTGATATAATAACATTTTCTCGCCAAGCCTGAGCCTTGTTCTTATTTGCAGCTTTCTACTAGTCATCGTATTCTGTCCTTTCAATATCATATATCGATCGAGTCGGTTCTTTCTGATCCGATGTGCTTTTCACTGTCTTTTCGCTCCTCTTTATAAGGTAACATGGTCAAGAAATCCCAGAGACGTAACAGTATACTTTCTCTTACAAGTTTTCGTTTTTGCTTCTGTAGGTTACCTTGCCGGATTTCTTATTGGCCGATCAGCTTACCAGTCAGGTGCAGATATCCCCTGTTCTACTAATACGTCAATAGTTTTCTCTTATTTTTCTTTGATTTTGAGTTATACTTTGTAGAAATTCCTACAGTCTCCTTTTTTATTCGATGCTAGATTCCACTATAGTTTAAGATTGTCCATGATTTGATTTTAGATAAGTTGTCTGATGTTGTTACGGTTGGATTCTCCAATACAGTTGTCTGATGTTCATACACTCAACACAAAATAATATTTAATAGTCTTTAGAATCTTGCTAGACAAATTTAGAATTATTTAAGGATTTATTATCTGAAAATCTGATTATTTTTTTTTTTTTTTGAATAATTTTGTAAGAACTAGGTTATCACAAGTTATTCAATTGTTCGGTCTTCAATGATAATCTACATCAATCATTAGTGAAAAACCTTTTATGTCTATATTTAGAAGAGAGGAATTCGCTAAGCTTCAATGTTAGTTCTAATTTTCTTTATTTACTAAGTTTTTCTATCTATTTGACAACCACTAAAATAATAAGCTTAACCTTATATTTATAAAAAAATCTAAAAACTCTATAAAATGATAAGATATTTTTTTGTCTTTTAAATAATATCCATATATTACTCTGTTTTTCTTCGTAACCTCTCAAAAGATAACGTTTTCTGTATCAAATATCAGGTACAAGCACTCAGAAACCTGGAATTTTACATTTGCTACTATGGTTGGGGAGACTTTACAACGAGGACGAACACATGCAGTGGAAGTAGAGTTTTTGAAAGTTTTTACTTTGTTGTTGCGATGATTCCATACTGGTTTCGGTTCCTTCAGGTATTTTGAGAGTTCATCCATGGCATCATTCTTCTCCAGTATTTCTCTCTGTTCTCATTATTGATGCAGAATGTTATGAGCTCGAACAGTTTTTTCCTGACAGTAGCCTGCGATGTTTCAGTGCCTTCGCCGCCTGTTTGAAGAGAAAGACTCGGGGCAAGCTTACAATGGACTAAAATACTTTTTAATAATTATCGCGGTGGCCGCGAGAACAGCATATGAGTTGAGAATGGGAATGGCTTTGAAGATATTTGCTGCAGCCACCTCAGGAGCTGCGACGATCATGGCTACGTATTGGGACATTGTAGTTGACTGGGGACTTCTTCAGAGAGATTCAAGAAACCCATGGCTGAGAGATAAACTTGTTATTCCTACCAAAAGTGTCTACTTTGTAGCCATGGTAGCATGCTCTGTAGCTTGAACGTCTTTCCTGTTCATAGCGAGCACTCATTTCATTCCTGATGAACCCTAATTACTTCTGGGAAATTTGCAGGTGCTGAATGTTCTCTTGAGACTTGCATGGATGCAGACAGTGTTAGGGTTCAGACAGACACCTTTCTTGCACAGCAAAGCCCTGACAGCAATTGTTGCTTGCTTGGAGATAATACGTCGTGGCATTTGGAATTTCTTCAGGTATGATTCAACCCTTCCTAGTCCTCCATTCTTACTGCTTCCCACCAGAAATTGAAAAAAAACAAAAACAAAAAACAAAGACTGGTTAAAGCTGGGACAAAAGTGGGGGGGGTGTTTTGACTTGTTAGGCTCAACGTTGTCGGAATTCACTGTTAGGTGGCCTAGTTTGTTTTGTTTTGACAAAATTTTAAACAATAAGGTAGGAAGCAGAAGCCTTTCTTGCAAATGTATGAACACTTGAGTTAGCTTTTTTTAAGATTACTTGCCTTTTCATCTACCCGTTGACCTGCCTTAATAAATGTCAAGCTGCTGTTTTCCATATGGATGTATGTTTTGGCCGGTGCAAAGATTAGCAATACACACATAGGTTTGTTTAGTAGTGTGGTCAGAGTTGGTTTTCAAAGTTTTTTTTTTTTTTTTAAATCCCCATTGTTAAATTGATTGAATAAAATAAAAAGAAAATCTCTTGCATGCCACCGGTGTTTGGCGTCTTTTTCCAATTTGATCTCTTCTCTTTTAATTCCACTCTTGTCTAGAAAATTAAAAGCAATTGAGTTTAAATTAGGATCAAATCGCTAAAAAACAAACTGTAAAAAACAAAATAAATTATTATAAAATAAACAGTAAATCCTCGTAATTATTTTGTAGGTGTGTTAACAATACCAATCTACCTTAATCCATCCGCACCTCTTATCTATTATATAATAATGTAAAACTGCAGGAATACATTTGACCATTAAACTCATGATCTCAGTCTGATACATGTTCTGGTTTTTATGGAACAGGCTGGAGAATGAGCACTTGAACAACGTCGGCAAATATCGGGCATTTAAGTCAGTACCCCTGCCTTTTTACTACGAAAACAAACGTATATAAACATTTGTAGCAAAGAAAAGAGTTGATGTAGGGCTGAGCAGTCGTACCAAAATTACATGCACCCCACCATTTTGCTCTTTCATTGTCCATCAACGTCGTCAGTAGAATTGAGATGTAAGATAGAAAGAGAAGCATTGAGAGGAGAAACACACACAGGAACAGCTGAGTTGTATGATTATTGTTTGATTTGCCACCCTGATGAAGCAGATCCTACAAGTCTACTGGTATCTCTGCCCCATCATTGCAAGTCCACATTACAGTTCTCCTGGTTTGACTCTTCCCAGAGTCCAGTCAACTAAGGGAATTCCTGTATTCAGTTAAAAAATAAATAAAATTGAGCATAAATGGGTGGCGAGAATGGTGCCATAAAATGTGTTGTGGCATGATAATGGACTTAATTCCCAGACATAAACTGGCAGACCCAGTGACAGGGGAAGCAACAAACGATAATCAAATCCTGCATTTCAGACAAGAAAGTACTCAGGAGTTTCGGGCAAACATCAGAATCGCCCTTAACACATAAGTATGTTCACTCCCACTAGATTATCTGCGCCAAGGAAAAGGATGTACAATTTTATATTTAGTTCCAGCGTATAGCATCTGGGAAATAATGATAAACATTGATTATCCAGCTTCCACCAATTGAAAATTTTGTTAAAAAAAAAGGGGGGAAGGAGGTTACAATGCAGGATATTGTTAAACAGAATGCAAATCTTCTTGATCAATCTCCTCTCCATCATGCATTGAGGCGGAAGAGTTTGAAGTTGAGTTTGCAGCTGTTACAGCACCAGTACTTTCATCATCCTGGATCTTGAAGAAAGATGAAAATGATAGTGGATTAGAGGTGGAGCTTGCCTTTTGAAGGCCTCGTATCGCTTTCATGGCTGCAAGGGTGCTGCGATAAATGTCAATGGTTTCCTCCCCAAGTGTTGTCGAAGGCTCAGGTGAGATCTTTTTTGTGTTATTCAGAGATGGGTTTGACTGATCTTGTGCGAGGCTGGTCGATTCAATGACTTCTGCTTCCAATGGAAAAAGGAGCTCGAGATTATCCTCGCATTCATGGACCAACCTTGTTAGAGGCTCTGTTGTGAAAAAAGGCTGATGAAGGGCAAGTTGTGTGAAAGGTAGGCGCAACAATCCTCCTGTCCTTTTATCATACTTCTTTAAAATCTTCACTAACCCTATCAATGGAGAACAACATGAACATGGTCTTATCAATGAATCTATATTTAACCCATAATGTTTGATACAATACAAAAGTCATTAGCTACAGTGGTTGTAGAGAACTAGGAGTAAAACAATACCTGCAAAATTTAAGGAGCTATAATTTTTTAGAAGCACCATCTCTCCATGAATGGTGACCAAGTCTTTACGAATATCCATCATTTCTTCACTAAATTCACTCTCTGATGTAAAAACTCCATCCTTGCTGCTCTTTTCCTTTAGACTTTCAATTCTTTCCTTCAGCTCCTGTTGAAATCAAATATACGATTCAGTAAAGAAACACTCCAGCAAGAGTGCATAGCTGCTTATTACTCCGAACATGACCGGTCAAGTATAAACATGCAAAAAATTCTTCAGCGATTTTTGTTTTGGCAATGAAGACTTTCCAAGGAAGTTGTTCATGTATGTACGGAAAACATTCAGTATTTCAAGCACAGAAACCTCAACTAGAGAAGAAGCATCCAAGTGGCATAAACAAAGATTTAGTTTGAGCTGAATATATATTACCACCATGAGTTTTAAAATATTCTATTAACCATGCAAGAATGAACACTGAGGAAGGAGAGTGGGTTGGTGTGGATTTTATTCCATGTGATAACTAGAAGAGGAATCTACCTACTTTTGATAGCAAAAGTGCTCAAATATTTAGCATAAAATATATAACTACAACACCATGCTATGTAAATTTACTATAATGAGTAACCTGGCCATAAAGGTGGTAAAAGGATGGCTTATAACGCAGGAGAGGAGATGGAGGGAGGAAGTAAACAGATTCAAGTTTGAGATCTTACTGGTTCTAGGATAATTTTTCCTGTTTCGGTTCAAACAAACAAGAATAATGATCTATCTCTTCAGCATCGTCTTTAACTGTTTGATAGTGAAGAAGGGTGATGCTTCAAAACTGTGGTACAACTCCATCACGGTTATATACATGGCTAAATCTCGAGACCTGCTGTATTTCGTATACTATTGGAAAATCTTGCGAGTAATGAACATTGTATGTTATGAAAAGACATGCTAGACACTATAAAGGACGAGGAATGTTTTCCCATCAGAAAAACCCTGCTCAGAAACTGAATCTTGGTCATTAAAGTCATATCAAAGGACCTGCTCATAGTTTTATGAGAATGCATCAAGCACCTTAATATCAAAGGACCCTCAAGTTGGCATCTTCTGACAACTTCAAGCAGTATGAGCATGATATGACCTGCTAGTTCTGTAATGATATGGAGGTGATTCTAAGGATATCAAACTGTAAGCAATAACCCTGGCATAGGCTTTTTAATACTGATAAATATACGTTTCAGAGACACTGAAACTAAGATTAATAAATAAAACAAAGAGCAGTAGCTCCAAACTGCATGGATTTGGCTAGAGTTTCTTCTATGGCTCTACTAATATTATTCCGAAATCACAACCCAATCTATTCTAGATTATGATACATGTTCCCTCACCGACCCCTCTTTCTTTGCCATTTACGATCTGCTGGCCATCTTAGCAACTTTACTATCCTTGACTAACCTCAAAACAAACGCGTTCAAATGAAAAGGGAAAAATCATTTAGTCCAATCTGTCAATTATCTTTTCTGCATGATCAGAATTCTCATATATTGACGACATGGCATTTTATTTCAATATCCTCATTTCAGCACCCTCAATTGACTTCCAACAATCCCATTGTCAGCTATAATTGACGATGGTTGGCCTCATAACTATACTACAAAATACTCTGCTCTACTTCATCAAGCACCACAAACTGGAAAAGTTATTCTTAACTTCATCAACCCCCTCCAATCCCATCGACAATTTACTGTCTGACAACAATACCCAGCACTAGCAGGGAAAGGAAAGCCACTCTTATGCCTCTCTTTCCCATTATCCTCCTCTTCCAGTGGAGTCAATATGATTTATCCATTCTACTCCTCTCTTGATTATTCAAAAACTTACAAGACCCTTAAACCAGACCTATGAGTTCGGATTTACAAGAAATACATATAGGAAAAACCTTAAAAGCCACCATCAAACCACAATAGCTTAAATTCCCAGAGCTATAATAAACAAAAGCCTCAGAATTAAAAACCCATATGCACAAAGCTATAAACATGTAAAACAAAGAAAGAAAAGAAAATTGAAGAGAGAAACCTGGAGGCATATAACAAAGTCTTCTTCTTTATCAACATAGAAATCATTGAACTTGTCAAGCTCTTCATTAAGAATTCTAACAAACCATTCTTGCAAATCCACCAGAGGCCTATCAGTATTATCAAGATCATCACCAGTGAGTGGAGGAGGACGTTGATGGTGTTGAAAATTAATGGGGCGATCGAGGTTGAGATAATCAACGGTGGGAGGTAATTGTTTGAGGAGTTTCTTGAGGGGCTTGTAGCAGAGAAACTTGTCCCTCCACCCAGGAAGGGTTTCTTCTAGGTGGGTCTTGAATTCTTTTCCAAACTTCATGGCTTGATGGTATGCTTATGGATTTGTGTTGCGTTGCATGTATTGGTAAAACAAAGAGAGTATCAATGAAAAAAATGAAAACACAGAAAAAATCCTAAGGGCTAAGGAGGAATTTTGGAATATTTGAAAGTGGACGGGAGATGTGACTTAAAAAAGAAAGATAAAAGGAATATGCAGGCTTCCAACTATACCTTTTATTATAATATTATATATTGTTTATTGTTTATATAAATAGTTAAATTGACGGTTTCAAATATAAAAAATATTATCTACTTGGATCACAAAATCCATTAAATATTAAAAAGTTGCTTTTTTAAACTATTTATATAATTATAAAATTAAACATGATTGAAACATAAAAACATTTATCTGAGATTATAATAACATCATGAAAGAAATTGTAAACTGTACATAATTTCTAAAATTGAATGATATATCACTCAAATGTGGCATCATTTTTATTTTGATCTTAATTTTTTTAATTTTATTTTTAAAAAATTCAAAATTAATTGATATTTAATTAAGATAAAATTACTAAAATTTAAAATCAATCACCAAATTGAAGAGAGAGAGAAAAGCTATTGTCGTCATCTCTCCATTCACGTTATTTCAAAAAAAAAATTGTTTTTTTTAATTACTTATATTCTATAAAAATATAATTAAAAATTAAACGTTATTGAAATATAAAAATATTTATTTGAGATTACAATAACATCATGAAAAAAATAATGTACATAATTTCTAAAATTTAACGAGTAAAATATATCACTCAAATTTGACATTTTTTATCTTTATTTTTATTTATTTTTTTAAAATTCAAAATTAATTTATATTTAATTAAGATAAATTACTAAAATTAAAAACTCAAATCATTAAATTGAAGAGAGAAAAAAGTTAACTAACTCTTATTTCCAAAACTAAAATCTATTTATCATTGTATTTTAAAGGTATTTGTGAAAAAAAAAATCAATTTTTATTTTTTATTTTAAATTAATTTTTGAATATTTTTAGATGAATAAATATTAAAAATATTTTTTTAAAAAAAATAAAAAATATCATTTAATTTTTTTTTACAAATACCTTTAAAATACAATGATAAATAGATTTTAGTTTTGGAAATAAGAGTTAGTTAACTTTTTCTCTCTCTTCAATTTGATGAATTGAGTTTTTAATTTTAGTAATTTATCTTAATTCATTATATTTAAAAAAAAATCATTTTTAAAATGAAGATCAATCACTCTCAGTCACTAAAAGGTAGTCGGTCATCAGTTGTTCCTGAGTGGAGTGCAGGACAACTTGCACGAAGAAACTCAATTATTTTTTTGCTCCTTGGGACTTGTCAAGTTTTTGGATCCTTCTGCCTTGTTCTTCGGTTTTTTACCCAAAACGGATCTCACCCAGGTGCAATGCTTACATCATACGTGGATCCTGATTCGCAACTTGCAAGCCATATCTTCAGAATGTTATCAGAGATGGTGGGCCCAGTCGGGTTTCAATGATTACCATTGAAATCGCTGTCTTGTAATTTCCAGTCACAAAATAAAGAAGCACTAAATGCCAGCCAGCCGGCCAGCTGTTTCCCAAAAAGAAAAGCTCATTTCAACGCGCCTGGATCGGCGCGAGAAGATTCTTCAATGCAGAAAATAATGAGCAGAAAAATCACGACGCCTAGGATAGAGAAATGGCTAACAGACATGGTTTCACAACCGTACAGAAACTGAAAATATGGCTATCAAACGCCGATTCAATCACCAGACAGCTGAATTACCAAATGAAAAATTAAAAAGGGGGGGTGGGTGACGCGCGCCATATATATGGTCTCCAAGCTTGGACAGTGTATCACGACTAGACAGCTCAGTCCTTTCAAGCACTTTCTATGGTCTCCAGAGCTTGAAGTATATCAGCCTTCAAATCTTCGAAGTCTTCAACTCCGAAGCTGAACCGAACCAGGTTGTCCTTGATCCCATACCTCTCTCTCTCTGATCGACTCAGATCCCTGTTTTCAAATCCAAGGGGAGGGTGAGTAGATAATATGACAGAGGTGGATGCCTAGTAGCCCATCAAACCACACCATGACACGTGGAGATCTAGAGTGAATCCCCATTTGCATGTAAATTACAGATTTTCATTCAATAGAAAAATGAGCATAAACCTTTTACATACCAGTAAGACATGATGGCTGGCTGATCCACAATGCTCTCACAGCCTCCGAAAGAAGGGGCAATATAGGGAATTTTCAACGCATCCACAAATTTTATGGTAGTGAACAAGTCTCCCATCAACCTGCAAAATCCATGAGGGGAAGTGCTTCAAAAATATTATATAACAATTACAGATGCACAGCCATGCCATTACACACATTCAACTCCGGCAGGCAGAAACACCCACCTCAAAGCTCACCACGCCACCAAAACCAGTCATTTGCTTCTTGGCAATGTGATGTTCACGATGACTTGGCAAGCCTGGATAATAAACGCACCTCACCTGCAAATATCATTGATCGAGTCTTCCTGAGTTTTGATACACAATATTCTAGCTTTATGTTCAAAACTATAAAACCAAATGCTCCCTCGGTTCCTCCCATAAAAGGGTGTCCTCGTTTCCCTTTTTGTTTAATACCAATATTTATATCCATTATCTCAAACTTCCTATTTTGTTTTTATTATATTAAAATTCAACAGTTTTTCACTAACTGCCTATGGAAGGACAATATTCAAAACCAAATAAGAAAGAGGTGACTCCACACAAATTCATCAGTCATTCTTAACATGTGTGCATAGTCAAAGAAGACACTTGTGGAACAAAGGTAAACTATCTCGTAAGCTTATGGTCTCCTCGCTATACACTTGTTATATATATCAAACAGTTTGATGCACAAAAAAAAAGACCAACTTTCTTACCTCCGAGGACCATAGCTAGAAGAGAACACTTCAGAATTAAAAGCACTAAATAATTCAGTAAGAATCTCTTAGTCCACCATCAAAGCCATTTTGCTGCTTAATTACACAGACAAGGGACCAAAATGCTTGCATGCTTTACAAAGGTAAACTCAAGTTCCATTTCCATATCCAACATAAAATGACTAAATGGATCAATTGTAAAAGAAGCTGATTTGGTAAGCATATAGCTTGATGTTTCTCATAAAGTTTTGACAATGATGATCCCTACAGTGTATGGAAAACATAAAATTTCCTTTAGTTTTTTTTATACAATGTTTAGGTATACCAATGTCTCTGGAGAGGATTCTTCATCAGAGGACAGAGAAATATAAAAATAAGAGTACATTATAATATACATACCTTGGGATGCTCCTCTAAAATTTTGGCCATCCTCAATGCTGTTGAGTTCTGTTGCTGTACACGAAGATGCAGTGTCTTCATGCCTCGGATGATCAGATAGGCAGCATTCTGTTGAGAAAGAAGAGGAAAAGAAAAGGAACTTCATATTATTTTTCATAGTAGTACAAAGAATTTATATATAAAATTCTGAATTATATATATCATCCAGAAGTTTAAAGCACTCACCGGGTTGAGTGTACCTCCCAAAACATGATGCAAATTACGAATCTCTGAAATTAGCTTTGTGGAACCACTTATGCATCCTCCAAGGACCTGAAATAGATGTATGTATCCAATGGTTTAAGCGGGAGAAAATTGGCAGCTCATTTGTGAACAAGTGTTAACTAATTGATTAAACCAATTTCAGACTTACATCATTGTGCCCCCCAATGAACTTTGTTGCAGAATGCAGAATAAGATCAGCTCCAAGGGCAAGGGCTTTCTGGTTTAGAGGTGTTGCAAAGGTACCATCAATGCAGACTAATGCTCCTTTTCTGTGGCAAAGCTCTGAAACCAATTCAATGTCAACACATCTCATGTATGGATTGGTAGGAGACTCGGTGAAGAAAAGAGAAACCTGCATAGAATTAGTATGCCATGCAATTTACATTGATATGTCATTAAAGTGCCATGCTTAAAGAAGACTTTTAAAAATATAATAAACTATTCTACACTACTGACTTTGTTGATCTCAAGTGCAGATTCCAAAGCCTTCACATCTGCAGGGTCAATCACAGTAACCTGCATAATGAATAATGATCAAAATCATAGAAGAATGATATATATATATATATATATATATATATATATATAAATAAACATCAAGCAAAACATGTATTTAAACTTAACTATTCCTCCAAGAGCATACCAATTTAGACACCTAGATCATAAAGAAAATAAAATCCAAATTTTGACATGGATCTGCCAAACATGAAGGAGTGGATTTATTTATTAATAACCTCAATCAATTTTGTGTAGACAGCACTCGTAAATTCAGAAATACAAATGTACATATTTTTGAAACATGATGAAATAGAACCAATGCATTAAGCTTCTTTTGTAAAACTGCAGTTAACTGCAAACATTAGAAAAGAAAGTCAAACACTTGATCTACACGTTACAACAAATTCTACAAAAAGAATAGTTAAACACTTGATCTGTTCTCTTGAGACAAAATAAACGATGACAACAAAGCATCCACAGCCTCAAAGCACACAAGCAACAGCATGCAAATGAAAGAATCAATACCGTGATGCCCATCTTAGGAAGAAACGTCTCCATGAAAATCCTGGTTTTCCTATAGCAATCTGTGGTTGTCACAAGATGACCACCAGCAGGTATCAAAGCCAACAGCAAGACAGTACTAGCACACATCCCAGATGCCAAAATCAATGTTGATTCCGCTCCTTCAAGCTCACTGGATTGAAAAAACAAACACGACACACTCTCATTAATCATCATGTCAACCATACAAGTCCAACAAACCCCAAACTAACGACTAAACACAAACCTTAACTTGTCCTCCAAAACCTGAGTGGTCGGATTTCCATACCTACCATATTCATAACTTGCATGGCGCTTCTCCTGTGACAACATTGTAGATTACCACAAAACTAATCAATACATCATAGCACATCATTAATCCATTTTCGTAGATTTCATTAAAACAAATGGGAACACAAAGAAATCTTACCACCACAAAAATGGATCGCAAATAATTTTAATGTAGAACTTGGAAACCTTAAAATGATTAATTATGATATTACCAGTACCTTGAAATCAATAAGCTCTTGGGTTTTCTTAAAGAAATAAGCAGAAGTATTAACCACCGGAGTCGTAATTGCATCTGTCACTATACCGCGACCTAATCTTTCACCTTCACAATACCAAAAAGAAAATAATAGCAATAATAATAATAATTATTATAAATTTAGAAAAAGAAAAGCGAAATCAGATTTGAATGCTTACCAGCGTGAACTGCAATGCTTCCATCAGAACTCAAAAACGATTTGTATTTCAAATCGCTGCTCAAATCCTCCAACTGTACACCACTTACATTCTTATTATCACTGCTATCAGTTCCCGCCACCTCATTTCCGGCCAATACCTCGGCCGGATCGGCCGCGGGGATTGCGGAGGCAGCGGCTGCAGCAGCAGCAGCAGCCGCCGCGGAGAGAGCACCTGAGGCGGAGTTGTTAGACCACGAGGCAGCAACGATTTGCGCGACGCCGATGTTGCTGCAGTTGCGGCGAGCTTTAGTGCTAAGCTGGCGCACGAAATTGGGAGGGAATTTGAGAATCAGAGAGGACATGCCGGTGCCAGATAAAAAGGGTGTGGTGCCATGGCTAGCAGAGTTGAATCGGCCTTGACTGGGCTGGTCCGTTCCTGAGGATGAGTCGGAACGGCACTCGAAAGAGGAGGCGACGAAGAGCTTAAGACACGGACACGAAGAGACGGCCATGAGGAAGAGAAGTTTGGTCTCTCTTTGGCTTTCTCTGGAATGGGAAAAAACAGCAAAAAATGGCTCTAGGAAAGGGCGAAATGGTCAATAAGTAGGCGTTGGGTTACGTCGTTTTGTTTGATGAGTCACCCTAATTAGGTATGGGCTAGTTTTTAATTAACTAGAGTTTAGGGTATCTAATATTATATTGAAGAAATAATGGAGGAAAGCAGGGGGCGGGACAGGTTGGAGCTTGGTCTATTTCTCGATGTTTGTTGGATTCGCGTAAAAAAATCTACCTTACTGTATTTTGATCTAATTTAGAAGTGCGTGGTGGCTTTTTTATTTTTAGTTCCTGCTTAACTTAATAATGTAATGCCTAGTTGGCACGCACTACAATTGAAGGTAAAATTTGATTGGTAGAATATTATGATTAAATTAAATCAATAATTTTATTTTCACAAATAAAAAAATATAATATATCTATTTCTTTTTTTAATGTTTAATAAATAGTATAATTTTAATCAAGGTTCAAAACTAATAAAAGAAAATAAATAATAGACTCTAGAACCGGTATTATTAAAACTAAAAAATGAATTGGGATTATAAATTATTAAATTATTATCTGAATCAAGATTGAGGAATTATAGATATACTCAAATTTATTATAAAGTCTCATAGATATACTAACTTGGGTTATTTACTAAAATGTATTCAAGGTATATATTCAATAAATCTAACCATAAAGTTTATTTAACACTTGTAATGTATTGCTATTTTATTTTTGATGCTTAATGATGATGACTAAAAAATTTAAGTAACTTAAAAACAAGGTTTACCAGTTAATCAGTTGGTCTTAGCAATCTCATTTCTTCTTGTTAGCTAAGGTGATTGATAGCTTGTATATAGTACTTAATAAGCCAATATAGTTCTATGGCTAATACCTGTAAAAAAATTCTTTTTTTAGATGCAAGGACTCTTACATGCTTAAGTAAGTATCTTTTTAGAGAGAGAAAATATAATAATATTCTAGAGAGAAATACTCTTAAATATATACACAATAGATAATGAAAACTATGAACATTTCATATAAATGATTTATGGAGTATTTATATCTTATAAAGTTTAAATGAGAATGAGAGATCATGATGTAATTTATCATGCAAGAAGATCCATTTTTAGGCTTGGAGGAGAGGAGGTGATGGAAACCTTAGATAGGTGGCTCACTAGAAATGGCTAAATTTTAAGTCCTTTTTTTTCTAGTGGAATGACCGTCTTATGACCTTTCAAGTATAACTTTTAAGTCATTTCTTTTCTAATACAATGGTTAGTTTTAGGGATTTAGAATTGCATTACTTATTTACTTCATTGTTTTATTTTATTCAAACTTTTATGATATATGGCTACCAAAAATAAATGGATTAAAGAGAATAGGGTTATGAAGGAAGTCATACAACAACATAATGCTAACAAGTCCATAGACTCAAAAAAGATAAAGTTATTCTAGATTTGTTGTGATTGTCACTCTCAAGACTACTTATGCTTGACGATAAAGGAAGATGAGAGCACAAACATATCCCTTAGAGTCTATTGAATAAAGATTAGTAAAGACATATAGATGTATAGATTCCTTAAAGAAAGTGGTGGTACAGCTCAAAGTGGCGAGGGAAGCCCTAAGAGATGATAAAAGAATAGCAATGGAAGAGAAAATGGCAACAAGGGGAGGTTTAGAGTTCGTGTATGAGAACTCTTCTCAAGTATTTTAGGATGAATATGAAGGGTCTATGTCTTTGACAAAGATAATAAAAGACAAGCTCAAGACAACTTCAAAGTATTGTTCTTAAATATTAATGTTTAATGTTTTTATAAACAGTGGACATTAATTAGAAATATTGAGATTAATATATATTATGATCTTTTATTTATAAAAGAATATTTATTCTCATAATTTGAGGTATAAGAGAGATCCTTGAAACTAATAAGTAAGTGTTTGTTGAAATACAAGTACACTAAACTAACATGTATGAGGACTCTATATGGAAAAATTAATTATGTGTATAAAAGAATTCATGTGGTAGATATATAAATGATTTGTAAACATGAGATCACAAAGTTATATTATATAAGGACTTCTATATTATATTCCTAACTACATGTTTGCTTGATTAAAGGTAATAAATGGATAAATATTAGGTATACCATATTTTTAAGAAAAAAAAGTCAATAAATCATTGAAGGGAATGTGATTAAAGCCTATATTTAAATAATTTTTATGGTGACAACTTAATCTAGTTGACTAAAGGCCCTAAGATCTAGGTTCAAAAGAGCAACTAAATCATATGTCAATTAAGTACAAGTACTATTACTCCCTCCTATGATGAAAAATATTGTTTGTAGTGAAAACTAGGATAAACTAAGCTAATTTTGATTTTTAAAGCTTGAAAAAATTTAATGGGGTTTTATAGGTTATTTTTAATAAAAAAAAATCATCCATGTTAATGTGAAACAAGGCCACTTCTATAAGAATTGAATAGGCTAACATTTCTAAAATACTATTTGAAACCAGGACAATGAGAAACAAAATTATATATAATTTTTTTTTTTATCTCTATTATTCAGGTTCATACAAGAAGATAAATAATTTAACACATTATGTTTACTAGTTAGCTATGTGAATTCAATAATTTTAACTAAAAAAGATTTAAGGCAAAAAACTACCTTACTTGATGTAGATTTCTCATTGTTACTCATTTTTGTTCTACTTTACTTTGATTAGATAATTTTCATTCATGTGGGGGATTATAAAAGTTAATGAAAGTTCTTTCTGTCAAAACTCTTAAGCCAAAAGTTATGTCTAAAATCTCTTAAATCAAGAGTTATGTATGTTAAAACTCTATTTTAAATAAAGTTCCTTTTAAATAGATTTGTGTCTTTTTTTAAAAAGATCTGTATTTATATTGTTTTTAATTATCAATTTTTTTTTATATATATAAACAATTCTAACAAAGTTTTTAGATTAATGAATAAATAGATCAATAAAATCTCTTTTCTTTCCAAAAACTTTAATCAAGAGTAATGTAGAAAATTTGGCTCATTTTTCTCTTTTGTTTGTGCTACTGAGAATAAGAGATTGAGTAAGTATAAGAAACAATATTCCAATCATATTGCTAGCACACCATTTCCTTAATATATGGAAATTATTATCAAGATTTTTTACATATATAAATAAATTTGACAAATACATTGATGAATAAATAGATCAATAAAAAAAATTTCTTTCCAAAAACTTTAATAGAGAGTAATGTAAAAAAAATGGTTCGCTTTTTATTCTTGTTTATGCTTCTATGAATAAAAAGTAAGTATAAAAACAATATTTTAATCATATTGCTAGCACTAGAGAATATACAATAAATTATTTTAAGGTTAAAAGAGTGAGCATTTTCTTAATATATAAAAATTATTATCAAGATTCTTTATATATAATAATAATAATAATAATAATAATAATAATTCTGACAAAGATTTTACATTGATGAATAAATAGATCAATAAAAGCTCTTTTCTTTCTAAAAACTTTAATAGAGAATAATGTAAAAAATTTATTTCACTTTTTATTATGGTCTGTGCTATGCAGAATAAAAAATTGAGTAAGTAAAAGAAACCAAACAAGAGAATAGACAATAAATTATTTTTAGGTTAGAAGAGTGATCATTTCCTTAATGTATAAATTTTTAATTTATTTTCTATATATATATATATATATATATTATACAAAACACTAAACCGTGTGGGGAAATCACTGTTGCTCCCCACACATAACACTGTGGATTGCAACAGTGATTTCCCTTTTTTTTTTTTGTCTCTTGCTTCTTTTTTTTTCTGATTACGTTTTATTTCTGTTTTATTTCTAATTATTTTTTTCTTTTTCTTTTTTGTTTCTTGCTTCTTCTTTTTTTGCTTTTTTTTATTATGTTTTTTTACTAATTAGTTTTTTTCCATTTTTTTCCATAAAATATTTTTTTTCTGGTTATATTTTTTTTTCTTTTTTTCTTTTTCAACTTATATTTTTTTATTTTTTTTATAATCAGGGTGTCTGGGTTAGCTTAGGCGCACCACGATTAATCCTCGGATCCAATTCTTTTTATAGCTTTCTTTTTTTATTTTTTTCTTGATTATGTTTTTTTTGTTTTCTTCTGATTATATTTTTTTTTCATTTTTTTCTATGAAATTTTTTTTTGTTGGTTATACTTTTTTTTTTCTTTTTCCACTTATATTTTTTTTTTGTTTCTTATGATCGGGGTGTTCGGGCTAGCTTAAGCGCACCATAATTAATCCCCGGATCCAATTTTTTTTGATAACTAGGATATCCAGACCAGCTTATACGTATCACGACTAATCCTCGGACCTATTTTTTTTGCTAAAATGTTTTCCCGTTGGTACATTTTTTTCCTTTTTTTTCTTATATTTTTGTTTAGTTCACTTATACATTTTTTTTTATAACCGGAGTCTACGGGCCAGCTTAAATACACCACGACTAATTCTCAGATCAAATTTGTTTTTAAAACAATATGGATTGCTACTGTGCTTTCGCGCTTATATAGTTTTTTTGTTTTCTTTAACTTATACATTTTTTTTATAACCATGATCTCTGAATCAACTTAAGTTTTTTTTTTTTCTTACTTATATATTTTTTTATAACCAGGATCTCCGGGCCACCTTAAGCGCACCATGACTAATTCCCGAACCAAATTTATTTTTGATAACCAGGATGTCCAGGCCAGCTTGCGCTCACCACGACTAATCCCCGGACCAATTTATTATTTTTTCAATTTTTTTTCTTATACCTTTTTTTGTTCACTTATGCATTTTTTTCCTTATCCTCGGACCAAATTTTTTCTATTAGTAGTTTTTTTTGTAAAATATAATCTTTTTAATTTATTTTTTTATATCAGGATATCCTTTGGCCATGAGTTTTGTGAGTTATCATGAATTGACTCTCCATTTTTACCTAGATTACATATTTATTGCACTATTTTCTGTTGATTCATTTTTTTTTTATCTAATTTTGTGTCTCCATGAATTTCTTCTCATTGTTTCGTCTTTTTTTTAAAAAAAAATATTATTAAGCTAGATTTATTTTAATCACGTTAATATTATTTTTTCCTTAACATTATGTTAAGGTATCTCTCCCCTCAAATAAACCAAAGAACTTACCTAAACCAACTAGAAGACCCAAAAATAATAAAATAATAATAATGAAATTCTCAAATGGTAAGTTAGTGGCTTTGTTTGAAAACTTTTATTAACTCTGATGGTTACCAAGTTCAAAATTGTTTTTTACCAATTTTAGACTAATCAAAACTCTCAATTTATTTATTTTGTATTCGTTTCAAGTGTGTACCCATTTTAGACTTCAACTTTATCCCTTCAAAAATTGTTATAAGAAAATAAAAATTGACGATTGTTTAAATCAATAATATTTTTTTATTAAACTCCTATAATGTTTTATTCACACCCAATAACTTAGTTATTAATAGCAGCACAAGCAATGATAGCAATCTATTTATTTGGTGGTGAATAGAAACACAAGCATATCTGAGTCATCCATCCAATATAAAACTAGACACAGTTTGCAGCACCCAGCCAGCTCGAGGTCCACTTTCTTCAGATAAAAAACCAAGAAAAAACTCAGAGATGTCTGCTTGAATCCGATCAAAACTCAGTCCAGGTTCTGTCCATTTTGAGGCCATGGAGATGTCTGCTTGAATCTGGTCAAAACTCAGTCCAGGTTCTGTCAATTTCAGATACAGGGTTAACAGTAATTTGGATTACGGTGCTTATCGGTTAAAATAGAAAGCAATATTTGAAATGACCAGAAACTCGTCGTTTTAGGCACAGCGATTTCCCGACGAAAGAAAGTGGTGGGCCAGCGGTGGTGTTGCCCAGCGGTTGAAGGGGAGCTCCCTCCTTCACAGGATCCAGGTTCGAGTTCCGGTAGGAGCTGAAGGGGTCCTCCCTTCTTGTTTCTGGATCCATCTCTGCGCGATATGCTTGTCATCCTCGTAGTGCCTTACATGTTCACTGAGCTTGCAGGATGTTCAGTGGATCCAGGGAATAGTCGAGGTGTACGTAAACTGGCCTGGACACTCCAATAAAAAAAAAAAAAAAAGTGGTGGGCGAGCAACATTAATATAATCCGACTGGAGTTCCACTTATTGCTGGAAGATGTCGAAGAGCTTGTCTGTTCTATGAGGAGTAGGATTCGCAATGGGTGGTCAGATTTACTGGAACTTTTATCATTTTACCAGTAATTTCATTTATACAGTTTCAATGGCAGTCAAACCTTATAAATATTTATACACCATATTTTAAAATTTTAGAGTCGTAGGTTGGATAATAATTTTTTTGACAAAATCTATCATTTTTCCATTTTCATAGGAAAACTCTAAAAAAATCATAACTATATCACCGCTACAATGCAATTATGATAAAAAAAAACCAGTACAATTTATAATTATGTTATTTTTATATGAAAATATATTTTTATAATATGTAGAAAAATATTTTTTGATATGAAAAAATAATTATTAAAAAATTATATTTCAACTACAATGATAACAACAAAAATTAATAATAACAATGATAAAAACAACAACAACTACAATAAAATAAATAAAAGTGATAACCACGAGAAGAGTTTATAATATGATACAGCAGAGTGGATGATTGTCATGATCATGGTGGAAGAAGTGGCCACAGTAACAGCATCAATTTGGTAAAAATAATAATATATTTAATTGAAAAATAAATAAATGCGACAGGTGATTATAATAGGGCACCGTACCGTTTTTTCAATAAAAATAAGAAGGGTATTTTCTTGTATATATATATATGCCGAACTTCTGGCTGCCCAAACAAACCAAGAGTCCACCTCTAAATTACGTTTTAAAAATATTTTTTATTTAAAAATTAAAATATATTTTTTAATATTTTTATATCATTTTCATGTGTTAATATCAAAATCAATTTTTAAAAAATAAAAAAATATTATTTTAATATATTTTTAAATAAAAAATATTTTTAAAAACAATTTCACCAAAACTCTCGAATATACAGAATTTGGTTGTACTGTAAACCGATTAGCCAAACAAACATAATAATTAGTCAAATAAAAACAAAAACAAAAACAAAAATAAAATATTAAATTAGACCAGCAAAAATGCATTGCACGAAAGTCCTCATGTCCAGCTGTAGTGAAGATACTACCTGTATTTTAGAAGCGCTACTCAATTTCCATTTTTCCATTGCTAAACCGTGGATTAAATTTTATAATACCAAAAGGCACAATCATTAATTAATTAAATTTTATGACACCAAAAGAACACATTATTGGCAACTCTAGTCAACATTATTGCCGAGTAATCAGCTTTCAGGGTAAAATGATACTTGGCCAGCAGTGCATGTTCGGAGTATAGTTGTTATTGTTTTTTAAAGTATTTTTTATTTAAAAATATATTAAAATAATATTTTTTTTTATTTTTTTTAAAATTATTTTTAGCATCAGAATATGAAAATGATCTAAAAATATTATTTTTTTAACTTAAAATAAAAAATAAAAAAAAATCATTTTTTTTTCAAAAATATTTTTGAAAAACAGTGCTAAAGAAAAACTTTTGCCAATCATTTTACTCATCAATCAAATGTTATCCTTTAGCTCTATTTAGTTGTCACAAAATCATATGTTATATGTTTGGTGAGTATATTTTTTTTTGTATTTGGTAGACACTAGATAGTACACAGTCCATCCAGGATCTAGATCGGTCCAAGTTTATTTTTGTAAGCTTCCTGCTTCCTTTAATTAATTTTTGTTTTTCATTTTCTTTTTTAACTTTTTTTTTCAGTGTAATATGTAGTTTTGTTTTCTTTTTTGTTTTTCTCTAGTAAAAAACTTTTGTAGCTTAGTAGATTTTTCTATCTTAATAACCTTATTAATTTACAACGATAAATTTGTCCCATAAAATAAACATTTATTTTGATAGAAAATTGATCACAAAGAATTATGTTTTATTTTTTAAAAAATAAATCCAATTAGTCTATGAGTAATTAATTTTCCTATATAAAACTATTAATAATTAATAATAGTTATAAAAATCACCACCACCATTTTTCCTAAAAACATGATTACTTAATACCATTATTAATTCTCACTACTATTAATCATCACCAAAATATTTTTTTTCTGTTGGATACAAACACTGTCATCATATTTAATTTACATAATGAGAAAAATAGTTAATTAGTTTTTGTAAAACACTTAATTTATAGCAGAAAGAAAATGTGATGGAGATTAATATAAGAGGGTTAGAGGCAAAGTAAATAAGCTAAATAAATAAATAAAAAAAAAGTTAGAGGCAATAGAAAAATTGTAAAACAATTATCACCGAATTTTCCACCACATAGTTTATTCTCAATTATAGATTTTGATCATAAACTGAAATTATTTTAGTAGTGATCATCGGATAAAGATAAAAATAGAAAAAGAAAAAGAAAAAGAAGCAAATGCCGTATTCTATAATTTATTTAATGTAGAACGTTATATCGGGGCATTTACTATTTGATAAGAAGCTCTTGTATGAACAAAAAGGATTAGACAATATGCATCTGGCAATGGGTATTTCCGGAATGATCAATACATTGTTTAACATTGTATTTTAAAAGTGTTTTTTTTAAATATTATTATTATTTATTTTAAATTATTTTTTATTGTGTTTTTAAATCAATCTCATATGCTGATGTTAAAAATATTTTTTAAAAAAAATATTATTTTGATGCATTTCTGAATGAAAAACACTTTCAAAAGCAATATCAACCAACTCCCAATCAGACACTAAGATTGTGATAATAGTTGTTTTTTAAGTATTTTTTATTTGAAAATATATTAAAAATTAAAAAATATATATTTTTATATCAACTTATAAAATTGATTTAAAAAAAATTAAAAGCAAAAATCTAATTTCAAGCAAGGAAATGTTTTTTAATGTTTTTTAAAATGCTTTTAAAAATAAATAAAACTTTAAGTTATTATAAACGGGCTTATGTGACTATATATATATATGGGCTTAGCCTACATGAAGAAAACTCACCCAGTTATACTAGTATTGAGCTAGCAATAGAGAAAGTCCCGCGCAAGGGGAAAAAAGTATGGGAAATTGAGAAACCAAAGGATGAGGATTTGGCAATCGGTATTAGTGGGGTATAATTGCTTTTCTCACCAAATAGGAACACCAAATAGGAAGGAGAAAAAAAAGTAACTTAGATTTTATTTTTATCAATAAAATATTTAAATCTCCATTTATGAGAAATCAAGTATTTAAATATTAAGAATAATTTGATGAATTGACTAATATGACACCCTAAGAGGTGCAGCTTTAGTGATTCAACTATAAATTTGTTCTTTAGAGGTCATTAATTCGAGTCTTATAATCTTTAGACCACTAGAGACTTGATAAATATCGTTTACTCTAGAATCCGTGAGATTATTTGAGAAACACATAAGCTAACCCGAATAGTTATGTTATAAAAAAAATTTATGAATTTGTACATTTACCTCAAGTATTATCGAAAATCATGAAATTAGATGTAATTGTAGATTGCTTGCATCACTCATAATATATCATTAAAATTTTTGATAATTTCTCCTTTTCATTTAGCTTCTAATTACATTACATTCTTAATTGCATTGCATTGTATCATCAAAACTACATCGTATCAAATATATTATATACGAATTAATTTCTTAGGTCTATGGTACACGTGTCGACTTCTATTAAGGAGACTCATAATTGAGCACCAACTCCATTGAAAATTTGATGGGTGGAGCTCATGGTATTGGATGAACCATCATGAGAGTTGACACGTAGTGGAATGATATCTTGAATTTAATGGTTCTTATGGTCAACAAGTGGAGAAATCTATAATGCACCGCATTATAATCAGAGGCGCATTATATCCATAATAGTTGCTCGGTTTTATTAATTCAACTAGGTTTTGCTTTTATCACTTACAAAATAATATAGATTGAATTTTGATGTTTTATTTATTAATTTAAGTTTGTAGGTGATATAATTTTTTAAAATTATATTAGAATTTTATTGATTAATCGGTCATGAGTTCAAATTTCACTTTTCTATTTTATTTGATAAAAAATTAAACATAAAATAATATAATTTTTTTTTTCAAATTTCAAGTCCAAAAGATTTTCATTTAAGAAAATATATTAAAAAATAATATAAATTATATCTTGAGATTTCACTTAAAAATTTAAATTTTTAAACAAAATAATTTTTAATCAGTGCAATAATGAGAAACATAAAAAGAAATAGGAAAAAATAATATAAATTATATTAAATGAGTAATAGAGATGGGATCATTTTGCACTTTGATTGATTGAAACGATTGTACAAAATCAAAGGGCTGAAGACATGATAACATTTTTTTAAAAAGAACTTCTTAACAAAAACAAAATGAATGAGATATATTAAATATATAATTAGAGAAAAAACGTTTGTTAATATATTTGTGACCGCAATAGAATGGCCGTCTTCCAACCATGAACCATGACTTAGCTGTTATTTATCATGACGAAATAGTATCCTCAGTAACTAGCCTTAATTCAATTGGACTGATGAAAAAATAATTGATACTCACTGGAAATATGAATTGTGAGATTACCTTTTCAGGATAAGAAACATTAAAAAAGAAGGTAAACCGTGTTGGTTTTTAATTGTAGTAGTAGATACAGATTACCATGAATTGTAATAGTCGTATAAAATTTTAACTCTTGGATTCAGGAGCATTTTAGATTTTTTTTTATGGGATCGATTGACATTCTTTGATTCTTTAGGGGGTATTTGAGTCTTTTCCAGGTATTTTGTATAGTAAGACTATGTTTTTACCCCTGCCACAGACAACAAACAATTGATTTCCCAGGGGTATTTTCTATTTTATACACTAATATGAACACTAAAATAATTATATTACTCTCAAATAAGACAAAAATCCAAGAGTTGTCGGTGGGGATGTTTCTGGTATTTCAAAAAAAAATAAACATTAAAAATACGGATATGCTCTGAGAAAAGACAAAATCCAAGAGTTGACTATTGGGTTGTTTAGGTAATTTTATATTTTTGTTTTCGTGGAGAACACTGCCAGCGCGTCTGATTGACCCACTGATCGTTTTCTTCCTTACGCTCTCATCCAGGGCGACACGTGCGGTGTTTTTTGGTGATTCCAGATATCCATCCGACATCTCATTGGATCCGTCGCCATGTTGTCTTCCATATGGTGGTGTGTGTGTTGTCACACGGTGGTTGTAAACATGGTGGTGATTGATTGATCTTTTTTATTCTTTCTCTCTCTCTTGCATCCTAAATACACATAAGTCTCCTTGGTTTATGAAGTTTTCATTTCAGTGTCTAATCTTTTGATTGTTTTGCTTTGATTCCGGATTTCTATTACAGAAAGTTTTGATTTGTTTCAATTTTGTCCTTCAATTGAAATTGAATATTTTTTTTCATTTCAATCCTTATTCTTTTAATTTTGGGTTTGGTTTTAAATCCCATTAGTGTTTTTGGTATAGAAGTTTGGATTTTTTCAATTTTTTCCTTCAATTGAAATTAATCATATATTTTTGTTTTCATTTCAGCTCTTATTCTTTTAATTTTTTATTTGATTTTAATTCCTTTAATTTTTTTTGATCTTTTTGAAATATTTTGTATTTTTTGTCCATGTTTATATGTATATCCTCTTAGTTTTGGTTTATAATTTTTTTTTGTTGAGGTTGTATTTTTATTTAATTTAGTCCTTAAATTTTAATTTTTGCCGGTGATCATTTGAAAATTAAAATTTCTTCTTTTTCCCCTTTTTTTTTATTCTTTTCTTTATTTACTTTTTAAGTCAAACGATTTTTTAAAGCTAATAATAATTTATTTTTGTTTTGTCATTTTTTTTTGTTTTCTCTTTTGTTAAAAATTTTTAGTTTTTTTTTTATTCTTTGGGGTAATTTTGTTATTTTTTTTATTTATACAATAATAATAATAGTTTTAGTTTTTTTTCTTACTTGTTTTTTTGTTAAAAATTTTTGAGTTTTATTTATTTATGATAATTTAATTATTTTTATTATTTTAACAGTAATAATAATAATAATTTTAGATATTATTTCTATAACTATAATATGGTGATGCAGACTGGGCAGAACCAAGTACGACCACCGTTCTTAAACGAGGGTTGTTATCTACATGAGTGTGAGTGATAATTTGTTATTATGAGAGCTAAAAAGCAAATCTATATACCATAGCGGAAGCAAAATATCGTCCATTGGCATTGACCACCACTGAACTTATCTGAAAAGCATTGACAATTTAACTCCTGCTCCTCCCATAATCATTTTATCTAAAAATTTATATTGTTAAGTGAGACCTTATTGTTAAGAGATCATCTTACCTAAAAATTTAAGTTTTTAGGTGAGATAGTTCATTAACATGGTATCAGAGCTTTGATAACCTAGTGGGCACGAGTTAAAATCTCATCACCTCTATTTTATTTGATAAAAAAAATCAAGCACAAGGTAATGTGGGTATGTCCAAGTTTCAAGCTCAGAGAGTTTTCACTTGAGGGTGTGTATTAGAGAATAATATAAATCATATTCTAGAGTCTCACCTATAAACTTAAGCTTTTAACACCTATAATATGATTTATAATATTCTCTAATACACTTCATCAACTGAAAGTCATTTGAGCTTGAAACTTGCATAAATCCACGTTACTTTGTGCTTGGTTTTTCATCAAATCGAATGAGGGTGGTAAGATTCAAACTCTTGACTATTAGATTAATAAAGCTCTGGTATTATATCAAGAAATTATTTTATTTAAAATCTTAAAATATTAAATAAAAACCTACAATATAATTTATATTATAAAGATCAAGAAGTCATTAATAAGCACCGATGCCAGAGGCAGTTCAAGATCCATGCGATGGAGGATACAATAAAAATAAATGTTATCCCTGTACACCGACAGAGAGAAATCCTGCAGGCACATATCGTTTTCAGATAAAATTGCATGATCCACTCATTTAATGGGAAAATTATGCTATCTATAATTTTCAATTTTTCTGTCAGTATTCGTGAGTTGATTGCAGCAGGCGTTATGCGATTTGTTTTCATGCACAATTTACAACAACAGTTGGCCTGGGCTGTATGTAATGCTTTCCGTTTTGTCATTCAGGGTTGGATAATCTAGTCAACCTTCAAATATTCAGAAATAAGTAAATCAATTTACTGATCTCCGTTTAAGATTAAGCACATTAATGAATATGAAAATTGAGGAAATTTAAATCGTAAGGAATGACATATTAATATAGGAAAGTAAATAGCTGATAATTCATGAATGTGATTGTAGGAATTTCAATTTTCATATTCATGATCGCGCTTCTAAAAATTAAAATTATGTCTTTCAAAATAAAAAGAATTTGAAATGAATTATCATTTCAGATAATGTGTAGCATAAAATAAAGAATAAACGAGTAGATATTGGTGCTCAAATAGAGGGCTTGTAATCGATTTCACATCAAAGAAAAAGAAAAACACAATATTGGTACTCTAATATATTTTATTTTCTGACTTTTTTTTATTTTATTTTGTGTCCAGTATTACGACATGTGTATATATATACTGCCCCCGTGCCTCGTCGTGGGCAGCACCATATTTTTTTCAATGTAAAAAATATTAATTATCCGTGAAGTGCAAGTTTTCTATAAAATATATGAATTTTAAATCGATATAAATTTATCTATTTAGTAGTTTTCAACGAAATAACCAACATAAATTTATCATCATCATTAAAAAAGCAAGAAGATTCGAGATATTTGAATTATTGAATTAACTGCATTAAAATTAGTTCATTTTATAATTCAATTTAAATCAAATAAAAACAAAATATAAATTGCAAAAATATCCTGTAATAATCAAATAACAAATATAAGTAGTTAATTTTCTATCTACAAAAAGACAAAAAATATAAATTGAAAATATATCCTTACGTTATTTTCATTATTATTGCTATAACAGTTAAAATTATTATCAAAACAATTAAAATAATTAAATTGCCCTGAAAAATCATTAAAAAAAAGCAAAAGATTTTTATAACAAAACAATTAAAAAAATCATTAAAATTATCATCATCATTGCGCAGATAGTAAAATTATAACAATCTTCTAACCCAAATAACAAAGCAAAAAATAAGAGAAAACACAAAAAAAAATTGAATAAAGAGAAAAAGAGAGCAATATTAATTTTAAAATGATTACCAGCATAAATTAAAATTTTAGGATTGAACCGATTAAAAATAAAATCCCAATAAAAAAAAACCAAAACTAAAAACAAAAACTAAAAGTATAGATGCATAAATACGAATAGAAAATAAACATTGTCCAAGAATAAAAAAAAACCCAAATGAATATCAAATAAAATAATTAAAAGAATAAGGACCGAAATGAAAAAGTAAAATATATAATTAATTCCAATTGAAGGATAAAATTGAAACAAATAAAAATTCTTGGGACCAAAATAAATAATGAAATAATAATGATAATCTCTATGTAATTTATTAAAAAAAATAAAAGAAGGAGGACTGAAATGAAAAGTTGCATATATGACCAATTTTAATTGGAGGACCAAATTAAAAGAAAGCAAAACCTCTGTATCGAAAAAATTAAAGGAACCAAAAAGAAATCAAAAATCAAAAGAATAAGGACTGAAATAAAAACTTCCTTATATAATTAGTTTTAATTGAAGGGCACAATTGAAAATAATCAAACTTTCAATTAAAAAATTAGCAATAAAACCGAAATCTAAACTTAGCAATAAAACCGAAATCTAAACATCAGGGACTAAAATTAAGTTCATACATACATCAGGGACTTGTCAGAATTTGTGGCGGCAGGAGAGAGAAAACCAACAACCGACAGAAAATCGTCCGCCGTCGTTTACCCAAACACCTATTACCAGAATGCGCCGCGACGGAAGATAAAGGACATGGAGGCGCACCTCCTGACACGATGAAAGTAATTTTTTGAGCGGAACACTGCTGGCGCGTCCGAACGACAAGCTCAGTTAAATGACGTCATTGTTTTGTCATTTTTGGGGGTTATTTGCGTTGTTTCACTGTGTAACAAATTTGAAAATGCCAGTTGTGTCCCATGGAAAATATTATATACACAGGGAATGATCTCTTTGTAGACACATGCAGATCTATATAAAGTGATTTCTGACACTAAGAGTTTCAAAAAAAGATATTTTTTTTATATTTATTTTTTATTTTAAATATTTTTTGTGTGTTTTGGATTATTTTTATATAGTAATATTAAAAATTTAATTTTGATATATTTATTAATAAAAAACACTTTGAAAAATAACATCAATCAATTATATATTTTATAAAAATAAAGAAATAAAATTCTGACCATAAAACCATCGCCTCTGCACCACGATCTTGTCCTTGGCCTGTCCCAATACATTATTGTGAGTTTTTCAAAGACGAGAAGCTAACACGTGGAAGATATAATAGCCGTCCATTTAGCATGTTCAAGAGGATATGCAGTAGAGTTTTTTCTTTTCTCCCAAAAACATAAGAGGTCGATAGATCCCTGGTCCCAGTTCATAATAAATAAAGATGGAGGACCATATTGGCAATCTCTTGGTAGGATTAAATCGTGCTTCTGCTGTTGGCAAAAATAAAAGCCACCTTTTGGGTGGACCCGAACAAGGCTATCATAAATACCTCGCTGACAATTACAGTAATTAAAATTATCATATATTTGTTAATGTTGATGCAAAACATAAATATTACCACAACAATTTTCGATGATAAATCTGGTTAGAAAACCGACAAATTACTATGGTCCACATGCTTACCATTAAATTTCAACCACAAGTTACTCGCTCTAGAATAGCCAACTTATTTCATTCATTGACTGACCACCCAATTGTTTTATTACACGTAATATTATTGTATTTTTATAAATATATATATTTATTATCAGTAAATGATTAATTTATCTTTAATATTCATATAATAGTAAATTAATTAATTTAAAGTGATGATAAAGTTCATGAGTTAAAAATGTTTTGCAAAGAAAATTATAAAACTGTTATTTTTATGAGATTCATATTGCATCAAAATATTATTCCTAAAATGTTTTTAGTCGATACTTTCTTACATCTAATATGTAGGTGAAGAGATTATCTACGTTTATGAAAAGACTCACGTGATGGTTGTGTAAATGATCATTAGACTTGAGATCATTATGTTATCTTATATAGAGAATGTTAAGTTTTTATCCTATTATATGCTGTCATAATTAAGGTAATCAAAGAACAAATATTGGATATAACATGAACTATATGAAGGTAGTTGAGTGATTAAAAGAGGATTCATCACCAAAGATGTATTAAGAAAAATGTTTTATATGTGTTCAAATAGCATCGAGTGGGAAATATTTGGCCAAGGTTGAAAATAGATTTGAAAAGAGTTTCAAATCTTATTTAACGATCAATGACTATTATGTAGAGAACAAACATAGTTTAAGATAACAAACATACTTCATGTTTTAATGTTAAATTTAAACATTATTAATGAAATAATATTAATTACAATGAGAAACTAGTAATTAAAAGGTTAAGTCAAGTCATAAATAACTTTCTAATATTTGAGGGATCATGACACGTTGTTAAACAATGCACTTGATCTTCAAATATAAATTAATCAATTATTGAATTCATAATAAAATAATTTATTTATTATATTAACTATAATTATAATTTATATTTGAGTCAATAAATTAAAAACCTAATGGATCACATAAATTAGCAACCATTAGTAGTTGATGATTTAATTATATATGACTTGATGAAAACATATTTTAGAAATTAAGGACTAAAATCTAATTATAATAGATATTATATTTTAGACTTACAAAAATCAAGTAAGGACTTGATTGAGTTAATTTCTAAAATTATCTTGAATTAATATATGTGTATTATTCAGGGGAAAATTGATGCTATGCCTATTTCATATGGCTTTTTATATTTTTCTATAAATTGTAAGTTATGCCTTTTATCTTTACAGAAATATAGTAGTTGTTTGCTAGATAGAAAAATTTACATAAATAAAAAAAATAGAGCTAGCACTCTACACATAATAATCCATTTATTCTAAATAGATATTTAAGATATTTTTTTACTGTTGGTTTATGTGGATTACCATTGAAGGACAAACAATTGAATAACTTCTAGTTTACAATTAACCAGACTTTAAAGGATTATTCAAAGTCCAAAAAGATCAGATATTCAGGTAATGAATTCTTAAATAACTTTATATTCATCTAATGAGATCCTAAAAACTCTTGAATAATTTTGTTTCATAATTTTTCTATTGCATGTATGATATTTAGAAAACATAAAACCTTTTTCTATAACAAATCATAAATTTCTACAATGGAAAGGTAAAGACCAACAAATATTGAATTCCCGGTCTAAAAAAGTCATGGCTATAACAAGTCAAAAAATCTTGTGAAGGATTCATTTCAAATAGGTTTCCCTCCCTTTAATTCATGTTTGGCTTGTTCTTAAGCATGTCTTCCTTAATAGGTCAAAGAGTAATGAGATTCATCTCAAAGATAAGTAGTAGTAGATGAAGAAAGGGTCTGGATTTGTTGCTAGATTTTTCTAAGATTTTACATTTCTTGTTAATCAACTACTGGCCATTGAACTTCTTGTGGATGAATCTCATTTGTTTTTTCATTAATTTGGCTTTGACTTTGCTGACTTCTTTTCAATATAGTTGGCATTTTCATTGCTACCTCCATTGTAAGACATGGTTATATTAGTTGAGAGTTATGATTTCTTTGTGAAAAAACATTGGAATCCAACTTTTTATCTTTTGCAACTTTTATCGCCATTTGTTTCTTATTAGGATATGAACATGATTTTTAAAATCATCACCCCCATGGTATTTCTGATGAGGTCTCATGACATTATTCTTCAAGCAATGTTAGTTATCACTTTGACCTAGTCACAACAGACACCCTCATGGTAGAAAATGACAAATTTGTAAAACTAAAGGTCGTACTATATATATATATATATATATATATAATATTAGTTGAGTTTAGCAATACCAGTTGAGTTTTTTTTCAAAAGTTCTTATTCTTTTTTTAACGGTCTTTTATTTTTTGACTGGTATTTTGACATTGATGACTTTACTCATAAGACACCATATTTAACATCTTTGGACTCATTTGAATAATATATGGGTAAAAAAAGGGATGTTGTAAGGAATGATATTTTTTTTACCCATCACTTGTATTTACACTTATTACAATTTCCCCAATTTCCTTTACTTGATGTTTTAATAATGCATCATCTTACTAGAAACTTATTATCAATTAGCAGGCTAACTTATAATTTCCATTTACAATTTATCTTCATTAATTCTTCCTTTGTTGTTTACAATCACATCAAAAGAAAGATAGTGGAAATAAAAAAAGTATGACGGTGGTATGGTATCTACTTGCTAGAGTGTGACAATGTTACTTATATTTTTACCCTCAATAAGTCTACCCTTAAGTCATCCTATGATTTATGGCATGCATTTCAACATGTTAATAATTATTTTAATTTTTTATTAAATAAAAAAATGATTTTATCTCACATCCATATTACTTAATCCTTTTTTTTTATTCTATTTGAAACTTGTCAAGAACCACAAGCTCTCATTTTCAATAAATGTTAATTGATCTAATGTTATTTTGGGCCTTGTACATTGTAATATATAGGGTTTTGCTCTAGTAAAATCAATGATAGGTTTTTTATATTATGTTCTTTTTATTGATGACCATTCTGGTTTACTTGGCTTATCTTATGTAGTTAAAGTTTGATTTCCTTGAAACTTCTCTTTAATTTTATAAATTTATTGAAAAACAATTCTTTTACTTCTACTTTATTATAACAAGTGTGCTTTTTTTTTTTCTTTCTCATTTTAAACTTGATTTCTCACAAGTGATCCAAACATATCAATTGGATTATAACTTTCTCTGTAAACTCATTATTGTTGGCACTTTACACTATCCACATGTTCCATCTTCTTTATAGATTGTTAATGTTTTGACTAAGAGTGTCTTTTCATTTTTTTACTCTTTTTATTTCCAAGCTTAACGTATGTTGTAATCTTAAGCTAAGCTTTCATATAGATGTTAAGGATGCATAATAATGATATAATGATATAACAATCCTATCAATGATTGTAACAATTGATCTGTGAGTATAAAAGTATATTATTCATTATATGACTTGTTTCCATCTATGCCTTATTTTCTTTCATGTACAATTATGTATTTCTTTATTAAGAGTATGATGGTTTATAAGATATTCTCAATAGTTATGCAATATTTAGAGTGCGGTTATTGCTTGTGATATTGGTAATGCTTGTTTTGAAGTGGAGAGTCCAATGTTGATGAAGCTCAAATATAAAAAGGAGATTGTTGAGGTATGTCATGTATGCACATAGTTGAACACACAACGCACTAACATGAATATTAATGTTGGACAATATATGTATTTCTCATTTAATAATAAATTTACATCATTTTCATTACATTGAAATTAATTAATAATAATACATTTTTTCCTCGTTTAATGATATGTCCTCATCCCCGTCACAATCTTTGAAAAGGAAGGGTTGCATGTATAATAAATTTGTGGGCATTGCTTGGCAAAAACAAAAACATTATAGATGTTGCAAAGTCTACATTTTGAATTAATTTTGACCAACCCATGATAGGGATCTACTCTAACTCCTTTATCAATTATGTCATACTAATAACATTTGAATAAAAATACTTTATTATGCTCGCAATGATATTTCAATTCAATGACCTCTTATAATATATTAATTAGTAACTCCATCGGAACTAGTGCCATGTTATAGTATATCATAATTTTTTTTTATTTGATTGTAATTCTCTTGGTGCTTACCACCAATATTTACCTATGAAACCATTCCGTCGGTAATTGTGTCTACAAAAATACCAATAAAGATGGCGACGATAATGTTCCATCAATAATATTATTAGCCAAATCCCATTTAAATATTTGTCTTGGTATTTTTATTTAAATTAATTGATTTTCTAGCAGAAAATGCTTTCATCAAATATGGTTAATTGGAGGATTATATGAATCAATTAGATCTCCCCCAAACTGCAATACATTAATGAGATACACATACATGTACCAACCTAGCAGTGAAAGGTCCACTAAAATGAAGTTATGTTAAGTATTTTGTAGAAAAATGTAGTGGCAACCAAAGATCATGAACATTTATAGCCTAAATCAATGTCTCACCACCAAACTTGTTGACTAAATTGAAGTGTGTTAGATAGGTACCCTCTAAATTATAAGCACTGAGTCATGTATCTTCAAATGATGTTATTACCATACCTCATCATATAGATCATCAATTGACATTTCCGAGCTATAGATGTCTTGTCTTTACACTTTGACAAATCTTGCTTCACTCTTTAAGACTGTATTGATGCCGGGGTTTTCCTTTTGGCCATAGGGAAATTTCTTTTCAAGATTTACAGGGCTTACTAAATTGAAGGTGAAAGTAATTCAAGGGCTAACCAGAAGCACGTAAGTGTGATATATTAATACGTCAAGCTATATCATAATTTTCATGCTTACTCTAAAGATGTAAAGTTTAATTTTCCTGTAACTCAAAATTAGAGATTTTTTTTTTGGATACGAATAAAATCTATTTTCTCTTAAAAAATATATTTTATAAATTTAAATTACCGAATAAAACTTTAATTATTTCAGGTTCTTATAAAAATATATATCATCGAATCATTAAGGTTGGAATATGTCCCCGTCATTTGAAGAGATGTGAGCTTGGGAAAACTAAAAGAATGTGATCTTCAATAATCATTTTTCTCTTATCCCAAGAAAAAAGGAAATTCATTTACTTCCCTTATTCTTCATTATTCTTAGAATAAAAAAAAAATTGTTGCAAGAGACAATCATCGTATGGACTGTATCTCATCCTTACTTTCATGGCAACTCAGCAAAATACCTTTCAATCTAGTAAGCAGAATGTGACAAGAAACTAACAGCAATAAAGACTCATAAATACCTCTCTAGCTTATTGAACAAGTCCAGGTCCACAAAAAAAAATTGGGTACAAATTTTTCACTCACACCTCTTCAAAATCAACTTCTTACTTTTCGATACTGCATTTATCTCATGGATTGAGAACTGAGATCTCGATGGGAGCGTAGTAGACATGGTAGGAACAAGAGAATACATGCCAATTTTCCTGTGTGTGGTGAAATTCTAATAACAATGAGAATCATTGGAAAAAAAACAAGCGAGCTTCACATTAGCTAGGTTGAGAAATTTGGGTAGAATACTTAAATAATATATAGCTCCTGCCTGAATCACTTTCTAATTACAATAATTTAGAGAATTATATCGCATTAGAACATGGGTGAACTAGATGGCGAAGAATTCACCAAATTGAGAATGCTGTTCCAGTAATTCTTATTGTCTTCGTAATAGTTACTACCACTGCCACTGCCACCACCACCACTATGGTCAGAGTCTTTGCCATTGTCTGACAAACTCCTCTCAGCAGAATCACCAAGCAGAAGATGAGTGAACCCTTCTTCCATGACATTTTTCCCAGCATGAACATCGTCACAGTTTTCCCTTAAAGAATCTGGATTCCATGGTGCTTCCATGGAAATTGTCATGTCATGTAGGGTTGATGTAAGAGAAACTGAATTGTCGGGCAAATGGCTTGAATTTGAAAGGCTTTTCCAATCATGTTCACCTTCTTCTTTGATAATTCCAGACTCTGTTGATCCTGAAGTCCCAACAAACTCAATCATTGAAATTGAATTCTCTCCACCGGCACCTGAATTCATGACCGGAGGTGCATTTTCCGAGAAAGTTAGAGTAGATGTTGGAGACTCAATGACATCTCCATTAATTCCCATGTTTAGACCGCCACCATTACCTTCGCTTGACTTTGACCAGCCACCACTCCAAGCTTTTCAGCACATCAAGAGACCGCTGCGGCTGAGCCAAAGCTGAAGTTGAGCCTGGAACTGAACCTGAACCGGGAATGTAACCTGGAGTGGTACTGCTAAGTTGGTGTTGAATTGAATGTGAACGTAGTTTGGATTCCCTGACCAATCTAGCTTCAGCTTCGAGCCGGGCACTTTCCCATTGAGCCATGTGGCTAAGATTTGCCGCATTCTTGGATTCACCGTCACTGGAAAGCAAAGCATCATTCTTCGACTTGTGAGTCACCGGATCAATCCCCATTTTGGCTAACCTTTTCTTCAGATGTGTATTCCAGTAATTCTTGATCTCATTATCTGTTCTCTTCGGCAAGTGAGTGGCTATGGCCGACCACCTGAGACAAGACAGCACAGACACAGACCTTAAAAAACATTAAAGAAAACCCTAGGAATTACCATCTACTACTACTACTACAAGCATTTCTGTGCTCTGAAATATTCAACGGATCAGTATGGACAAATAAAGTAACTTGAAAAGCCAAATGAAAAAGAAAAAGAAAACAGTCTCATTTTCCGTGCCATGCTGCTGAAAAGAAAATTAAAGAAAAACCACACTCATGAGCATTTATTGGCAACCAATAATGATAATTTGATTGGGTGGCGGAAAATCAAGCAGAGACGATTGTTCAAAATGTTGGTCCAGAAGATTCGTCTACATGGTAGGTTAGAGACTTAGACCTTGTTGGTGGTTGAGACTTGAGAGTGATAAGCGAGGCAATTACATCAGAAACATATTACAGTTGAAGAGATTGGTCGTGAAAGTCAACAAGTATTTGTTAGGAAACAAAGAAACACAAATTTCAAAAAAATCTCCCAGTATCAATTAGTCGCGTTTGATGAGACCAGAATTCATGCGAGCCTGTGTGCTCTCAGAAAATCATGAGCGTGGAAAATTCAAAACCTGTACGTGAAGAACAGAACAAAAACAAAGACATGAAATCATGTGACAACAGATCATATAGATATACCTGTTCCCTAAGAGAGCATGGAGTTGAATAATAGTTTGTTCTTCTTGCAAACTGAACTTTCCCCTCTTAATATCTGGTCTGAGGTAGTTTGTCCATCTAAGCCTGCAACTCTTTCCACATCTTTGAAGACCTAAACACCATCAGAAGACTACAAGGTTACATACAGATATATACACACACACACACACACACACACTCTCATTGACTTGCTTGACTTAAGCTAGAATATACAAATCATCACCCACCTGCTTTAGCGGGCAAGGCACGCCAGCTTCCATGGCCATGTTCTTCAATGTAAGCTAGGAGTTTCTGATCTTCCTCCGGTGTCCACGGTCCCTTTCTTCAAGCCGACCTTGTCGCAGCATGGTGATCGACCCATTGTAACTCGCTGAGAGAAATGATCAGCAAAGAAGGTGGGTAGTTTTTAGGGCTCTTTATATAGCACAAGAATTGAAATCGACTTGCTGAGAGTAGCTGGGTGTACAGAGAGAAGAGTTCTGTGTTTGTAAAGGAAGATATATGAACGTAGAAGAAAGGTCAGCGAAATAAATGACATGGGAGAAAATAAATATGATCAGAGCATTATATGTAGAAGCCACATGACAGCAGGCAACCCTAAAATTCAAGCTACATATATAATGGTAGCCTAGCTTTTGTCCATCCGGTACTTCGTACCTTTACTTGTTTTATAGGCCGCCCTATATAGTAATTAATGATATAGGATTCTATATATTAGCTAGATGTAATTTCTCTTAATTTAAAAAAAAACAATATTTAAAGAAAATGGTATTTTTAGGTTTTCTTGGACATAAAAACTAGGTAATTTTATTAAATTATAAGGGAGTCATTTATGATTTTACATCCAAACTAGCGCATTCATATATATAAGAAATATAATTTTCTTGCAACCTTTCTGAATATTCGAATGTTATATTATATTAAAGGATTATATGCACTTACTAACTAGAATAAACTCAAACAAAATAATTATCTTATTTTTCACATGTCTAGTCTTATGTTTTAATCAACTAACTTTAACGTGATCATGATGCTATCAATTTTATTATCCAAATAATAAAAAGCAGATATATATGATAGATATTAAGTGAAATATATATATATATATATATATATATATATATATATATATAGTTAACTGATCCCATTATAAGTTATTTTCTTTTTTATTGTTAGATATTTAATATAAAAAAATTATTTTAGACCTTACTTAATAGTCTGGATAATTAAGAATTGAGTTGTTGTTTTCAAAACATAAAAATATGGTACCAAAGCACAATTTAATGTATTTTTGAGGTTCAAGTGGCACAAATATAAAAGAATTGACAAAATAATATGGTCACCGCTTTTCAATTGGCCAATTTTCTTTAAAGTAATATTACTATTGAAATATTTTTTTAATATTTACTATAAGCTAACAAGTTAGTATTTGTAATGAAAAAGAAATATTTTTTTCTAAATTGTTTTTTTTGTTCATTAGAGATTTTAACAATTGAATTATTTTAGAAAGAAAAGGAATTGATATTTATATCATATTAAAAAAACACAAAAATAATGAATGCATGTCTCTTTGTTTTATGTAAAAATGATAAATATATATATATATATATATATATCAGATAGCTTACCGAAGTCTTATAAATCCTACCATTACTAATATTTATTAAATCTAACAAATTTGTTGATAAAATGTCCATAAGACCATAGAAATAAATATTTAACAAAAAGATCCCAAAAATTACAATTAAAGGTTAAAATAAGTCTCGAAAGTAGTTGGCAAGTAAAAATTAAAAAAATAGATGTTACAAACTAATAAATAGGAAAAATGGGCTGTACAAAATACAATTCTAAAACTATTTTTAAAAATAAAAATAATGAAATATAAAGTTTAAATGAAATTATGAAAAGGATTAAAAAAAGAAATTGAATATATAAGGAATTTTTAATTATCTCTTTTCTTTTGAAGTTTTGGATTTATTTTCCAAATCTTTTCTTAAGATTAACTCTCTCATATTTAATTTTAGTGTTTTTAAGATTTTATTCACAACCAAAGCTACTTATAATATGTTCTTAGTTGTTCTTAGTAGATATGTTAAATTCAATAAATGTTATGAATACAAATGATTTTATAAGAGACTTGAATAAAAACTTGGGGTTTTTAAATACTTGATTCTTCTTATTTGGAGCGTATTACAAACTATCTCTATTATACAAATACATATTGATTGATCTTTCCACTCTGTTTACTTATAGCTTAGTAAAAACTAGTCTATAAGTTTTCATTACATTGCAAATCAAATAAATAAAAAATAAAAATACGTAGACTACAAAAAATTATTTGATATTTTTAGTAAACTTGACATAGTGGGTCAATGCTATAATTTACTAATTCAATTTTTTATCTAGCCCCAGGTTTAGCATGTGGAAGATTTCCCAACATCATCCGGTCGACTTAGTCGATTTAAAGATATCCCAACCGACCAGTAACAAAGTATAAGAGTAAGATAGAGAAAACATATGATCAGATTGACATAAAAAAAAACGCAACTTCTTGCTTAGTTTAGATTTAAAATTAAATCATTTGAAAGTTGTCATGAAGTAATCTGGTTGATATTGCCGCTTCAAAAACAAACTAATTGATTAATAAAATTATTTTAAGGATGAGATTGAAAGAAAAAAAAAGTAATTTAAAGAAAAGAAAAAACTACCTAGCCTAATCCCTTTGCTAAACCCAGGTTTAAAATTAAATTATTTGAGTTGAAGAATACTTTTTTTATGGTGTAAGATAGCTATCTTATTTATGGTGTTCCTATCATAAATACAATTTATAAAATTAAAGAAAATGTGGAAAATGAAATCACTAAATAATTCTTTAATAAGACTAAGAATCTTGAAATCAACATTTTTGTAATGATCTAAACAAAGGGTTTGGTTATGCTAAATTGAAAGAATAAAAATCACCCTTACCGCATTGTTTTTTTAAGAAAAGTTCATGTTAGCTATATGTTTTCTCAAATGTATATTCCACATGCCATTAATTATTCAAATTATTTTTGAAGTTTTTTCACAAGTTTTATATCTTTAATGTAATGTTCAACTAAATAACATCATAAATTAAATAAAAAATCTTGCAACTTAACAATTGGTTTTTTGTTTTTATTTATTTATGTTTCTTGAACCTATTTTTATTATCTTTTCTATAAACAAAATTTGGACAAAATACTATGTTTGAGCCATCTCGAGCCCTACTTCGAGGAGATTATGCTAACTTGATGGGGGGGGGGCAACTCAAAACTGGATGTCGATGGACTTAATTGGAGTTTCTTAGGGTTTAATTGAATTTATTTAGGGCCTAATTGCAAGGTAAAACCGATTTTTGAGTTCAATTTAGGCTTTAATTATAAGAAATTGAAGTCTAAGGGTTAAATTTAAATTTTAAAAAGCTAATTTGGTTAAATTAAGAGCTTAATTGCATAAATATTAAGGTTGAATGGTGTATTAAGACCTTGGTTAAAGAAATTTAAAGCCAAAGATTGATTTGAAAAGGTAAACGACTTTAGGGATTGAAAACAGTAAAATCAAAGGTCAAATTTGAAGTGTTTTGATCAATTGAGAGTCAATTTTTATAAAATAAAAACCAAAGACTAAAAAAGAAAAAAAGGTGATGAACTTTGACGTTGGGAATTGAATTTTCTAGGGATTAAAATACTCAAAATTAGAAGTTAGAGGGTAATTGTGAATATAATCAATAAGATTTAAGAGTTTAGAGACTTAAATAAATTTTAGCCAAATCTCAAATTAATTCTCTATCCCTAGGAATTTAACATAGCCATAAATCTTAAAATTTTTGAAGCACGTCTTAAAATTAAGACAAAATCTCAAAAAATAATGCATGGATTTTATACCTAATTTGTAAAAATTTTTGATGAATTTTGGTCTATATTTCATAAATATTAAAACTTATTTTAGAAAAAGAAAACATATTATTCACTTTAATATAATAATAACAAAAACCTTGTATAGAGGGTTAATATCAAAATAACTAATTAACTATCATGGCTTATAAAAGATAATTGAGGATATTTCAGCCTAAGTTCCATTTTACAAGAGTCATGTCCTTCTGGAAAAGAAAAAAACATTGAATTTCTTTGGATTTCTAGTTATTGTTCATTTTCAATGTATAAATTGCGAGTGGACATGTTTTATTTAGACATCTTTGAGACCAAGTTCTTGATCTAGGAAACCAAACTTTGTTTATCGTAGCAAGCCTGTCAAAGATATATTAATAAAAAATAGAAACACCATTACACTAGAACAACCATAAATAAATAAATAATAATACAATTTATCTTAAGTAAGGTATATTAGAACTATTATCTCTTTACACAATTATCAATTTCTTGTGCATAATCTATAAAGTGCTTGTTTGAAAGTGTGATTGATATTGTTTTTTAAAATATTTTTAATTTAAATATACATCAAAATAATATTTTTTTTATTTTTAAAAAAAATTATTTTTGATATCAACACATAAAAATGATCTAAAAACACAAAAAAAAATTAATTTAAAATAATTGTTTTTTTTTAAAAAAAATACTTTTGAATTACAGAAACAAACCAGCTTAAATACTAGTTAGAATTCAAAGTATAAAGAATCATAATATTATGTGGTGATTATTTATCTAACCAAAGAAATTTATTTTACAGTATATTTGTTAATTATTTTTTCTTAAATCAAATTAAATATCATGTTGTAAGCTTTATATTAAAATTTATATTGCATATTATTTTATTAAGTTCAAAATAATAATAAAAATAAGCAGCCGAAAGTTATGAAACGTAGGGTTGGTTAATCGATCTCAAAATCACTAAAGCTATCGGAATATCTGTTATTGTACTTGAACAATAATTTTTTATAAATACCCATTTATTGTCTTTTAATTAATTTATTTTTTTTTAAATATGAAAACCAAATGGTTAATGGAAGCAATGTTGGTGGTAAGGACATCAGACGTAATGGTGACTACATGGTGATTTCATTGGCTTCTTTGTCAATACCAAACTATTGGTGTTAATGTATATGGAGAGTACCCCGACAATGAGGGCCAACAACATTTATTATCTTGTGCATTTAATTCTATTCTAAAATATTTGTATTTATGTTTTTGTTAGTTATTTTTCTTAAATAAAATTAAAGATCATGTTGTAAGCTTTATATTAATATTTATGGTGCATATTATTTTATTAAGTTCAAAATAATAAAAATAAAAAGCAGCCAAAAGTTATCAAATATGGAGTTAATCTATCTCGAAGTCCTTGAACTAAACATTTATTATTGCACATGAAAAATATATTTTTATATATACCCTTATTTTCTTTTTATTAAGCATTTCATTATTAAAAATATAAAAATAAAATGGTTAATGACATCAGAAGCAATGGTGATTTCAATTTTGTATTTGTTGATTATAAAATAGTGGTGTTAATAGATGTGGAAATGACCCCGACAATGAATGGTAATGACAAGTCAACAATATTTATAAATTATCATGTGTATTTAATTATATTTTAAATCATGAGTATCTATATGTTTATTAGATATATATATTTTAATGCAATGTTGCATTAATGTAGTATTAAAAAAGAAAAACTAAATTACTTGTTTTTTAATCAAAATCTTTTCCTGAAGTTTATAACAATATATTTTTTAATTATTTTTCATAAAGAAGTTGTAAAATTTATATTAAAAAAAACTAAAAATTTATATTGTCTGTTATTTTATTAAGTTCAAACTAAAAAAATAAACAACTGAAAGGTATCAAATACAGGGTTAATCCCTCCAAAATCTCTGTAGTTATCGAAACTCTTATTATTGCACATGAAATAAATTTTAATGTTATATATATATATATATATATATATATATGTCCTTTTTGTATTTTAATTAAATATTTCTTTATTAAAAATATGAAAACCAACGATGGCTAGATTGTAGTTTCAAGGATATTTTTGTCAATAACAAAATATCTGTGGTAAATAGATATAAAGAGGATCCCATAATAATTGGAAGGAAAAAAAATAGTATCAATGTCAAGTGTCTGTACTGAAAGTAATAATAAAGCTGAAGTGGCGAATTGAATGATGGTTTTGTCAAATGTTTTCAATCTTAATGTAAATTATATTTTAATTTTAGATATATAATTATTACAAGCACTATATTATACAAAAAAATCCAAAATAATACGGGGGGGATTATAGTAACAACTCTTGAAGTGCAAGAACAAAAACATTTAGTATCAAATCCCATAAAATAAACACAACGATCTTAATTAAAAAAAATATGAAAACGACGTGTTGACTTGTAGACTAGTTTTCGGTGATCAAGGGTTGTCAAAAAGTTATTATTGATTTTAACTTTTTAATTATTTATCTTATAATTTTATCATTTTGTAATAACTTAATTTTAAAAAGCCACTTATTCCTTTTTTCATTTTTATTTTTGTTAATAAATTTTTGTATATATTATATTGATGATCATCTATTTATTTAATTAAATATTTGTATAAGCCACTTATTCTAGTCACCACTTTTTTAAAAAAAAACTATTACAGCCCTTCATCAACTACCGTTGAAATATCTAATTACAAAGAGAATAATTAGATAATGAAACTGTAGCTTGTTAGGAACATCTTGATTTTATAGATGTGTCTGTTCAGCAAGCCATGTGATGAGGCTGAGTACACTATCAAGCTCCAGAAATTATCGTCTGAATAGAAGGACCGTCAAATATAAGTAGTTACAAGGGTGATTATTTTCAATTAGTTTGTTTTTTATCTATAAAAAATTAAATTAAATTTAAAATAAAAAAAAAACCAAAACCAAACTGAAATTGGTTTCGATTCCGTTTAGTTTTTTATATAAAAAACAAAAAAATAATACCATTGTTTTTAGGTTTTATTTTTGGACTTTAACTAAGTTTTTCCCTTCTCTCATTTCACAAAAAATAAAATCATATCAAAAAATTTGAATTGAACCAGAAGAATAAAAAGTTTTTTTTTATTGTATTTTTTTTAATTCAAACCGATTTGGTTCGATTTTAATTTATCGATTTTAGCTTTAAAAAATATAAATCTGACCGGACCAAAAGTTTTTAAATAATATTATAATTGTTTGTAATATGTCTTCAATTTCTTAATATATGCTTAAAACTAAAAACATGAGGGTTTTTTTTTATTTCAAAGTAAATAACACGGTTAAGAACTTGTTTTAAAAAATAACATTGTTTGAAGGGTTATACGTGTTGCTATATATATTTTGACCCTATTTTTGGGATATTTTTTGAAAAAAATAAAAACAACAATAAAAACATACAATATTTTGATAAAAAAATATCACAAACAAGAAACCAAACTATTTTTGCTTAAAACAATGTGCAAAACACACAAAGAAGGGCGAAGAAGTTTTATGTGAGAGATTTGAGGAGTAACCAAAAATTATTTTGCATATACTCTTCCCCCCTCGGGCAAACAAAAAATTGTAGCTTTAACCATCCAGTAGATGATTTATCAGCAAAAGTTTAAAACTAAAAAGTTTATTCTCTTTATAGTTTTAAGTTCAAGTTATGTGGTTGTTAATATAATGATTACTGGAGGCTTACATAATTATTATTTATGTTTTGGCTTACATAAATAGTTCAAACAATGATGAAACTCAATCTTCAGCCTCAGCCATCAATTCCAATACTTCAAAAGTCATTCTCTTCACCCATGCCGACATCACAAACTACAAGCCGTGTTATTTGTGGTGAGGGAAGAGGCAGAGGAGAGGAGGAAGGTTGGGTGATCGAATATATAGCATTATTTATGTTTTGGCTTTCTTGTTCAGAGATGCTACAAATAGCATACGAGGGAGGGAAAAGTCATTTTAGCTGCTTGGATAGCACACTCATTGGAGCTAAAAAAAATTGATAAAAAATATTAAAAGTATACTTTTTGGCTTTTGGCTCTCCGGATGGCATAGAGTTCCCCCAAGGAAGCCAAAACCAACAATGCCACCCCCTGATGATAGCGACACAACCGATACCTTCTCACAATTACCAACCACCAAATCGACCATCATGGATTAGTCATCAACCAACAAACCAAGATTAAAAACGAAGTAGATAACAAGGATGGAATAAATTGATTGTGGTTGTGGTTTTTCTTTGTTTTGTAAATGAAGATGAGTCTCACCAACAACATAAAAAATGAGGATGAGAGATAACCAAAACCTTAAGGTGTTCGGATCTCCTTCTCAAGTAGCGGTGGGTGTCATTGACAGTGTAGGAGTGAAAAGAAGATCGAGGCGCTTCCGATTTAGAAGTTTGCCCTCCTCCAGTAGTAGCGATATGTAAATCCACACGCCACCACACTTCCAGCGGTTCAAACAAGGTTGTTAAATTTGGGACTTTACTCAATCTTATGATTTTACCCATCAATATGTATTTACTTGTTAAAATTAACTAAAATCCAAAACTAGTAATATCATACTTAAATCTTGTAAAATCAGTAAAATTAGTTTGATTTTTCTAATTTACTAAATTTCTAATATTAATAACCAAGTTAGTTTTAAATTTGATCTTATAATATTTATTGATAATTTTGTGAAATCAAACATATCTTTCAAACTAAATATTGGATTTAGTTGAAATTTATCGGGAAATATTAGATATATGAAAATATATTTTGTTAAATTATTAGATTAAACAAAGTTCTAAAATATATTATTTCAGAGATTCAAAGTTACTAGATGAATCTTATCAAATTTATCAAACTAGATATTCATATATTATTTTCGGACACATCTGGAGTTACAAATAAAATTTTATTGCGATTCTAGATAAGAGAGAAACTATACATCTCAATATTTTTCAAATATATATGATAAACTTAGTAATTTATTTATACGAGAGAGAACTATATGTTTGAAATCATGACTGAAATCTACCAGAAATTTATGAAAATTAAATATTTAGACTACATGGAAGAATTTTAGAATGAAGATTTTTTTTTCTATTATTATATTTTACTTATTTATTTAATGTTAAAAAATATTTATAATTTTTTTTTCTGGTGCATTAAACATTGTTTAATAGTTTATTTTAATTATTAGACTTATATTAGCTAATTATTAATTTAGACTCAATAGCTTGCAACCTAAAAGAGGTTCATTGTGACTTGTTATGATGAGAACAAACAAGTTGTCGTGGGGTTTTTGTGTACTTACAATCATTTAGTAATTTGTCAATATTGAAAATTTTGATTTTTGAGTTTGTATATGTCATTGATTTATTGATTTATACTATTTATCTTTTTTTTTATTCAGATTACTAATGATTATAATATTGTTGACTTTCTTTATCAAATTTTAATGTAATTTAATTTATTAGCTGAAATTGTCAATATATAGTAAAAAAATATACTTGTGATTTTACGATCCGATTTTACATTATATTTTTTGCTTGTCGTGTCAAAAAAATGATTCCATCAATCTTGAATCCAACAATCTTTTCCAACCTTTTGGAAGAACAATTTTGAATTTTTTTTTGTCTTTAAACATGTGTGATTTGTAGGTGTGTGAGTAATATATTGAAAAGCAAAGAAGACAAAATGCGTGTTGCTTTTTCTTTTTGTTTATTCATTTATTTTTATTTTGCTTAAAATATATGATAAAAAATTAAAAAAAATAATTAACACAAAAAAAAATATTTTCATTCTATATGGCCAAGTCTCTCAAAAATATAAATAAAATCATATCGCATTTTCATGCAAAACTTGAAAAAACAAATATGTATTCGCTTGTATTTAGAGATTTAATAACTAGTTTACTGAATGTAAAAAAAATTAGGCAATATTTCAAATAATTCATAAGAGTTAATGACAAATATTTTTGTATAAATATTGGACTTATAAAGAGGTTGACATTTAAACATGTAGAATTGACAAAAAAAAATGTCAAATTATTATGATTGTTTTATTAATTTTATTTGGAATATTATTTTTTTATCATGATGCATCAATAGAGGAAAACTCATTTGCTTTTTAGGATAGATGAATCTTGTTAGGGAATCTCATGGATCATTTTCATAATAATTAGTTTGGGCACACGAGAGCACATTAAAATTCAAAATACAAAATACAAAATTTATTCATATAAATAAATTCTACCCATTAAAACCCTTAAACTACATTTCAAAACCACACAATACTGCTTATCTTTGGTAGGATATGCTAGGGGTTTTAATCCTTAGCCATAATCAAAAAACATTTATTGAATCTTTGACAAAACCAGTAAAACCGAAGATTTTTCTAGTGAATATGAATCAAACAACTAGATTACAACTCCATGGATCCTTTATGTCGAGTGTCCACATCTGATATTATGTGTTCTATACAACTCTATAATCATAATCATATATTTCATATATGACTTACACAAATAAATTTTGATAAATGATAATATTTATTTATTTTTCTATTTTCTTTTGAATGAACATGGATTTGGAAAACAAGAAAAAAAGAAGAAGAAATTCATGATTGCAAAAATCCTAGATTGAATTATTTTGCAAATGTATAATAACTTTTAGATTTAAATAAATATTTTCATGTCATGCAAGACGTTGAATAGCGAGTCTGCTACCTGAGTGTGGAAGAGGGGTTTTAAGTATAATCATAAAGTTATGACTATAAAGTTTAGGATTCACCACCTAGTATTATGGTATTAAAAAACATAATGGTTTGTGAGAGTCTGGATGAAAAGACTAGTTGTGCAAATAAAAGATGTATCAACCCTTGTGCACCTTGCCTAAGATATACCAAATTGTTATTTGATTTTCTTAGGTTGAGTTTCTATTTGTTATTCTCATCTAAGATAAAAGATAGATCTCTCTTTATGAGATAGTCTTTGACTTATTGAGTCAAAACCTAAACGTTCTAAAACTTAAGGGTATACTCATCATATTTATTTTATTTTTATCTTTAATACATAAGGGTATACTCTACAATATAGTTTTATGGCTAAATCCAAATATTTTAAATACAAAAGTGAACCAAATAATTGGTAAATGATTTTTGATACTTTGTTCAAACTTTAACAAATAATCATAAATTGGTTACAATATTCACATTCTTTTAAAAACATAATAAAGATACAATTGTTTTTTTTTTTTATATATAAAAATATGCTTGGAAAACTTTTGGGATTTAGCCGTATGGAGAAAAACAAAAAACAATTTTTTTTGTGTTTTGTAAATAGGAATTTATTTATTTTGAAATTTTGAGGAAAATCACGTGTTTTGTATTGGGTTCACATCTTACGGTATATGTTTATGATCCGATATTTAACAAAATTGCAATAAAATACACGTAAGAAAATCACAAATATTTTGAAATTACCCTTGAAATGTTTTTGGATTTTTTTAAAAATAAAATAGATTAAAAACAAAGTTATAAAAACCAGTAGAATTCATGATTTAGATCGTGAATTTGACAAATTAAACAATAAAATTCATGTCAATCCAATATATCACTATCTTAATATAAAAAAAATACTCAATTTTTTTTATATAAAAACTAAGCTTTATTCATATTATCTTTGTCATATAAATTGATACGCACAATTGGCCTTTTTATATTTTGCAAAGGAATCATAAGCATATCCATGCCCCATCATCAACAACGCACTTGCTCCAATTCTACTTATGCATATTCATTACTCAGTCTACGGGCCCTTGTGTTGCCAAAAACAACGAGGCCTATTATAAATTACATGGAAAAAGAGATTTGTTGTTTGCTTATAAGAGAAGAGAGTGGAGAAGAGAGACAGGTAGGCAAAGCGAATAATAATAATAATAATAGATAAATGAAAACAATTGTTTCAATTCATAATAAAATGAATCTGAATAAATAATATTTTTACGACATGATTTAGCTTATTAGTTAAATGCCATTAGAATCCTCTTCTACTCTCATTTAAAACATGTTCCGATCCTACCTACATATTTAAAATGGTCCCAACTTTAAGGGACGTACCAACTAGTTAATATACAGATCGGACGGTTGAAAATAAGAAAAACAGAAAAAGATGTACTCTTATACTTTTTTGTTTTTTTTTTAAAAAAAAAATAGAAGAAGTTAGAAACTTACCCCTGCCAACAAATGTTGACACTTTATCCTGACAGTATATTTTAAAAGTATTTTTGAAAAAAAATTGAATTTTATTTTATATTTTAAATTAAATTTTTATGGTGTTTTAAGATATTTTTAAATATTAATATAAAAAATAATTTGAAAAACAATTATAAACGACAAAACAGAGGTCCCATAAAAAAAAAGCTAAGATAGAGAACTTAAATGTTAGCGCGTGTGGTGGCCGGAGCAAATTTCTCACAAATTCATATTGGCTCGTAAAGACATGGGGACACCACCTTCATTTCTTCTTGGCCACTGCCAGCCTCAGCCTTGCACATGGTCCAGCATTGTCTTAATTACCCTCTTAAATGAATTTTCAGGACACGTGTCATGGTTTTATAAGTCCTTGTACATAGTCAAATCATCCATCAACAGATATGTACAGTTACAGCGGTGAAATTGGGTTGACCCAACAATACTTTTTTTTAAACAATAAAAATAATTTTGTTTTGAAAAGAATAAAAAATAAAGTCAACATATTAAAAATGTAGAAGGTATTGCTGTGCAAAATAAATAAAACACTAGAGACTCATTGTTTAATTCTCTGGTTTGAGGGAGAAGAGAGAGATAAAGAAAGAGTCATTAAACTCTTTTCAAAGCTCTTTTCAAATTGGTCAGACATGCAAGCTCTAGGCCCAATAACAAATGATTTCTTTTTAAAAAACAAAATTGATGTTTTCTTAATATGTATGTTTTAAATAACCTTTTATTTTATATTTAAACTAGTACCTTTTTTTGTCTAGTTTTTATTTTATTTTTTAGCAGTCTTTTTAAAAGTGATTTTTTTAATTATTCTGTATGTGTTTAGTTTTACAAGAAATTATTTTAATTCATCTATTATTTTTATATAAATAAAATTTATATTTAAAAATAAAAAATATTTACTTTTGGATAGTATTTCTAATAAGTGCTACCTTGCTTAATATATTTTTCTCTTTTTTATCAATTTTATGTGTGTGTCTATTTCAACTATAATTTGACTAAATAAAAAAAATAATTTTAATAAACAAAGTAATTAAATACAACCAGGTAAATGATCTATGTTGCATTATCAAATATTTTGATTTACATTTATCTCTTGATTTTTAAAGTTATATTTTTAGTTATCGTTAATAATTTTATTTATTTATTTAATTAGATGTGCTCAGAATATTGTTAATTTACACTTAAGTTTTTTATGTAACAAATGCATCTAAAAAGCCTGCATGTTTAATTAATTTTTTTTTCATTTTATAAAATTATATTGTTTTTTAAATATATATATATATATATATATATATATATATATAAAATAATCGTTTTAAAATGACTATGTTTTCAAATAATTTTATTATATTTGTTAAGAATTTGGTAATATTTATTAAATTCATCATATAACATTTTTTATTTCAACAATTAATATATTTTGTTTTTGTTTTAGTTCTTATTTTATTTTAAATTTTGTATTTGATATTCTCATATATGCTTTTACTACAGGGTATTTTCATCTATTTTTGGTAAGATTTATTATATTAACAATATACATTGTATCCTTATTCGTTAAGTATTTAACATGCATTCTAGAAGTAAAACATTTTTTTATAGTTAATATATATTTGGCTGTTTGGGATTCAAATTTATAATTTTATATTTTATGTGATTATACTTTATGATATTTATATCTACTTAACATAAACTACTTTAATATTTATCGTTAGAACATCTCAATGAACTATATATATATATATATATATATACACATTGTCACCTAGTTTAATAGAAATTGAATATTAAAAGTTATAAGTAAAGGACAAATTATGTAATAAGAAATATGCAAACATCTTAGACATTCCACTTATGATTCTACTTAAAATATGTTGCTTCATGTTTTTCTTTAATGACATAGGTACCTAATGTGTTTATATGATAATAATTTAACTAAATTGGTATATATGTGTTTGTTATTAAAAGCAAAAAAACTATTATAACCTAAAATAGGGATTGAGACCTGCACTAAAAAATAAGGCTCAATCCTCACTTTTGAAACACAAACATTAAACCTAAAAGCATGGTGAATAAATAATAGGCATAAGCTTGTTAAATATTTGAATAAGCCTATTGAGCACCATTCAAACTTAATAGGTTTATGTGGGATCATATCGATTAAGCTTAAATCCATTTACAACATCAAATAAGCGTGTCTCAAAAATAAAAACACAAGAATAATTTCACACTCACATCAGCATGAGTATAAAAGAGTTCATATTCAACTAACAAATGAATATTTATGAATAATATTTACAATTACATATTTATGTTAAAGTCTTACAAATATTTATATTTTATCATTTTTAAAGTCAATATGACTTTGTTTATTAGGACAATTGATTGGATAGGTATACTAATAGCTCTAAAAGGTGGTCTAAATAAAACAAATGAAAGGAGAAATTATTATATTTTTTATTATTTACAAAATAAAGAGTCAATTATTAATCACTTATATTACCCATTATGAAAAACAACCTATGTAACATTCAATGACGATTCATTTATCCTAGGTTTATTTAAGTATAAAAACACTTAATACTCATGATAATTTTAGGGAATAATATCATAGCTTGAAATTATTGTACAATAATAAAAATAAAATCATGTATTAAATGATTATGTTATCCATTAAATTATCTAAAGATAATGCCTAGTGACGGTTTGTTTATCCTAAGTTGATTCATGAATAATAAAAACAAAACCAAGATTACAAGGAAAAGTAATATATCATGAAAATATTTTACACAACAAAAATAAAGTTGCGTTTGAAGTTATTATATTATTCATTCAATGATTTAAGGATAATACTTATTGCTTATTGGATAATAATACGCATCTAAAATTGCAAGGAAAATACAATTTTTTTTCATTTGAAAAAACAATGGTTTGTTAAAACAATAAGTCATATACAAAGTAATTCATTTATTTGATCAGTTAATATACAACTGCAACCAAGTAAAAAAAAAACATACATAGTCAAAGTATAGAAAACTTACTCCACACCTTAGTTAAACTTGTTGCAACTCATCCCTCTAATTCCATCACAAGATATTGATTCCAAACTTATTTCATCTTATAAAAAAACTTTGATGGCTTTATATCTTAACAATTCAAACATTTCACAATAATATTCATGAAAATCAAGAATAAATTAATCCTAGGTTGGAACAAGTTGATATGATCCCCTTTTCAGTCCCCCATGTCCTCGCGCACAGTGACATGGGGATGTAAAAAGCAAAGAGAGGGATAGGGTTTCTCTCACTTTTGGCATAGCAGGCCCCCGATGGAAGGACCGCATGGCGAGATGTTAGCTAAGTGGTAGAGCACGCACATGATAATTGCATCATGATCATATTAATAAGATGCAAATAATCTCATTGACAAGAAAACTAAAAATAAATAATGAAGTTGACATCTCAAACAATTCAATATTAAAGAATGAAATTAAAAAAAATATCAATTAGGAAAAGAGAAAAAAAACTTGAGTCAACTAAATTAACTAACTAACCCTATAATCCAAATAATAAAACTGATATAATCTTATAAAAAATAATTTGAAAAAATTATGAAAGTCAATTTTCAATTAAATTTATGTTGAAGGATTAAAAAAATAAAAAAATAATAATATTTTATGATATAGACTACAGCGAAAACCATTGTCTTTAGATTGTTTTTTATAATATAAAATTCATGGAAGTAGAGATGTCATGCTGAAACAATAAATCAAGCCTTACCTGCCCAAATCATTGTCAAGATTAATTACGATAATGTTTCTGTAATAGATAGGACATGATGGTAGTATCATCATCACAATTAAAGCTTTTAGGAGGTTAATGTCTGAAAATGAAATAGAATATGATTTGATATATCAGCACAAAACATGTCATCTATATTGATTATCTTTTCTTCAAGCTCGACAAATGTCGGGGAAAAGAAGGATATAATTAATGCAGAAGAATACCCCCTAATTTTGACATTTTAATTCCTCCCTGGTTAATATTTGATCTTAAAATTTAGTTAAATGAAAGAAAATAAATATGTAATTTAATAAATTAATTATTCAGCTTTTCCACGTCAATTTCAAGGGTTACATGTTATTTGAATATATTTATATATCAATGACAATGATGACAATTTCATTTTCTAAATATAAAGGGGAGAAACTTGTTAATATATCCATGCATGTATTACACTTTTTATATATATACTAGCAATGAAAGTCGTGCCTCGTCGCGGCCGGAATTATATTTTTTTCAACGCAAAAAAATATTAATTATGTATGACTTTTTTTATTGTAATATAAATTTGGGCAAAATAATAAATCTGTGCAGAAATCCTGTGAAGTGCAATTTTCTATAAAATATATAAATTTTAAATGGATATAAATTTATCTTTTTAGTAGGTTTCAATGAAATAACTAGTATAAAATTATCATTATTATTAAAAATAAGCAAGAAGATTCCGATATCTGAATTGTTGAATATATTGTATTAAGATTAATTTATTTTATAATTCAATTTAAATTAAATTCAACAAATAAAATATAAATTGTGAAAGAACTTGCATTAATCAAATAACAAAAATAAATAGTTAATTTTCTATCTCCAAAAAGAAGAAAACATAAATTGAAAATCCATCCCCATGTTACTATCATTATCATTGTTATAATAGTTTAAATTATTATCAATATTACTGCACAAACAGTGAAAATCATTAAATTGCCCCAAGAATTAAAAATAAAACCCAATAAAAATAAAATGACAAAAATTCAAAACAAAAAACCAAAAGTATAAATGAATGAATATGGATAAAAAGCAAACACTATCTAAGAAAGATCGAAAAAAAGAAAGGGAATCAATACTGAATAAAAAAACAAAGAATAAGTACCAAAATAAAAAAAATAATATATATATATTAATTCTAATTAAATGACAAAACTGCAACAAATTAAAACCCTATGGACCAAAGAACAATAAAGGAATTTTAAAAAATAAAATGCAGTATAACCATCATAAATTAAAATTTTTAGAAAATAACATAATAAAAATAAAAAGTCGATAAAAAAATAAAATGACAAAAAATAAAAACAAAATGTAAAAGCACAAATTCATAAATTTGGACAAAAAATAAAACCATTGTCCTAAGAAAGACAAAAAACAAATCACAAGATTTAATAAAAAAAATTAAAAGAATAAGTGTCAAAATGAATATATATATATATATATATATATATATATATATATATATATATATCACATACATACATACATAATTCCAAATGAAGGATAAAAATGAAATAAATCAAAACTTCGGGACCAAAAAACAATAAAGGAATTTTAAAAAATCAATACAATGCAATTAATGGACAAGTAAGAGAATAATGACCGAAATGAAAAGTAGCATATATGACCAATTTCAATTTGAGGATAAAATTAGAACAAATTCAAACTTGCATACCAAAAATTATTAAAGGAACCAAAAACAAACCCCAAATCAGAAAGATGAAGGAATGAAATGAAAGTTACTGTATATAATCAATTTCAATTGAAAGGACATAATTAAAAATAATCAAAATTTTCCATTGAAAAAATCAGTAAGCAAAATAAAATCAAAAGACCAGGGAACTAAAATTAAATTGATACAAATATGAGGGACTACACTGTACTTTTTGAAAGCAGGAGAGAGAAAAGTGGGGGAAGAAAAATTGTTCACCAATGATTACACGATCACATTTAATGAACACGCGCAGCGTGTGGAGTCAAAGGACATGGCGACATACTAGATGACATGACAGATGCGCAGTTTCCACAAAGTGAGGACACTGCATGCACTGCTTGAAAGACGTGGGCAGGCTGGAAACATTGTGGGCGCGTTTGAACAACATGTCAGCAATGTTCCGAAAAAAGAAATAATAAAAAAATGGTCAATTACCCATATACCCTTAGACCTAGCGATATCTATAAAAAAACCAAGGGTAAAAAGTAATGCACTACCCTTGGTTCCAAGTGGCGATTTTAGTCGTTTTAGGGCTAATTACGTCATTTTACTATGTAACAAATTCAAAAATACCATCCATGTCTTCTAGAAATTTCAGAAGTACCTCCGGTCACGGGGGTTAAAAATTTTCGATCTTGGGGCCAAAATGATAATTTACTGTAGCAATCAACAATTAATTGAGTCTATGTGAATAGTAAAAAAAATAAATAGTAAAAGGGCGATGCCTTATATATATATATAGATAGATAGATATAAACAATCAATTATAATGTTAAGTTCGTTGTTATACTCTTCTCTCAATTATTTTTGTTAAAATGAAGAATCATGTCAATAATACATGATAATTACAAATATGAGTTTGAAAAAGTACTTCTGGAAATCAATATAATAAAAGCCTTAAACAAAATAAATTTAACATTTATATGGGTTCATAAAGATAATTTCAAATATAAACTAATCAAAATTCTATACATACATTTATTAACAACTAGGATTTGTACTTATTATTAAAAATACATAATTTCCCACGTTCGAATAAATTGCTTAAATCCATAAACTATTGATTTTACTAACAATAGAGAGAATTAAAAATTTTACTAATAGAGAAGACAACTTCATCAACTCATCTCACAAAATTCTTTGTATCTTTCACCACACTTCTCTCTGTCAGTCAATGTTTCTTGTTGTGTGCGATAAACCTTTATACTTACATGTGAAATAAAAGAGCACACACAATGATTTTTTCTCTTTGATTTGGTAGAATCTCTAATTTTTTTCCATGAAAATTATTTAATCTTATAGCTAAAAATCATCATTTAATTTCCCAACTTCATTTGAAACTAGTATTGAGCCTAGTTTGTCTCCATTAATAACATTCTCTTATTTAGAGAAAAATACCTGTAATTTTATCTTACATCCTTGCGTTCCTATTAAAAATGTTAAGGAATTTTTTATGTTAATATTTTTATATAATTGTGTAAATTAATTTATATTTTCCAAAATTATCAAGACATATTTTTTTAAAATAAAAAAACTGATTTTGACTAAAAACATATAGTTTTTATTTGTAATGTTAATCATTTTAATTGTTAAAAATATTAAAACTTGCTAGTATATATAAATAGTTTTTGAAAATGAGAGCAGCAGCGAGGTAGATTGCTAATCATCTAATTATTTGCTCAAGGGTCAAGGCAGGGAGCCATTATTCCAGGACGACGTCCCATGTATATAATTTATTATAGAACGACCACATCTTCCCTTAGTTGTGGCTCAGTTGTTGTTGTGGAGCACTCTCTTTTCGAACATGGTTTGAGTTCCAGTGGAAGTGGGGCAGGAGGGTTTCTCCCTTCTTGTCTCCCCTGGGTCCATCCCTGCACGGTATGTCTGTCACCCCCGCGGTGCCTTACATGCTCATTGAGCTTGCAAGATTTTCAGTTGGCCCGGGGAATAGTCGAGGTGCGCGTAAGCTGGCCCGGACACCCCAGTTACAAAAAAAAAAGGTTCTACAATGTTATCATCTGTCATTAACATGAACAATAATAGGATTCACCAAAGATTTAGCAAAATTATGTGGTCAATTATTGCATATGATTTACTCATGGTAAATACAATAATAGTGATTTATCAAATATATAATTTAGTTTTTTTTTATAGAAATTGAAAGATAAATTTAGTTTTTGGAAATAAAATATAATTTGAAAATACTATACATAATTAAAAGAAAAGAAGTTGACTAGGAGTAGTTGAATAGAGTATTGGCATAAAATATTCTACAAATATAAAATAATTTTCAAGTAAAAATGTTAAAATGATCGTGGTAGTAAAATGATATTGGTGTATTGTGATGATGAATTAATGATGATGATGATAATTATGGTAGGAATAGTGATGGATCAAGTGAAAATAAAGGTGATGTTGTTGATGATGGAATATTGACAATGATTATTAAGGTTGTAGCTACGACTATGAATAGGATGTTTGACACTATGTTTTAAAATTATTTTTTGAAAAAAAATGATTTTTTTTTTTTTTACTTTAAATTAAAATATTTTTATGCTTTTAAATTATTTTCATGTACTGATGTCAAAAATAATACATTTATGAATAAAAAATATTTTAAAAAGTAGTCTAAACCACTTAAACTGCAGTGGCTGGATAGTGGCAACACCAATGAATTTGTAGGATAGGAGCGATGATGGGGATTTAACAGTAGCAATAATAATTATAATGATGGTGAAAGTGATAATTAAATGATTAAAATTGGTGAATAATATTGTGTGTATTATTATCTATAAAATATTTCAAAATATTTTATTAGCTAAAAATATTTTTGAATAAATAAACTAAACTTAAATATTGATTATACAAAAATAATGATTACTATCATTCTTGTAAAATACGTTTTTCAAGAAATAAACATAAAATTGTTTTTTTATACAAAACAAAATAAATAGCAGTCTTTTATAATGTCATGTGATTTGATTTCAAAGTAAAATACACCATAATTAATCACCTGTTTTAGAAAATATATAGATTGCTTCATTTATTTATTTTCATTTGTAAACTTGATTTTTGCCTCATTTATTTGTCGATTTTCCATATCTAAGCTGCAGTTTAAAAATTCTCAAGTTTTTATTTTCCTTTCAAAAAATTTCCAATATCACCCGTATATAAGGACTATGAGATATTATGAACATATATGAGGACTCGAGAGAGAAAAACGAGAGAGATTAAGAAAGAGAAAATAAAAAAAATATGAAATTTTTGTTATTGTTATGTATTTAATAGAAAATGGAAAAACTTAAAATTTTTCAAAACTTATATCTGGGAAAATTTTAAATTATTGGGATAAAAGTGGAACGTCAATAAATAATTAAGGGTGAAAATGAATAATGCTATGCACAATGTAAAGAAGCGGTGGAAATAATCACGAAGTGACTGTTTGACACTTCATTTAATTTCAAAATGATTTAAAAACAATTTCAAATTTTTTTTTTTTTTTTACTTTAAATTAAAAAATATATATTTTTAAATCATTTTAATATATATATCTCAAAAATAATTTTTAAAAAATAAAAAAAATATCATTCATAAAAAACAACCCCAATAACACTTGATTGTATTCTTTTCTTTTTTTGGTGGTAGATATAGGGCCGAAAGTCCGAAATGAAAAGGAGTACAAACAACATTGCCACAGTATAGCAATCCCAATAATTGCCACCAGCTGTAACCAACAAATTCTTGATTTTGCATTTCAATTTTTTTTAAAACAAATTATATTATTATTTTTATATTTTAAAATTATTTTAATATAATAATATCAAAATAAATAAATAAATAAAATATTATTTTAATATATTTCCAAACAAAAAAAATAAACAATATAAAAGTTATAAAATCTTTATTGCGAAGCTGAACTTATACCAAAAAGGAAGCCCACGTCTCTGTAACCCACATTTTTCATAAAGCCCAAATATTAAAAAACATCAAGCCTACATAATGACCCATTTGGGGCTCATGTAGGATCCTACAAAGCTCAAGCTCAGACCCCAAACACAGCCCATATTTTATTGGAACACGTTTATGGATCCTACAAATTTGACATTTAAAGTTTGCTTCGGAAAGGTGAGGAGGAGAAAGGATGGGAAAATTCTCATCTTTCTTGTTTGGAAAATAACAAAAAAAAATTGAAGAAGATTTTTATATATATATATATATAAAAGGAGATTGAAAAAAATAAAATTTAAACGTCATTAATAACCTTTTCATGTTTGGTGGCTAACATGCAAAAATTGGGTGACTTGTAGAATTCATGGAGTTTACATAAGCTTACCAGGTGTAGGGTTCAGTTGGGCTAAAATTGGGCTTGTAGATGAGAGTTTGGTTGAGAAATGAGAGGGTTAGGTTGGGAGATGAAGAAAATGAGAGGGTTAATTAGGTATAAAATTTGGTACGACTGGCCTTGAATTAAAGACTAAATTGAAGAGTTATTGGATTATAAATTGAAAATTATCGATGAGTTCATTTATGGATATTAGCGATGAGTTTATTTCTTCGGTATTAGCATCTATAGTAATGCCATGTTATTTTTCTATTTTTTTTTCATATCTCCATTTCCAGTTATGATCTTCTCAATTTAAACCGGAAAAGAAAAATTTTTTTTGGGTATATTTTGTCGATAAATGTCACTATAATATACTGACATAACAAATTTCATCGATATTTTCATTTATATTTTCTAATTTTCTAGTAGTGAAAACAAACCGAGAGAAAAAACAAAAGAAATCAATTTAAAAACAAGAATGATCAATTAATCTCTTTTGTTATTATGTAAAAGGTGTAATAGTGAAGTGTATTAGTTTTCTATTATTGTTTTTTTCCCCTAGTATTGACCTTGAGGGATGTAAGTAGTTTTTAATGTTTTTGTTGGATCTTTCTGCTTGATTTTATGTTCTTCTCATGTTATTTAAAAACACTTGATGAATATTGTTATGGTTAGCATGGTTGCTTTGACAATATTTGTTTTTTCATATGTTTCCAAGCTTGAATAAGAGATTTTGTAGTTTGATTTCATAAATGGGATTAACAATAACAAAACTTCAAATGCACCTTTGGTTGATCAGAAATTATTTTCTAGAAAAACAACATCTCTTAGCTTGATTCATTGTATTTTTTAACCAAAATCAGACATTGAACACCTCTTAACACGTATGCTTAATTTCTAGATAGAATCAGCTTTTCTTATTGAGCAGAGATACTATTAAACGACATGATTTCATAATGTCCTAATTTTTTTTAAATCTTGAATGTTTGAGCTAGTTTACACACATCTCTTAGTAAAGTCAAACTAACAACCTATGCAATAAAATCATTAATAAACTAACTGAAACATAAATTAATTAAAAGAACATATATTAATTATTCTTGACTCGACAACAAATTAAGACCAAAACACAGAACAAGGTAAAAGGTAATTCTTGAGATTTTGTGCTATTAATTAGACTAGACATCGAGCCAATACTTTAAAATAAGGTTAATGGGAGTGTTTTATCCATATATTCTTATTTTAGTTAAATTAAAACTGTTTATAGCTGTTTATTTGTTGTTTTGTGTAATAGAATTTGTTGTGTTATGTAATAGAATAGCTAGTAAATAGGAAAGGATTAAAAGTAATCCCATAATTTTAGGTAAAGTTGTTATTGTATTCCTATAAATTCACTACTATAAACAGAAGTAATATACACTGAAAATTAATAGACATTCAAATTTTACATTGTATTATAGCGTATCTGAATTTTTTGAACCGTATATATAGTTGTTCTTGTATGCTACATTTTTTTTTATTAACAAACCTAGAAAAGGAAACTGTTCAAACCCAGAAAACTTGAAAACCAAAAAAATTGTTATTGTTCATTAACACCGAAATCGCTACAGTGTTTGTTCATCAACAAACCCAAAAACCCAGTTCATCATCAACAATTGTGGTATCATCATAAACAACTATGGTATCATCATCAACTGTTCATACCTCATCATAAACCCAACTCATATAAAAAAAAACTGTTCATCAAGTACAATACCAAACCCAGAAAAAACCCAGTTCATGCCTAGCTAGTTCCAAAACATGAAAAAACCCACAGTACATACCCATATTCAACCCAATTCATCAGCAATAATGAAAATTAACTCAGCAACCGTACCCACCTCCACTCCAGTTACGCAAATCATAGTCGATGAATACAACTTTGCACTCCCAACTGGAATTATACTGGATGAAACAAACTACTCTCTTTGGTTCCAAATCATGGAAGAAAATGAGAATTAATAAGCACAAACCAATGAAAATTTATTCCAAAATGTTTTTTTTTAAAAAAATCATTTCAAATATTATTCTGTACGAAATATTCACTAGAGAAAAAAAAAATCAATATAATAAAAATTTGTTATTAATAAAATCATGAATGAAACAATTAGCAGGTTAATTATGTTTGAGATAATTTGGCATTAATGTAAATGGCAAAAAAATATATGCATTTGTTGTTGTTTTTTTTTAAAAAAAAACAAATTTGAGAAATTTCCGTTTTCTGTTTTTTTCATTGCTATCACCTTCTAGCTTTTCTTTTTTTGTTTATAGTGTTTGTGAGAATACATGTACCCTAAATTAACACTTTTTTTTTTGATTGTATGAGAAATTTCCATGGGTTTGTGTAAAGTAGAATGAACAAACATATCTGTAAAGTTTTTTGTAAAGATAATGTTAAACGGAAGTTGCTGATGATCCAGGACTCTACAAAATATTCTGTGCTAAATTAACAGCAACGGAGCAAAGATTGATCATCATCATCAGAGTGCTTCGCCGTATAACCCCCCTTGGCAAAAAGCTGTCCTCATTCAGTGTATTTTCGCATCCAAAACTAGCTAGCAGAGACAATAATTACTACTTGTTTCCTCATTTTCCCAGTCATAGATGGCCTCGAAATGATATCTGCCAACGCAAAAAGATACGATCATGGCATTCACCGACCTTTTTCTATACATGGAGCTTTTGAGTTCATGAAGAAAACAATCTAACAAAACACTTTTCTATATACAGAAAACAAAGATAAGCCTCGGTACTGCAACTTATCCGAAGCAGAAACTCCAAGTTAATGCACTCACATGCAGCAGTACTCGTTCAAGAAATGCATGCATCTTCTTCCGGTTACTGTTTATGAACACCTTAATTTCCTGATTTTAATCAATCAATCAATCTATCATGATCTCTTATACGTGAATGATTTTGTTTTGAACTGCATGATGAGGGATGTTTCCCTTGTACGTGAATAATAAGTAGGCACCGAATATCCTATCTTCGAAATTTAGACGTTGTATCCTATCCATTTTTCAGATATCAGTATTTAAAATATTACTGTATTTTTCTCATATTTACTATTGATATTTGCCGATAAAATCATTTCATTGCTAATGATATCTAAAAAAAAACCCGATGGAAATACCGTTGATAAATACCGATAGAATAACAACGATAACTTGTCATCAATGATATTATCCGTTAAATTCCATAAAACTTCTATATTATGAACTAAATAAATTACTTTTACACTCGCATGATCTTATGAACTAATTGATTACAGTATAATTGATTATAGTCTTTGATAGGAATACATTTTCTTGTTGGTGCCGTTCAAGGAAAAACAAATTGGAGACATCTGATCTTGCAGAAAGCTTGAAGATCCAATTGTATGACTCACCATCGAATATATCTCTGTTAAAGCAAGTACTAAAACTGGCTAGCCTTATTAGGCCGTGTCTGTTTTTTTTTCCCCCACCCATCATTTGGAATTATTATCATTTTAATACTTAATATTAAGAAAAGATTTTTTGAAATTAAAAAAAATATTATTTTGAATACATTATCAATTAAAAAAAATATTTAACGCCATCTAAAAAACCAAACCGCAGGAATCAATCGCCATCAAAGGTATGCTATTATTATTATCATTCCACGAAGAAAACAAGATTCGGAACTGTGTTTATCAGTAGCTGCCATCTGTTCCAAGTTCATTGCATGGCAGTTGGCTGAAATTGAAGTCCCTCATCGGCAGCCATGTCTGACGTTACCTGTTGGTGGTGGGCCCTATGATAAAGCACATCTTAAAAAAAACTTGACCATTGTATCGAGTAATCGGTGGGCAGAGGGCTCAGAAGGTGGGACCCACGTACTGTGTTTTGAATGTCGAGGTGGTCAATTATTTTTAAAATAATATTATTATTTTAGTTTTTTTTTTTAAAAAAAAATATTACATTGTTTATCCAGATAATTAAAAAATATACATATTTTTTAAAATAAATAAATAAATAAATAAAACAAAGGTAGAACAGCACCATCGTCAATGTGGGGCTAGGAAAGGATTATCCATAATAACTTAATGCGTTTTTAAGTTTTTATTTGAAAATATTTTTTTTATGTTTTCATCTTATTTTGATGTGATGATATTGGAAATATTTTTTAAAAAATAAAAAATATTATTTCACTATATCTATGAATAAAAAGGTATTTAAAAAAATAATGTCTACATCATATAAATTTATTGAGTTTGAGATTTTAATTCATTTTTTATTTTTAGTATATTGTTTGCTAATTTTCAGTGGTAATTAAATAGGTTTTTTGCTAATGGTGGCATCATACAAGATTTTATGGTAATTGATGAATTGAATTCAAAAGGTTAGTGGATGGGAGCACTCGAGATGTTTTGCTATGCTTTATTATACACATTGTCGCTTCTTATTATTTAAGGACAACATATTAAAATTATATAGCAGGTGATCTAATAATACGATTTTGGGACTATAATATTGTTTTTCTTATAATTTCAGGTTTAAGATATGTGATTTTAATATGATGGTCACTAGAAGCTTAGATGATCGTTAATTTCAGGATCCACAAGATTAATCGAGGTGCACGCAAGTTGATCCAGACACCAATATTAATAAAAAAAAAAACATATTGATTGCTAATTTCCTGAAAATAAAATATGGAGATTATATCTAATGAATTATAAATTCTTAATAAAACCATTGAAAACAAAACGCCAGCCAGCTTCAATTCATCTTATTTGATTAGATGATGACACCGAACCAAAAATTAGAATTAAAATGAATATCTATATATTTAATAATACGTTTCCAATGTCAAATCATAATTTGTCATCTCATTAGGGGGGAAAAGGTTGAAATTTATTTTGAAAATGCGGCAGCTTTCCCGAATTCTCTATGTCCCAATTGGGGGAAATAAGAAATGAGAAAAAGAAGTCACTAGTGTGACATGTCAACCCAAATAGACCTTAGCATTAAGCAATATCTCAAATTTCCAAAACCATTCTTAGATTGGAAACTGATTTTCTGACAATGTACCCACACAATTTTTTTAATTAATATAGATATCCAGACCGCGCAACTCGACTAATTTCACGGCTCCTAAAATTAATAATAATATAAGTTTTTAATGATCATTATATTATTAAATTATATTATTAAGGAAAAAAAATATTGGGTTTATAGCAAGAAAGCTGTGGCATCGACATGGTTCTCACACACGAGAATGGAGATGATAGCGTACTGTGCATTAAATTATGTTTGTGCGTAGTTTAGTGTTAGAAGGCGTTTGGAAGCACTCAAAACGTGTTTTGATTTAATTTTTTTTACTTTAAAAAAAATTAGATTATTTTGATGTTTATATCAAAAATAATTTGAAAAAATTAAAAAATATATTTTAATATATTTATATATGAAAATCACTTTGAAAACAACCATAATCGCACCTCACATATGATTTACGTAGAATTTTCAAATTGAGCATTGGACTTCTTCTCTACCGAAACATGGAATGGCCATTGGAGTGATGTTTTAAATGTTACAATTAATGAAAAATGTATTAATTTCGAAATTATTGAAATGAGAATTTAAGGTAGGATGTGAATTAAAATTTAATTCATTCCCGTTAGAAGTCAAACCAAGATTCAAGCATTTTTTTTTTTTTTTGTAAGATGTTAATTCTTTTTCGGGGTTTAAACTATTTACGGATTGTGTATCTAAATTATAGAATAATTTCAAGTCGTTGGCTCCGAAGACAAGGATTTTTTACTAAATTAAAAACAAAAGCAGATTGATGTTGATTTTGTATTTTTAGGATCGTTTTAAATATTAAAAATAATAATTTTAATTGATATTCAAACCAATTCAAAGATATTTTATATCATCTTAAAAAATAAAAATAAAAATATTTTTTTAAAAAAAAATGCAAACTAAAGTTATGATTCAATTATATTAAAAAGGGTATTTTGTTTTTTTTTTTATAAAACATCAACTTGATGTTGATAATGCATTTTTTTTTAATGGCTAATTTGTTTTCTCTTTACTACTACACCAGGTCATGGTTTGACCTTTGTTTTTTTTTTTTTTAATAATTATGCATTATTTAATATGAAAACTATTAATAGAGACAATATTAAATATCCATGTAAAAACTTATTGATTCAAATATTGTTACCATGTATCTTCTAGAAAAACAATGTAACTTGGTTGAAAAGTTACCATTAATAGAGACCATTGAAAATCATGATAGAGGTTATTACTTGGTTACTATATCAGGCTTGTTGAGCTTAATGATTCCTTTAAATGATTAGCATAGCTCCAATGAAGTTTCAAATTTGGTTGAAAAGTTATTGATGATCTAATAAAATATTTGTGGCATTAGTTGCAGGGAGCTTTGTGTCACATCTCATTCTAAAGGAGTGTTTGGCACTGCGTTTCAAAAACGTTTTTGAAAAAAAATGAATTTTTTTTATTTTTTACTTTAAATTTTTAAAAAATGTTGTTTTAGATTATTTTCATTTACTTATGTCAAAAATAATTATTTAAAAAAAAATATTTTGATGCATTTCTGAACGAAAAACACTTTCTAAAACAGCCCCAACTACACTCCCAAATAGACACTAAGTATATTCTATTATCTACACTTCATAGCAATAAGAGATGTAAAAAATCAATTCATATGGAACAATTGATGGTTTTTTTTTTTTTCATTTCCCATAAAGAATGTCATTTGATGATGTCCTAAAAAATCCATGTAACTTATAGGCAAGACTTACATTTTGGATAATCAATTAATCCCTTGATTTTACCAATTTGATTCATTCTCATTAATCATGATATCTGGTAGTCGATAACAATAAATGGTCTCTTTTGTTGAATTTGAATACTTTTTTATGTTTAAGTATCTTTTTAAGAAAAAAAAAAAGAGGTTGCTCTAATAGCTTTTAAAGTACGATAAATATCATTTACACATCAATAATTTGGAGAAAATTGTAGATTCTTTTAAAGAATTTCATGCACCTAGAAGTGTAGGTAGAGGGATAAACATTATTAACCTTAATATTTTATGATCAAGGATTAATTCATGATGAAATACAAGATATGAAAAGATCACTAGTTCTCCATTCTTCTAGGTTTAGCACAAGCATAATCAAGAATCGATTCCTTTGTTAATTTGATCCATAAAACTCGGTACAAGTTTGGAAGTTTGCGAAGAACATGTTTCGACAATAAGTTCAATGTTGCTTCACATGGCAGGCGTGCTACGTGGTGGTGGTGAAGGTTTTGTCATCATATTCTCTTGATAACTGTTGGTTGGTGACCTACCAAATGAACAACCAATCATCCCGGTAAATAACTGAAGAAAGCATAACCAGTTCTTATCCAAACGAGTAACCACATTGTCGGTACCAAGACAATCCGTCGTACATTCATTATATTTGTGGCTAATGGACCCATTGAAATCAAATCATCAACTAAAAATATCTAAACTATATCATAAGAGAAATATTATGTAGCAAAGAAACTATAATTGCAAGACTAGTTGGGATCAGATATAATTTGTGTTCAAGCAAATTGATAATTACAGAAAATCCGATTAAAAACAAAATGGATATATTACAGAAAATCCTTCACTTCCAATTAGAATCTATACGCACCACAATGATAACTAAAGAAACAGAAGAAAAAAAAAAACTCGCTTCTTTTTTAAAATAGATTTAAGCAACTTGAAGTTCAATAATTCCAAAGGTAATCAAGGTCAACTTGTCCAGCAGAACTTGATGGATCCTCAAAGGATCTATGAACCAGTTCGTGGTCGGATACCACCGACGACATGCCAGTGCTCAGGCCAGTGTCCTCGGAAAGTTCCCGTTTTGAGTTCAGGTTTTCAAGCAGTATCCTCGACATGGAGGGGTGTTCCGGCATCATAGCAGAATCTGGGTATAGAAAACTTGCTATGTTTGGTAAGATTTGAGGGGAATAGAAAGAGTTTGGAGGTGAGGGTTTCGAAGACAGGACTGATGAAGGGGACATGCTTGAGCAAGATAAAGGAGCTCCACGAAAACTGTTAAAGCTATCAGCAATAGTTTCATGGGGTTTATGGTCCTCCATCGGATTGGAGAAGCAGGTCACGTGAGAGTTATCACCTATGTTAGTTCTCTTGTCGCTATTGAGCTGAGAAGAATCCATCAATGGAGGCAGTAGCGATGGCTTTAATTCATTTCCGTACGAGCTTAACCTCACCAACCCTGAAATATGTGTTCTCTTTCCCCCTGAACTCTTCTCGAAAATTCTACAGATGACCCAATCATTCTGCAACAGAAGCCAGGCAAATGATCTGCGTATCAGTAAAATCACCAACCTAGGGTAACAAAATAAAAGTGAAAAACAGGGGAGAACAGGGGAAACGGAGTTATAGCCCTACCTTTCCCGTTTTAGGGTGATTATAAACGGGGTTTTCCCCCTCTAATCTATACTCATGCATGACCCAGTTGGTTTTTTCTCCTTTCGGAGCTCTCCCCTTGTAGAAAACCAGGGTCTTCTTCAACCCAACAAGTGTTTTAGCCTTGAAAATTTCCTTGTCTTTGCCCGTGGCTTTCCAATAACCAGCATCAGTAGCCCTGTTCGTCCTTAAACCGGTGGGATACTTCCGGTCTATAACACAGAAGAAATACCATTCCTTTTCACCCATTTTAGCCCTCCCTGCATCAAAAACAGCACAAACCATGAGCTACTGAAGAATTAAAAACCAGCGGGATATTGACGTGAAAGACTTACAAGGCAAATCCCATGGCTCGCACTTGTTTAAATCGACCTCGCCAATGGCTCTGGCACAGAAGTAGTTGTCAAGAACTTTCTGGGACAGGTAGTGAGTTATGAGCTCTTCATCCGTTGGATGGAATCTAAATCCCGGAGGCAATTCCATCTGCTCATCTTCCTCACTAATCATCGAATTGTTTTCCATGGCCTTCAATATATCTCAGCAATCTCTCCAAATCTCAAATGGGTGCTTGAAAAAATGAAACAAGAAAGCAAACTTGCCAAACCAAGCACTTGTGGATGAAGGCCTTCGATGTTTATATCATTTGAGCAGGAAACACACAGAAAACCTCTTACTGTTAGAGAGAGAGAGAATAAGATGATAAAAATACAGCAGAGAATTATGAACCGAAAAGGTTGTGACAGGGAGAAGGTGGTTTAAGAGAGAGATGTTGCATAACAGAACCAATAAATACTAGTTTCAGGAGAGGGAAACGAAGACGAGGGTGGTAAGGCAACTATTGGTGGGTGGTTTTAAATTTTTCATTTAAATATTGTTTTAATTGTTAGAAAGATATGTTATATTCATTAAAATAATTTTTTCGAAAATTAAAAAATATTATTTAAATATATTTCTGAACAAAAAATTATTTTGAAAAAAATATTATCAAACAAATGGATAAATAGTATTAATTAGGCAACGAGGGAAAAAAGAGAGTAGAGGGCTTAAAAGTCTTTAAGTTAGTTGCTATCTGTTTAACCAAAGTTATATGCTGTTCGGAAGAGGCATATATGATTAGAAAAGCATGTAGAGGAGTTGAAACACAAAATTTGTTTCGATGCAAGAACGACAATAGCCCCCACAAACCTCATTATCTTAGTTTTGTTTTTCTTTCTTCTTATGAAAACCTCATTGTCTTAGCTTTAATTAGCTAACCTAAAGGTGAAGAAGATCACAAACCCACAAAGTCAATGTGCCCATCATTGCTCCCACCAAGATATTTTATATTTTAGTTTAACTTTTTATATTATTTTTTTACTATAAAAATATTTATATTAATTTGTGGCCCACGCGTTGCCACACCAAATTTTTTGTTTAACATGAAAAACAAATTAGGGGATGTTTTTTTTTAAGGAAATAGGATAAATTTAATAGCCCGTTATAATTTAATAATACAATAATATAATAAGGTAATTATAACAATTAATTAAAAAAATATTTTTCTAGATAAAGCTGGGCTAGCACATAAAACTCGTAATTTGTATATAAGATAATATCTAAATTACATGTTTATTATGCATTGAGATAATTCAATAAAAAACAAATGTGATGATAAGAAAAAAATAAGAGATAAAAATTAGTCAAGATATTTAATATCACAATATAGAGTATTTTCCCTATTATATTTAATGAGTTTGTTTATTAAAATCAACCTGTAATAGAAATCAACCTGAACATAAAATTTACTGTATAAAAAAACAATTATGCAAAGATAGACATATTAAAAATATTATAAAAATAAACATTTTTAATTTTAAAAAAAACCTTAATCTATTTAAATTATAAAAAAATGTTAATGAATCATATTAAACACAATTCAGTATAATTAAAACATAATCGTTATTCAAAAAAAATGTTAGATAAGCAAAACAAAATCATATAATAAAGATATAAATTAAAAAAAATGAAATCAGATACTGTTGAGCCTATAAAGTTATGTCAAACACGTGGCCCATCAAGAAGTAGTCCGTGCACGAGCCTGACTCTTAATGCCTGTTTTGAGTTCTGGCAGCCGGACCGGCGATGTTGCATTAACTCTTAATGCCTGTTTTGAAGTATATCTAAATTTACTAAAAAAATTAATTTAAAATAAAATAAAATCTTTTTTTTTCAAAAACATTTTGAAAATACAGCGTCAAATCAAATAAACTAGTAATATGATTGAGCCAAACAGATTGACAAAATACAGTTTAACAGTACAATCCGGACCACGTGTACTGACCATCCTCGTGAGTCGATAACTCCCAGCCATAATTAGTTGGAGTTACCTTTGACCAAAGGTGATTGGATCTCTGATTGCTATGTTCTTGCTTTTTACTGTTATGACGAGAAGAAGAAGAAGAAGATGGTGGGAACATTAATGTTTTTGTATTTTCACCAAAATCATATGTTAGGATATTTTCGATCATGAATTTGGGGTGAAAACTGATTTTTTTTTGTTTATTTATTTATTTGCAATATCAATAGTTTTATCATATGCTTCCCTAATTTCATTGTACTTGGATTAAAACTTAAAATAGTTTTACACCATTGGATTACGAGCATTTAATGGGAATAATAAGCGTTTAATTAAATGTACCTCACTTTTATGAGGATTCTAACCTTTGACTTTAATTCTGTAATTAAAAAATATAATTAAAAATATTATCCAAGCTTTCTATGAAAAAATACTAATTTTTTTTGAAAGATTTGTTTCCCCAAAATTACTTTCTAAAAAAATTAAATTATTTATGCCATCCATAAATAAATCCTACTATCGGGAAAAAAAGAAGAGAAATTAAGGCTTTTTTTGACATTGCGTTTCAAAAGTGTTTTTTTTTAAAATAAAAGTTTTTTTTTAAAATAAAAGTTTTTTATTTTTAGTTTTTTATTTTAAATTAAAAGTTTATGATATTATTAGATTATTTTCATGTGTTGATGTCAAAAATAATTTTAAAAAATAAAAAAAATATCATTTTAATACATTTTCTGAACGAAAATATTTTCAAAAACAAACTCAATCATACTCTCAAATACTCAATAAATTTCAATTAACACATAGTCAATCATCAAATAAAAATTTGTAGATTTCTCCAATATATTATATATTAAAATGATAATTTATATCACTAAAAATACTTTATTATTACCCGCTAAAGGTCTTGTTCCAAAGGGAAAAAAAGGTTTCATAACTCTCAAAGCCACCTTCATATCCTTTTCAGGAAACACATAAATTATGGAGTCAAGAAGCGTGGCAGCATTACTATTTAAGGAATTTCAATCACATGGGGAACTTGAGATCCAACGGTGAGTGATAAAATATCACAGTCAGTGTCAGCATCTGCCACGTAAGACCCGAAAGAAAAATGAAAAGACAGTGCCGTCATTGAGGTGAAGCAACCAAACGAATCCACACGGAAAGTCCCCATTGGTTACATTACAAGGATAATACCAAACCTAACTTTAGCTTAAGTGGGATTTGACTAATCATAAACTTAACTGCCGAGGTGGCGATGTGGGCCATGATTCCTCTGGACCGACAGGAGGCAACCACAGGGAACATACACGCGGCTACAGATGAATGGCTTTGAAGTGTCTACGAAGATGGGAGTTAGGCTAACGTTTGAAGATAGGTAGGAACCATCACTCCCACCCGTGCAATACACTGCACCATGATTTCTGACTTCTCAGAACATCGATTGCTTTAATAACGTGGATAATCTCACTTTAAAAGGTCCGTAGATTGTTTTTCAAATGGTTTTACTTAAAATATATTAAAATAATTGTATTTTTTTAGTTTTTAAAAGTTATTTTTAATATAAAATATTAAAATCTATTTTTTTTTATAAAAAAAAACTATAAACAATTGTTTGTAAGACAAAACCAGAAAACCACAGTAGGGTATCTTTTCATTTACTTGAATAAATATTACAGTACCTTTAAAATGAAAACTAAAAGAAAATTAAAAGAAAACGATAAATTTTTTAAGCTTTCACTTTTTTTTATTTTATAGCTTCAAAGAGAGCTATATTAATGAGCTAAAATAATATTTTTAAATTGAAGAATTATTTTTACATGTTGGTTACAAAAAAGCTAAAAAAAATATTTAATATATTTTTATTTAAAAAAAATGATTTAGTTATCATAAATATTTTAAAATAGAATCGGCTTCTTTACATGTTTTTCTTTTCATTGAAAGTGTGTGTATATAAAAAAATATTATATTTAAAAAGTCATATTACTAAACTTTTTTAAATAACTTTTTTCATTGAATATGCTTTAAAGGTGGGGAAAAATACATGTCTCACGGCCAAGCTCATTTGTGTATTTTGTTTTCTTGTTTGATGTAAGTTATATATAATCAAATTATAATTTGAAAAAGTAAATCACTTCTTGCAACCTTTATTTTGAATTAAATTTGAATCATTAAATGAAACTAATTTGAATTTAAACTTGAATTGATACTAGATGAAATTGATTTCTTATAAATATCAAAACCAAGCAACATAATTTAAAAAGAAAAAAAAGAGGTAGAGTATAACCTATTCTAGGAATTTAACGTAATTTATCCTTATACTTCAGGTCCAGTTTTCATTTTTTTTCCTATAGTCTAATCACTTTCAATTTATTTTATATTTATATCATTTTCTTTATTATATCCTTCAAGTAGATATTTTTATTCAAACTAATTTGAGAAACTAAAACCAACCAATTATTACAAAAAAAAAAATTGAGAATATTTTTTCATATTGTGTTATAAAATTAGTTTTTAATTTCATGTGGGGTTTTTAGTGAATTAATTTAAGTTTTATTTTCTCTTACAAATTTATTTTTATTTTCTCTTGTAAATGAAACTACTACAGAACAATTTTATTAATTTTTAAAATAGATAAAATAAGCTAATATCCCTACCTCTGTATAGTGAAATTTAGTTCTCCATGTATCAATGAAACCGGTTCTATAAAAATATATTCTCTTGAAATTGTGCATTTTTTTTTATTTTTCCTTAAATTATCTAGCCAATTATACAAAATGTAAGTCATTTAACTTTGAAATTATGATAGGTAAAACCAATATGATACATGATAAAACAATTCTTTTAATTATAATGAATCAATTAGAGTTAATTTTTTCCTAATATTAAAAAATAAAGCCTTGACAACGAAAATTTCAACAAATTTAGATTAACTCTATTAATACACAACCCTAAATATAAAATCAAAATAACCGGCAAAAAGAAAAAGAAAAGAAAACGAAAATTGCAAAGCCCCCCCAAAAACAATTATAGTGTCAAAGAAGAAAGCTTGAATCAACTTGCTACTTGACTAATCCATGCCCTTAGATATGAGATTGAGATAAAAAAAAAAAATTCAAAAGAAAGACCTAGTGTAAAAAGTGATAAAGTTTAATAAAAAAAACCTAGCCAATTTAGGTTAACTTTACTTAGTTGCTCTCAATATTATCTAATAGAAAAAAAAATCAAAAAATTACAAAGGTCAATAGACAATAATTTAATGTCAAATTATAATTTTGATAAAAAAATCCAATGTCATAAAAAAAGTTGAGGGAAAAAACCTCAATCAATCGGGTTACTAACTCACGATATGAAATCCAGATAAAAAAAACTTTCAAAAGAAGGAACTAACATAAATAAGCTAAATTTACATAAAAAAAAAAGATTGAAACAAGCCTTGAGTTAACATGACTAGTTCATACTTAGGATAACTCAACAAAAAAAATCAAAATAATCACAAAGTTTAAGAGCCATTAATTTAACTCTAAAATATATAATTAAAGAAAAAAATCAATGTCATAAGAAAATCTATGTAAAAAAACAAAATCAACCTAGATTAACTCAACTAACCTATTACGAAAGATATGAAATCAAGATAACTCAATAAAAAAAAAGTAAGACAGAAACGAAGCCAATGGCTTAATAACTAAACATAAAATGATGAATTTAGAAAACAAAAATCAATTTTTACTAAACAAACAAATTTTTAAAATTACTCTAAAATAATATAAGTGATGTTATTTAAAGCCCAAATTGATATTTTACCATTTATAGGGTTTTTTTGGTTTCTCTATAAATAAAATACTATACCTCTTATTTTCTATGATATGAAGGGTGAGTAGAGTATAATATATAAACATTTAAAACACATATAAAAAAAGAGCTAGCACTCTAAAGTATAACAATCTCATTTTTTAAAAGAGGTTTACTAGATTTCAAACTAGTGGTTTACATGGATTATTGTTGGAGCCTAGACAATTGAATGATTTATGATTTGTGACAATCCAACCTTAAAGTAAATATCTAAAGCTGGAGAAAAATACTTGATCTTTATGTAATCTTCACCTAAATCCTAAACAAATATAGATATGTTAAATAGAATCTTTGAAAATTTATTTTTTTAACAAAAATATACATTTCTACTACGTATGTGTTTTAAAAAACCTAACCAACCTATAGAAAGGCAATTGTGAAAAAATGACAACAAAATTTTCAACCATAAAACAATTTGAAACTCAAACCATATAGACCCAATATGGTATAAAAACAAAATGAAAGAAAAATAATAAGAAGATAAATTGAAAAATAAATAAAGAAAGAAAATGGTATAAAAAATGTAATTAATAGAATAATGGCCAATATTGACAAAATTACAAACTCGAAAACGCAATTGTTTTTTCGAAGGGCTGGCATGAATGTCAAGGGCATGGGAGAGAAAATAGAGAATAAAAAAGTAAAAACTCCATTGAATCCCAACTGGAGAAGTTCTTACACCATCACGAATGAAGGAGTTTGACAACCATATAACATTGCACGCCCCACCCAAAAAGCAGCGGGGTTGTTAAGGGCTGATGCGTTAACAATTTTCTTTTAATAATATTTAATTACCAAACAACCTTTAACTAAATCCAAAAAAAAAAACAAGAATGAGAAAGACTAAAACTCTTGAAATCAACCTTCATTTCTCTCTCTCAAGGATATTACCGTAACTCTACTTTGCAAATTTGTTTGAAAAGATGAAGGATATCATGACTAAAAGTCAAATAATATTTTTTTAAAGATAAAATAGTTATTTTACTGTGATAAAAAACATATCATAACCAATTATCCCTAATTAATTTTGAATAGATCTCATAAAATAAAATTCAACTCTCTATTGCAAGCTTCTTATGTTTTTTATTTAAGATTATAAGTGTCATTTCACTTTTCTAATAAAAAAATGAAATATCTTAATTGCTTGATCTAGTACTTGTTTGATTGTTTGATGTTGAAGCCTATGTGTGGGGAAGGGGTTACAGTGTTATATAGCTACTTGATCCAAAAATATATGCATGGTACTTTAATTACATCTTGATCAATGATTAGGTGAATGCTAAGTGCCCATAAAGTTGAGCTTTTATTGATTTCTATCTTCATGATAAAACACAACATGCACCTCTAATCAGATTGTACGAACGAATTAATTCTAGGATGTTTGATACGATGATAAAATTAACCAAAAGCGGTCTTTATTGAGATAAAGACAACAAAAAGCATAGTAAATAATTAACTAGATTATGTATTTATATTCTATAGGTCAATGGAAGCACTTAGAAGATAAATATACATTTACGAGAAGGACAATACGAGAAAATTAAATATTTATATGCTACTGTGTCTATTTTTGACCTCTAAGTTATTTAAATATCACCAATTTCATTCTCTAACATGTCATTAATAAACTAAGTCCAAGATTTGAAGGTGGGAGTTGTAACCAACTACTACTGTATGATGTAAGAGGAGAAAGGGAGAGATGGTAGATCATGGTTGGTTTATTTTTAAACAACCGAAGATGTCCTAACCATTCCTAATTTCTTTTTAATAATTCTAATATAGTTTTTTTTTATTGCATAGTGAATATCATGGACACAATTAATTTGATGGGCTGAAAGATCTCAACGCTCTGATAAATATTCTGTAGTCGGTATCCCCTTCTCGAAATGTTTGAATCACTCGCAGCACAAGTTGTTCAAGTGTTGCTGTCTTATTGATTTCCAATTTTCGGCTCATCAATTTTTATTATTATTATTATAACATCTTCTGTTATTATTTTGGATAAATTATTTTTTTATAGCTTATTCTAATCTTTTAACAAATACACATAAACTAATGATAAATTAGCGTGTTTCATGGTCTCCAGTGGGTTTGGCGTGGTGTCAAAGAGCTTGAGATCTGCACAGCAGGTCTCGAGTTTGAGTTAGGACGTGCACTTCTTGTAAGAGCCTAAGATAACGCTTTACGTGAGAGGGGTTTTCTCAAATAAAAATAAAATAAAATTGTGATTCTATATTGTAATTAAGCTTGTGTATATGGAGGTACATTGATTGTCTTCCATTTCCACCATTTTATCACATATATATCAAGTTTCTAATGAGCTACATTGATTGATGCGAACTTTTTAATCATGTGGTTAAGCATCTTCAACAAGGATAATATTTCTCCAAGAAAGTTGAAAATCAGGCTTGAAAAATATGATACAATGAAAATCTATCCTATAACATCAACACAATTGAAATTGAATTGAATGGCACTATAAAGTTAGTTATATCTTGATAAGTCAGATTTGATATTTGCCCTGCCAAAAAAAAAAAAAGTATTGCATCACGCAAAACATAAATTTATTTTATTCATCCATGGGTGTTAGCTTTGCAGCTTATAATTCATGTATATAATATTTTAAATAACCCTAACAAATTTTCGTATGTGGGCTGATTTGAATTCATTTATAAAATTAAGTCTAATATATAATAATAATTCAAAAATTAATAAGAAAATTATAAAAAGAATTTAAAACTCTTTCACTCTAGTCATTATTGCACTACAACACTTTTTTAGTGGACACATCCTCTTTACTAATGCAGTGTCAAAAATATTCCACCTTATCCAAACCATAGGATGTACAGGGTGATTTTTGTGTTTTATATAAAAAATATTTTTAAAACATAATAAAATGGTTAAAAACTTTGTTCTGTGATATTTTTTCAACCAAAAGAAAAATTAAAGGGCCCAAAATTAATATCACTAGGTCCATGAACACAAAGCCCAATATCGAGCTCGGAAAGTAGTCAACTGCTAGAACCGCCGAACATAACGGTCTGCTAGCCATTTCTAATACAAATTAATATCATGATTAGAAAAAGAACAAACGATAGGAGCACCAATCGTAAGCAGCCGTCAAGCCTATGGAAAAACTGCAACAATCTTCGCGCTCTAAAGCAAATCCACGCTACCACTATAATCAAAGGGTTCAATTCAAACCGAGCAGCCCTCAGAGAGCTCATATTTGCTGGTGCTATGACCATTTCTGGAGTTATAAACTATGCCCACCAAATGTTTGCTCAAATTACTGAACCAGACATTTTCATGTGGAATACAATGATTAGAGGCTCATCTCAAAGCCAAAATCCTTCAAAGGTTGTTTTGCTTTACACCCAGATGGAGAATCGAGGTGTAAAGCCTGATAAATTCACGTTTTCTTTCTTGCTTAAAGGCTGTACTAGGCTTGAATGGAAAAATACTGGTTTTTGTGTTCACGGTAAGGTTTTGAAATATGGGTTTGAAGACAATTCTTTTGTGAGAAACACCCTTATTTATTTTCATTCTAAATGTGGGGATTTGGAGATAGCTAGATCGATTTTTTATGATTTGCCGGAAAGGAGTGTTGTTTCTTGGTCTGCTTTGACTGCAGGGTATGCAAGGAGAGGGGAACTGGGTTTGGCGAGGCAACTTTTTGATGAAATGCCAGTGAAAGATTTGGTTTCCTGGAATGTGATGATTACAGGGTATGTGAAAAATGGAGGGATGGCAAATGCTAGGACACTCTTTGACGAGGCTCCAGAAAAAGATGTTGTGACTTGGAATACGATGATTGCTGGGCATGTCCTTCATGGGGAGCAAAGGAAGGCTTTGGAGATGTTTGAGGAGATGAGGAACGTGGGAGAGTGTCCAGATGAGGTGACAATGCTGAGTCTTTTGTCTGCTTGTGCAGTTTTGGGTGATTTGAAGGTTGGCAGAAAGTTACATTGCTCAATTTCAGAGATGACTAGGGGAGATTTGAGTGTTATACTTGGGAATGCACTTATTGACATGTATGCTAAGTGTGGAAGTATCGAGATAGCACTTCAGGTATTTAAAAGGATGAGAGAGAAAGATGTCACTACATGGAATTCAGTTATAGGAGGGTTGGCTTTTCATGGCCATGCTGAGGAATCAATCAACTTGTTTGTTGAAATGCAGGCTTTGAAAAATACTAAGCCAAATGAGATAACTTTTGTTGGAGTGATTGTTGCTTGTAGTCATGCTGGGAACGTTGAAGAGGGGCGCCGGTATTTCAAACTTATGAGAGAGAGGTATGGTATAGAGCCAAATATGATACATCATGGGTGTATGGTGGATTTGTTAGGTCGTGCAGGGCTATTGAGTGAAGCGTTCGAGTTAATAGCCAAAATGGAAATTGAACCTAATGCTATAATTTGGAGGACGCTGCTTGGGGCTTGTAGAGTTCATGGAAATGTTGAGATGGGGAGGCTTGCAAATGAAAGACTACTTAAACTAAGAAGGGATGAAAGTGGGGATTATGTGTTACTTTCTAACATATACGCTTCAGCAGGTAAGTGGGATGGAGCTGAGGAGGTGAGGAAGTTGATGGATGATGGTGGAGTTAGAAAAGAAGCTGGCCGCAGCCTAATTGAAGCAGATGACAGAGCTTCCAGCAATTCTTGTTTGATCCGAAACCCAGACTAAATTCAAGAGGTCAAGTGTCATGAGCTGCAGCTAGGTGAGATTATGCTCTCATGTTAGACATGTAATATTTGGATATAGTTCAACATTTTAGATGCATAAGTGGTCACATATATAAATTGCCTTTTATTCAGCTCCAAGAAAGCATTATTGACCTTCAATTTGTTACTGTTTATATGATCTGATTTCTTCTTGAATTATGCCCTTGCACTTTGATTGTTAGATCAAGTTGAAATTTTGATAGGAGATTATAAAAGCTTTTTTTTTCATTAGACTTAAACTTTTGGAAGCTATTAAGTCATGGAGACCTCGAAATAAAGCCTAGAATTTAGAATTTTTTTCTTATTTAATTATAACATAATGTTTTCATTTGAGAAGATATTGAATAATAAAATTTTAAATTAATATTTTTATATAGTGACTATTCAGAAAATGTATATTTTGTGTTTATTGTCTTTCTTGTGTTATTTTTGTTAACGTCACTTTATATCTTTTTAATATTAATTATTATATTAAGATTGATGTTTTACCTTTACATTCTTAATTTGTTTGATTTAACAAAGTTATATTTTTATATATTTAATTTGAAAATAGAAAACAATTATTGAATGTGATTCAATAAATAGGTGAACTTGTTTTCCTATTAACAAAATTTAAACAAAATAAATAGTGAATAATACTTTTTTTTTCTCTAACATGCAACTTTATGTTATAAAGGCTTGATTATAAATTTTACTTGATTGTAACATAAAGTCTTGCTTATAAAAAAAATATTAAGTAATAAAATTTTAAATCAAGGTTCTTGTATAGTGACCTTATTCTGATACAATTTTGTTTATTATACTTATTATCTTTCTTGTGCTGAATGTTACTTGCACTTATTGTTTTCATCACTGAAGTTTTAACTTTATTTACTTACTTTCTTTTATTTTAATAAAAATATAATTATTTTAAATAATTTGAAAATAGACAAATAATTAATTTAATTCAGTAAATAGTTGAGCTTGTTTTTCTATTAAAAGAATGTATTCAAAATAAATAGTTAAATAATACAGGGGTGTGTTATAAAAACTAGTTCATTTATAATAAATAAGGGAAACGTGGCTGCAATCAATGTGTTCTTGCAAATTAGCAGTAGCCTGGAAAAGAATGGACCATAGCAAGACATCAAATCATGAATAACCATGTATTATCGCCAAGAAGAAATACAATGGAGAACTTTACTTTCATATCATTGTATATACAAAATGCAGTAAAGTTGTGTGTTTTCCATAGGATAGACGACCTAGCATCATCCTATTGTAAGAAGTCAAAGCTCTTTTCCATGAAAATAGCTGGGCTAAAACTAAAACGCCTAATTCATGGTGACAATTACAAAATTTCATGTAAGAATATATGAATGTTTCATGAAGCTAAAAGGCCTACCCTTTGAACCGTTGTATTTAACCCAGTTTGGCATTGAGGTCCTTCTTAGAAGAGAACCCACTTCCTGCGAGAAGGCTTGACAGGAAACCCTGACTGCTTTTATTATGATCCTTGTCACTCAGATTGTTTAAATTGCTAATAAGAGACCAATGCGCATCAAAATCTGGCTCATAGCCACTTTGTTGCATCATTTGCATTAGCTCTGATGCCTTCCCTGGATTGTTTTCCATGCGATAACCATCAATTACAGTGCAGTACATCGGCCTGGTTGGAGTTTCGCCGACCTGAACCATTGAATGAAGGAGCTTTGCTGCTTCTGCAGGTTGTCCTTGTTGGCAATACTGTTGGACAAGCAAGTCCCAAGTGTTGATACTTGGCTTAAGATTCCTATCCAACATCTCAGTATGGAAATCCATAGCTTGGTTCAGTTGGTTTCTAGAGCAGAAACCACGAATTACAGAATCATAACTGGTAGAACTAGGCATATTTCCTTTCTTCAACATTACGTTCAGAAGGTCAACAGCCTTGTCCTGTCTTCCAAGGCAACAAAACCGCTTAATTAAATTATCATATCTGATACTTTCAGGAGTTAGACCTTTATATACCATTCGGTCCAGAAATTGTTTTGCTGCTTCAACCTTATCCTGGAAAAGAAGGCCCTCAACAATTGAATTTTGAGCAATTGAACCAAGAATCCAGCCTTTCAATTCAATTTCTCGACTCAAATCCAATACTTTATCAAGTTCCCCAATATCACATAGGGAGGTTATTACTGTATTTAAGCTTCGATAGCTAGGCCTAAGCTCCTTTGAAATCATTGCAGACAGATAGTGCATACCAGTAGAGACATCTTTGCATTTAGAAAATCCATATACCAGAAAATTATACGTAACTTCATTGAGCAGCAACCCCTCCTCCTGTAATTCATTCAAAACCTTCTTCACTTGCATAATTTTCCCAGCAGAGAGAAGATAGAAAATCAGAATGTTGTATAGGATGATGCTATCAGACTTGCTTTCTTGCACAATTATCTTCTTCAGGCTCAATGCATAATCCACTTTACCTTCTAAACACATCAAACGCACATAACTGCGATAACTAGAGATTGTGAGGCTTGCAGTTTTTCTTGTAATAACACCAAGTAACTCCCTGACTTTCTTCAAGTTTTTGGTGTGGCAGAATTGTTGCAACAGCATATTATAAATATCAGCATCTGGTAGCAGCCCCTTGGACAGCATATTCTGGAAAACAATGGCTGCTTCCCCAGCCTTTCCTGTCACACAAAATCTCTTAGGAAAATCACTGTGGGATGTAGTTTGCTCCCTCGACAAATTTTCCATTAATTCAACAGCTGTCTGAAGTTTATCAGCCTTACACAGATGAGGAATCAAAATTAGAGAAACGTCCAAGAATGGAACCATTTTCCAGGAAAGCATTATGTCTAATATTGTGAAGGCAACTTTATACCTTCTCTCCTTGCATAGCCCCTTTATAAGATGGCTATAAACAATTTGATCCAAGGCACAACCATGCTGTAGTAGTTCTTCCACAAACAAGTGCGCAATGCTCGAAAAGCCTGTAAGAGAGACCTTTTCAAGAAAGATATGCAAAAATTTTAACCTTGATTCAGGTTTCAATACCAACATCCTTTCCAAAAGTTCTAATACCTCCTTCAGCATTCCACGATGGCACAGACATTCAACCAGAGATATACAATCCACCAGCCCTGGTAACCATTTACCATTTAAAGCAAAATCCCAGCAATCATGAAGGATCCGCAAATTTTCCTTCTTACACAGACCCTTAATTAGAGCAGTAAATGTTTCACTGTTAATTGATAGATTCATTTCAAGCATTTGATTAAAAGTCAACCACCCTTTGCGTGTTAATCCAATTTTGCAGTATGCTTGGACTAGCAAATTGAGAACTTCTTGGTCTAGTTGATTAACCAACTTTGGCATCTTCTCCAAAAGACTGCTGCATAACTTGATATTAGAACGAGTGCTGCAAAGCCCCTTTAATAATGCTGAGATGACAGAGAGAGATGGTTCTTGACCCCATCGAGCCATTTCACTGGTCAATGAGTATGCAACTTCAAAATTTCCATTACTGCATTCCTCTCTTATTAGAAAATCAAAATCAGGAACCATAGAATCTTCAAGTATCCCTGTTACTCTTTTGTCATACTCATCCAGGTCTGTATCCAAATAAAGTCCATTACCAAGATTATCAAAGAATTCTGTCTTAGACAACTCAACATCATTGTCCCTTTTCAACCGCACTGATAAAGTCTTGAGCTCCACGATCATAAATGCCTTTGAAAGAGGATCCTCAAGTGCAGATGATTCAATTAGACCACAGTTCACCATCTCACGAATCACCATCTTTACTTCATCAAATCGTCTAGCCCTACAATATCCTGCCAAAAGAATTTTGAAAGTTGACAAAACAGGGGTTGTTCCCATATCCACCATTTCATCAAGAACATCTTGTGCATGCTTCCACAGATCTTCTTTAAACAATGCACTGATAAGAGCATGATAACACCATATATCAGGTTTTAGGCCTCGAGATAACAGCTCTGATAAATAATTGAAGGCACCACTCAATTTCCTTTCACGACAACACCAGCAAATCAAGATCCCAAAAGTTACTTCATCAGGGATAAAGCCCAAGTGCTCCAATTTGAGCCTGAACAAATTTGCTCTCTCTACACCAAATCTAGTACATGACCGGAATACAATCTTGTTGCCAGTATGCACATTTGGGGAACATTTCACTTCAGCAAAAAACCTTAATGAATCCTCAAAGTCCTGCTCACAGTACTCAAGAGCAATCTCATTAAGAACCAAGCTGCTAGGCTCAAAACCCAAGGCCATTAACTTCCTAACAAAATTCCTTGCTTCTTGAATCATTCCATCCCTACAAAGTAATCTTACAACATTCTCAAAACTAGCATTTTCTCCTTCGCATACACTAACCCCCAATTCTACCAGATCTAAAGAAACTCGAAATGCTAGCTGGGTCCTCTTCATTCTTACCAAAAGATCCACAAGAGCACGATAACAGAACAACGATGGCACTAAATCTCGCTCCCTCATTTGATCATACACTAAGACAGCCCTTTCTAAATCACCAACACCAACATACCCTTCAATTAAACTAACAATAACCTTACTGTCCATTGAAATTCCTTGTCTCTCCATTGCCAAAAGCAATAACTGAATCTCTCTAAACATTCCATGCCTAACAAGAATAGAAGCCATAAGCTCACATGACTTGGGAAAATGCCTAAAACCCTTATATTGTTCACTAGCACACTTAAAAATCTTCCATAATGACTCAACCTTTGTACTCTTAACTGCAACTCTTTCACACTCAAATTGAAAACCCAGTAACATTTCAAGCACATCTTCTGGTTTCAACCTCAAAACCCTCAAAAACCGACGTGTAACATGAGGTATTACATCAGAGATATCTAAGAGCGGAATTTTAAATGAAGCATCATTAAGAAAGTAGTATCTTTTGGGTTCCTTTTTATCAAGGAAATGAGAATACTTAGATATAACAGAGTGCGCAATACCATTAAAGTTAAAAGACGATAAATCTTTGCGGGGTTTCAGTGAAGGGTCAGTGAGAGAACATGAAAAGAATCGAAATTCAATGGAGATGTGAGTGAAAAGAGAACTGAACCTTTTGAGTTTAGCATTATTGTAGTTGACATATGAGAGGTTTTGCAGCATCTGATTGCAGAGAAGCTTGCTTCTACTTCCCGATTTCATGCCTCCATTTGCTCGGTATCTGCCATTTAGAACGAATGCCGTGAGCGGTGGAAGAAGAGAACTTTGAATTCCCTTTAAACGACTTGTCGTCTAATAGAAATTGCCGACAATACTTGATAGACGAGGAAAAAATACTTTATAAAGTTTTTGATATTTTAACTTATCAAAATTTAGATTATAATATAATTTCTTTTGACATTTAAAAACGCATTAAAAAAAATATACATGCGTTGTTTTCATTTTTTCTATTGTGGATTTGACATTTGAAAATGTAGTAAAATGATTATTTTGTTTCTATTGAGAAAACAATGAATAAAATCTTCTTTTTAGTGAGATCTATTATTTATACAGCTAAACCATAACATGGTTTCACTGTGCAAGTTATTACTGTTCACACAGACTCAGCCGCACTATTCATGTGCAGTTTGTCACGGTGAATCGCGGGTGTACATCTTTTCTTTTCTTTTTTTCATTTTTCAACAGTGTATGCGCAAAATTAGCCCCCGAAAAAGACAAAAAACGCCGTCTTTTTCGGGGGTTGGACGGTCATTGACCACACCTGGCCCGGTCCGGTCCGGTTCGACCGGTCGGGTTTTTTATTTTTTAATATTTCATTGAACAGTGGATTAACGATTTTGTCCCTCGAAACGGACAAAAACCACGCCTAAGGGGGAGGGGTTTCAGGGTAATTAGCCAATATTTTTTTTTATTATTTTCCGCTGACATCTGCTGGCGCGTCTTCGGACGCGCCGTTCGTTGCAGCGCTGACGCGTTTTTCAGACGGCACGTGCGGCGTCATAAGGCGTCGGAAAATGACCAGCCGGCGTCTAGAATGATTTTCAGGCATGTTCTCTTCCACATGGGGTGGCGCGTGTAACACTATTATGTCTGGGGACGTGTCAATGGTCATTTGAATTCCCCCCCCCCCAATTTCTCTCTCCTGCCTGCGCCAGATGACGTCAGCTACGCTGTTTTTTATCAAACTTCAGTTCAGTCCCTGAACATTGTAATTTGGTTATCTTGCCCTTAATGCTATTATATAGGTTTTGATTTGATTCAATTGCGTCCTTCAATTGCAATTGATTATATATTGGACTTTCAATTTGGTCCTCATTCTCTTAATGTTTCGGATTGGGTTGGAATTTTTAATGTTTTTTGGTATCAAAGTTTTGATGGATTTCAATTTGATCCTTCCATGCAAATTTATTATAAATCCTTAATATTTTCGATCCCAAAGTTTTATTTCTTTCAATTTTATCCTTCAATGCAATTTAATTATGGATTTTAGTTTCATTTTGGTCCCATTTCTTTTAATTTCAGATTATGTTTTCAATTATTTAATTTTAATGTTTGGATTTGCTTCAATTTTGTTCTTAAAATTACATGTATTATTTAAAGTATGTCAAATTCATTATATATTTGTATATTTATGTCAAATTAAAGTATGTTAAACTAATTATATGTTTTAATATTTATTGAATATTATCGCCTAAGAATGTATATAGAGAGAAAAGAATTATCTAGGATTTTCTTAAAGAAAAAAATTAATATCACTATTCTTAAATACATTTAATATAATAATACAAGCAATAAATCTTATAAAAAAAAATGTCCGTGAATTTGAATTTTGTGCTTTGTTTTTTAAAGTTTATTTCTTAAAAAATATTTATAATATTTTGGTCTTTAATATTTCATATCTAATATTATTGGGCACAAAATACAACAAATTTTTTTTGATAAATTTACCTAGATTATCTACAATTAAAAAATATTCGGCTCACTTCCCGTTTCGATTACACTATTTTTTTTAGACGGCAGATAAATAATTATAGCACGCAAAAAATTTAGGTTTATTTCTAAAAACAAATTACAATATTTTTATTTATAATGTGTCAGATCTAATATTACAAAAGGAAAAAAGCAATTCATAAAATGTTTTTGACAAATTTACCTGGATTATCTACAATTAAAAAATCTAAACCCACTTCCCATTTCGATTACACTATAAAGTATGTAAGACTAATTATATATTTTAATATTTATTAAATATTATCGCTTAAAAATATATAGAGAGAGAAAAAAAATGACCTACAATTTCTTGCAAAAAAAGATTAATATCGGTATTCTTGAATACATTTAATACAATAATATGATTAATAAATCTTATAGATATAACTTTGGCTTTGAATTTAAATTTCTATTTTATACTCTTTTTTTTGTTCTTTTAATAAACGGTGACCTTTTTTCACATTTTTTTTATTCTTTAATAACCGTCGTGTCCAAGTCTTTTTTTTTAAACCGGGTTTCTTTTTTTCTATTTTTTTAACCAGAGTATCCGTGACAACAAATTTCTAACAAATCATTTTACCTTCTTAGCAAATTTTCTAACAAATTTTATCAAAAGTTTCTTAGCGATAATAATATTCAATAACTTTTTGGTTGAAAAAAACCATTTCTAACAGATTTTATCAATTATAATTTTGCTAATTAAATATTAAAATAAAAAAATACAACATTTATAAAATCAATCAATTTTCTACATAGATAAAAAAGCCTAGCGGAGAGGGCGAATTGGCTCGTTTGTTACTATAAATGTATAGAATACTTTTTTATTTTATGTATTACAATATATAATATTTAAATTATCTTAAAAGTTAAATTTGCTTACTTTTTTTAATTGGAAAATTTTCTATTTTTTTATATTTGTTTACACAATATAATAATAGAGATACTCTTAAAAGAAAAAAAAATCTATAACTTTTGTTATGAGCTTTATAATTTCTTTTTTTATGATTTTTTTATTAATATTTATGGGGTTAAGGTTATTATAAATTAAATACAAAAAAAGTTATTATAAACACTAGTGGATGAAAGTTGAATATTATATTATATATTAAAAGAGCTCAGATTGTTACTATGCATTCTGAGAGTTTTTACTATGGATTTCAATAGTTTTTTTTGGTTGGTTTGTTGTTGTTGTTGTTTATGTTTGACAAGCTAATTGTTTTTTAAGCTGGTCAGCTTTGCCTTTTCTTTTCTTTTCTTTTTTGTGTTTTGGTGTTTGTTGTGTTTATTGGTTGACATCTTATTAATTATCGGTCTTGATTTTTTTGGGTTGTGACCTTTTGTTTTTTTATTTTTGTTTCTTGTTGCTTCATTGTCACATGTCTCAGTGGTTTCAGTTTTTCTATTTTGTTTTTTCTGTGTCTTGGTTACCTGTTTTGCTAATTAATTTAGGTTTGCTTTTTTTTTTTGTCTCATGGCTTGCTTTTGCTTCCTTTTTTTTATGTTTTCTACATCTTTTGCTTTTTTGAACACTGCATTTGTTGCGTCTTTTCCTTTCTTGAACCTTCTGTTATATTGAAGGAAGCAGTCAAGTTTATTGTCGGAGAGGAGCCCGATTTGTTTCTTGGGTTTGCTGGCGGTGGGGGTTCTGTTTGGCATTATTGTGTCAGCTGATCTTTTGCTTTTTCAACTTGATTAATTATCGAAGATGAGCCCAATTTGTTTCTTGGTTGTGGGGGTTTTGTTCGACATTACTGAGGCATGAGTTATGTGGTTGTTGATCTCAGTTTAATGGGCGTGGCACTTGGGTCTGTTGGCAATAGTGGGTTGCTTCGAGTGGAGGAGGTGATTTGTGGTTTGACACAATCATTGGGTTGGGTGTATATGCGGGTTACTGCCATTATTGTATGAGTATGGTTTATTGTTTATTTTTATTTTTATTATGCAGGTTTATTGTTTATTTTATGAGTATATGTTTCTGCCATTGTCTTGTAGGTTTGACTTATTGTTGATTTTTATGCTGGTTGTTATTAATTTTTATGTGAGTTTTCCTTGACATCACTAAGTCATGGGTTGTTGATTTTTCATTATTGATTTTTATGTGGTTGATCTCAGATGAGTGTGTTATTTGAGTGTGGTGGCAGTGGAGAAATAGTAAATTGTCTTTTCCTTCAACTCGTGGTGGTGCATCGAATGAGAAATTGCAAACATGGTGACTATTAAAAATAGCCAGTTGTGGTTTGGTTGTAGTTGAATTTTGTTTTCTTCAGTCTTTCCTTACAAACTATGTCAACCCAGCTATAATCAAAGTTGTTCTTTATTTTTAATTTTAATTTTGCCTTGATTTTTTTTTTATTATATGTTTGTTTTGGAACCTTTTTTTGTTAACTATATTTTCTTATTTCATCTCTTAGTATTTTATTCTATTTAGTTTTTATATTAGATTTGGTCTTTATTTTTTTACTGTTATGTTTAAAAAAAACAAATTTCAATTTCATCCATTATAGTTTGATTTAATTTCTTTTGTGTTAGATTTTGCCCTTATTCTTTTTTAAGAAAAAATTCTTAGTTCATTTTTTAGTTTTTTCTCAATTTTATCTTTTAACATTTGATCTATTTAAAATTAGGCTACGTTAAATTTTTTATTGTTGTAATCCTAATTTCATGACATGGACCATAGGTATAAAATCTTAACTTGGATTGATATTAGTCTTTTTTTAATTTGTTTTGCACTAATTTGACATTTTAATTTTATCATTCAATATTGGATTTATTGAAGATTAACATTATTTATTTTTTCTATTTCTTCTTTTTATGACAATAATTACATCTTGTGATTCGAGTCACATATTTTCATGCTCACTTGGATTGAATTGGAGCTTTTACATCATTTTATTTTATTTTTATATCAAATTTCTTTCTTATTGTTTTGATTGTTATTTTATCCTTTACCAATATTGATTTTCTTGCTACATATAATTGTATCCTTCAGCATTGAATCGTTGAGAATTAAGCATTGTTATTTTTTATATAAGGCCAATCTCATCTTATGACTTGGGTCACAGGTATGGAATGTCAGTCTGAGTTGGCATCAGTCTTATTTTTTAATTTTTTTTACATTTCTTTGTTTCTTGATTCTAGCCTTCAATATCGGGTTTATTAATATTATTTTTTATTTGTTTTCTAGATGTTTTTCTATGAAGATATCTTAGTCTCACGATTTAGATCGCAAGTTTGTCTTGTTCACTCATATTAGTTTGGAACTTTTTTCATTTTTTTTCAACTTCTTCATCTAGCATTAAGGTATATAACTCGAGTCATAATTTTAATTTTTTATTCTTTAAAGAGCAATAGCAATAATTTAACATTGTTTTTTAGGGTTATGAAAGATAGTGACTCAACTTGTGGTGAAGCATAGGCCACCTATCTAGTGGTATACTAATCTTTATGTTTCTATGACTTATTTAAAATAAAAAATGTTGATTTCTAGTTTTTTAGAATTCACAGTTTAAATAATTATTTAATTTTATTAAACTTTTCATTTATAATTTAAAATGTTACACTTGTTTAATTTTTACATTTTTAGATAAAGTGAGTGTGTGGTTACTATTCCAAGACAAAAAAGATAAATAGAGTGAAGAAAGAACATACTAAACAAAATAAGAGGTGGATATATAATTATGTTTAGTAGTGATGTACAAGAAAAAATGAGTGTTTTTTTGGTAACATGGTGCAGGGTGCTTTTTCATAAGTGGTTTTCAATTAAAAATACATTAAAGTGATGTTTTTTTAGGTTTTTATAACATGAACATATTAACACCATTATAAAAAAAAACATAAAATGAATTAATTTGATGTCTTTTCAAGCAAAAAGCATTTTGAAAAGCACTTTGAGAAATAAAAATTGTTGCAATGTTAAACAAAAAGTTTGTATCATGTTTAGCTAATAGTGCACAAGACAAATAAAATATAAAAGTCTATTTTACTCTTAATATTACTATCAAACTTACATATTAAAAAAATATATAGTATTTTTTCACTTTATTTTATATTATGTGCTGAAAATAATAATACTATTTATAAAAACTCATGATGACCCGACAAGTTGACTAGAGACATGACTAACATGGGACACAACTAATGTAGGGTTTGGATTGGTCCACAATTAAGAGAAAGTAAAGAACGAATTAATCTAACTTGATTTTATCTAAAACCCAAGTCAATCTAGGGTAAAACATGAGTAAAGAATTCATTGGGTTTTTTGAAATGTTTGTATCAAAATGATATCATTTTGATCCTTTTAAATGTTTAACTAGGGTTACTCCATTAATAGGTTGACCCTCTCACCCTATGATCTAAGAATTGTTTTAGGTCGAATTTTAAAACTATAATAATATTATTTTTATCTTCACATACCTTAGTTTGATGGTTTTAAAACTAAGTGTTTTTTATATGGATATTTCTAAAAAATAAAATAATGTCTCTAGATTTTTTTTATGTATCTCAAGTTTTGAAAATGTAAAACTTTACTTTAAAATTATAGTTTCTTCTTTGAATAATTAACACACAATGCTAAAAACAACTTATTTTCAAGAATTTTTTTTATGTAATATAAAATTATAAATCAGATTATTAAACAATTGAGTTTATATATGAAAACTATTTAAAAATATAGAAAACAATTAACATTTCTTGCATTATTGTTATATCAAAATGACATTAAAAAAATTAACATAATAGTAATAGAAACATAATTAAGTACTTAATATGTTAAATAGCAAATAGATAATTTCAATATGACTTATACACATTAGTGCATGCATAACTATTAAGTGTTAAATTGACGTCATGAACCAAAATTTCTCCTTAACTATACGATGAGCTTAATTTCTCTTCTTTTTTTAGTATATATGATCATGAACCAAAAAACATTAAAGCATGCATGATCTTGAATGCCTATTTGACATGCATTATTATATGTGACAAAAGAGTTTGGTTTCTTTTCTACATGAAGCTTGAACTATAAAAAGGCAAGGATAGTTCCTGGTATAATGCCTCTTATTCCACCTCCATCAATGCTAAGAATAGTGATTTAGTTTCCATGAGTTGGAGGTTAAAGGGAATATATTGGAGTTTGAATGTTAGCCATATATGAAAAACAAATGTTAAAAAATGTACAAAAAAAAAAAGACCTAGAAGTGGAAGAGTTTGAGAGGTTTAGACTAAACTTTTGAGAGTTTGAGACATAGCAATATACTCAAATATAGTTTAAGTGTTGAAACTTTGCAATCACCCAAAAGTATTTTTATAGACTTTAGTCCTTCATGTTGTTTGGATTTTTCAACAAATTCCAAAGATTTTACTTGCCCAAATTTTCCTTTTATGTAGTTTCTTGGATAAGGAACAATTTTGAATCACTCCAAATTTTTTGCTCTTATCACAGGCAGTTAAAGCATTTATGTCTTAAGCAAGAGGTCACTGGTTCGACCCCTGTCTAGCGCGCCTGTTTATTACTTTTTTTTTCTTCTTTTTTTTTTGCTTATAATTTTATTTTATTTTTCATTTTTTGTTAAAGTTATTGGCTTTTTTTTATTGAATTTTCCCCATTATTAACACAACAACAATAATAATAATAACAACAACAACAACAATAATTTCAGTTTTAGTTTTTTTTTTTTTTACTTTCTCTTTTGTTAATGTTTTCAATTTTTTTTCAAGGTAATTCAATCATTTTATTGTTTTAACAGTAATAGTAATGATATTTTTAGATGTTAAGACTTCGATGTTCATATTGTTATAATAGAGTATGTTAATGTGTTTCATTATATCAAATCTTGCATGTATAAATGTTATACTTTATTTGATTTTTTCAATTTTTTTCATTTGATTGAAATTGATAATATATTTGTTTTGTTTTCGGCCTTTATATTTTTAATTTTAATTCCTATATTTTTTTATAGCTCTTAAATAGTTTATATTTTTGTCCATGTTTTTATATATATGTGACTTTAGTTTTGATTTTTTATTTTTATTATTTTCTTTTTTAATTGAGATAATATTTTTTTCAAAAAATTTGTTTTTAAATTTTAGTTTGTGTTTATGATCATTTGAATTTTTTTTCCTTTGGTTTTTCTTTTGGTTTTATATGATTTTTTTTATTTTCACGTCAAATGATATTTTTACCTAATACTTTTTAGTTTTTTTTCCATTTTTATTTTGTTTGCTCTTTTGTTAAAGTTTTTGAGCTTTTTTTTATTCTTTTATTGAATTTATTTTTCCATTATTCACGCAATAATAATAATAATAATAATAATAATAATAATAATAATAATAATAATAATAATAATAATTTTTAGTTTTAGTTTTGTTTTCTTGTTTCCTTATTTATTAATGATTTTTTATCTCCTCGGAATAATTCAATAATTTGTATTTTTTAACAATAATAGCAATGATATTTTTAGATGTTAGGCCTTCGATGTTGCTATTGTTATAATAAGATGTGTTGATGTGTTTCATTATATTAAATCTTGTATGTATAGATATTATATTTTATTTTTGAACTAGCAAAATCTATTAACTATTTTAATCCCAACAATTATTAAAAAAAAAAATTATTCGACCCGCAACGTAGTGCAGATAATTAACTAGTCATGTGGAGGCATCTCTTATGATTTAGTCTTGTGTTAGTGTTGCTAGCTCTTTTTTACATTTATCGGTGTTTATAGTTTTTAATTTATTTTATTTATTAAATATATGCATCACCATTTCAATTCATAGATATAAACATTTCTTAATATTAAATAAACATCATGCATATTCATTTTTTTTTAACAAAATTTGGATTCAGTCAATGGAATGCAAGCCAAGAGACTAGTTTGAATCAAAAAGAAAATAAATTGATATCATCCAAATGTTTTATACTAAAAGATGGAAAAAAAAGAGAGCAGAAAATAACTAGGAATAAAGGAATTCAAAAAGAAAAAGGAAAAGAATGCACTGTCCGTGCATGGAAGTATATAAAAAAATCTCCCGTGATTTTCTGTTATTATTTTAATTTGTTTTTGACCATTTATCTAGGTAGCAAGCAGGGTAATATCTTTTTCTTTTTTTTTTGAGAGTACAAAGATTTTTCACACCTACTGGAAATTAACTGAAGGAAGTATAACATCAATTTAATGAACTTGGACAAACACATCTCCGAAGGACAATTGTTTCCATCTTCCCAGCCACCAAGGACACCTGCAAGCAAACTGAGCAAATATAATAGAACAGCCTTTCTGAGAGATGGGACGTATGGCTTAACTACTTGATATTCGTGTCCCCATGAGATAATCAAGAGCTTCTTGCAGTCGATGAGGTTTATATTATAGTTACTGCATGTGACTCTAGCTGATCTTCTTCTTCAATCGACGTCACATATATTTTCATCTGTGGTTACTGTTTATATACAAAATAAATTAAGCACCTTGAAGGATAACACGCAGAATGGCTCCACCTGCGAAATTTGCAGAGAGAAGTAAAAGAGAAATTAAATGGCTTCACCTCAACCTCTGTGTGTGTGTGTGTATATATATATATATATATATATATAATGATTTTTAGACCTCACTTGATTAATGAATTACTTTTTAACATTCTTCTGTCAAAGCCGAAAGCCAAAATTCATTCATTAAACGACCATGCATTCACCCCACCAGTATCCGATTCACGTAGTCTTGCGTTCTCATCATAAAATCTGGCATGAGGAAAGGAGGAAGTTGAGTAGCCAGAGATGACTTGCCGATTGACTAATGATCATAGGAGGTGGAACATCTACATACAATGATGTGTCTGTGTGCAGACATATAAAACATAAATTTACTGAAATCTATAGTAATTAAGTGCCTATAAGCGTGTGCATATATATATATATAGAGAGAGAGAGCATAAATTTACTGAAATCGATAGTAATTAAGTGGCTATAAGCGTGTGTGTGTGTGTATATATATATATATATATATATATATATAGAACATAAATGTACTGAAATCTATAGTATATATATATATATATATATAGAACATAAATTTAGTGAAATCTATAGTAATTAAGTGGCTATAAGCGTGTGTGTGTATATAGCGAAACCTAGGATGAAAAATACCATAGCTATTGATCATAGCTTACCGGCAAGTCATCCTTGGCTGCACCACATAAACCCCATTCCCTCATGCAAGACCTAGGATGAAAAATACCATAACAAACGACACATAAAGGCCCTTCAAAAACGAATCGTTTCCATGAGTGCAACGAAGAAGCACCAGACAAAAAGAAAAAAGGGAAAAGAATTCAACCCCAGTGATATGTAGCCTCACGGTGCCCTAATCTAGATGATATGGTAGGAATTTTCCCAAAGAAGAAAGGCATCACTCATTACAAGAAAACATGTTAGAGTGTAATTTTGACAAAAACAATGTTGAGAGTGGTTGAGAGGAGGAGGTAGATTGGAGTTAGGGCTCCCATGGCAGAGCATGGACGAATAGGGTTTGAAGCTGTAATCAGTAGCACCCATTCAGTCGTTTATAAAGACAAGTGGCCGTAATCTAGAGCATTGATGATGCTGTTATCTTTTGACAGGGAGGACGTCTCAAGACTGTTCAATATGTCCTTGAGTGGCAGAAAAAGTTGAGTGACCGCCCATGGCGAACGTCCATGATGATTGATGTGACCGTCCATTGGTGCTAAAACCAAGAGCAATTAAGCCTGTACGATCAATCCCCATCACGTGAACTCAGAGAGCGACACCGTTTTTATTATTTGCACACCATTTCGACAGGGTGATGAAGCCTGTCCGCCCCCTGCAGTCCTTGAGTGGAGTTGGGTGGGCAAATTTACTACAATGGGGTTATAACTTTTAATTTCAACACCTGCTTCACGCAGTTGTCTAACAAAGCGACCTAATTGGAGCAGTTTGGTGATTCTGCGATTTTGTAATTGGTAATGTGATAAAAGTAAAGTGATGTGCAACCAGCTTCCCACCTGGTGATTATCTTTAATTATCTTTATTTTCTCAAGATGGTGTAATTTGTAACCTTGCAAGGCGACCTCATTGGACAGAGCCTCTGGGTGGTCAGTATCACTTCTACCTCTTCCTGACAATAAAATCACACTGCTCATTTTCTGTTCCTGGCCTATTTGTGGGGCCGGAAAAAACAAATTTTCTTCTGGCCAAGGGGGGTTTGAAGCCCGACATGAGAAAAAGATGCGATTGAAGCACTTGATTGGAATTTATTGTTTTTAATTTCGTAGCAAATAAATTATGTAACTGTTCTTTCCATGTGCCTGCATATACAAATACAAACATATAAAGCTCGCTTAAGAAATTAACTAGATACGCTTGATTTCCACTGTTAAAGTGCTGGCATCTGAGATTGGCCAGGGAAACTGATGAAATGTTCATGCCTGACAGAACCTGCCACAATTTTTTTGTAAACACAACAACCAATCACGGCCATATTTCTGTGCAGCAATCTATGTCATATGAAAATAACCTACCCCACTTGAAGCCCTGAGTTCAACCTTTTCCAAACAATCCAGGAAAGACTCCAAAGCCGCCTGAGCTAACAATCCATCAAAAGAGATTCTCAACATACCTTTTGAATTCTAGTGCACAACAATTTCCTTCTGCCTTGATTCTCCGTGAGAAAACATTTATATAATTTTATTTTTTTTCTTTTTACATGCAATGAGTTAAAGAGACTCTGAAATATAGCAGTTGAAAACTCACCTTAGGCATACAAGCTGCAGTAACTTACCGCTCGTATTTCATGCAAGACTACCTCCAAACATGCCTGGACAGGACAGCACAGCAGCGTCCGTGATACAAGCCTTCAAGAAATTCTCATCTTTAGTTCTGCCTTCATTCACAAAACTCATCACTATAAACAAAATTAAGTTATGCGATACCAAAATACAAATCACAACAATAAAAACTGCCAGCTACAGCAACTTCTTTGAAGCATGCAAATAGTAGGGCTAATTGTATAATCAAGGCAAGGGCACATTTGAACATCCAAGTACATAATGGGGGCACAGATTAGTTAAAACTTTACAAAAGCCATACTAGAATGCAACTATATGTTTCTTCAATGCATGGCTCATAGCTCCAAGCTCCAATGCAATTTCAATAACATCCTTGGTATATGATGCATGCTTTACAGAAAAGTTGCTTCTGGCTTTGATCAGGTTTATCACATTTGAACACATGTATTTTTGTAAAACTTGTGTATAGAAGTTCTCCAGTATAGAATCCATCCATACAAATAGCATCCTGGCTAATAATTATAGCACGGGCACATCTTAATTGACTTTGAGGATTCAAGAGACCAGGGTGAATCCAGCAATTCAGTTAATGTTAAAATACTCAAGACATTGCAGAGCAACTAAACAATTTCCAATTATCAAATCCAGCATGAATTCAAACATCAAACTATAATGGTGTAGCAGAGAATTGCAGGAAATATAAACCCAAGTTACTATTAATACAACTGCTAAAGGATGCAAGAAATACAACTGCCAAAGGATGGACGAAACATGGTTTCTGTAATTAAAAGACAAGTTCCCCTAACAAGAAAAACAATAAAGGTGTGCCCCTAAAGAGGTTCTTAGAGCTCGGTAATTTATTATCAGGGACATGACAAGTGTTTAGTCAATATCGTGATCTCCAAATATATTTGGTTCTTCTAGGTGAGATCATCAAGGTGGGCCAAGTGTATGTCAAATCCCGGTACACCTGGTCTTCCAGTTTAGGCAGTAGGCTTCATCAAAAGAGGCAGTAGGCTGGCTTTAGGCTTCATCAAAAGAGGCAGTAGGCTGGCTTCAGGCTTCATAGATCTCAGCTGTTTTGATGGGAAAGGAGAGGAAGCAAAGGTAAATAAGTGCATCAGAATCCTATACAGAGGGAGATCGGATAGTTTATGATATGAAACTGCCGCAAGCTACAATGTGATTGGCCTTATCTGTGGAAATTTCCACTCATCTGTATAGACAGAAAATATAATGCAAAACCAGTCTACCTGCAGTGGCCATCATTAAATTCTAGTAATAGTTTTTGCGTCGAGAAACAGGGGCCTGGCCAGATAACCTGATAATTGATGAAGTTGCTAGTTAGGATTTCTACTACAAGATTACCCAAAAGATGTGTGAACATGACTTGCACAATACAACTCCTAGAAAAAGCAGCAAAAAGCAAAACATAACTAAACTGAATTGAACATGACATTTCAACTGAGCATGGGGCATCTAATTAGAAGGGAGATTACAGGTCCACAAAGGTTAAGAATTTAATCTTTAAAACTCTGGCAACAAGTCCAGAACAGACAGCAATTACACGAATAGATATTTGAACAGGTTTCAAACAATGGCACCTGACAATATTTCTTACCCAGAAGTACCAGTGCGTCCTGAAGAATAACTTCCATAGGCTCCATACGGACCTCCACTAGCGCTAATCTACAAAAGACATGAATAAACACTATTCAAGAGAAGCAACAGCTTGTAAAATGAGTGGGTATGAACAAGTATTGTCAAATTTAACAGCTTACTCATTTTCCATGTCAAATAGCATTATAGCATATGCTCAAAATATGGAAAAAGGCTAAGAGCAGGAAACAAAGGAAACACTTCCTCAATATGCAGCAACTTTAAAACAATGTGTGTTATATTATCACATCTACAAATCAATACCTGTGCGCTACCATAGTTACCATAACTGTCACCAGAAGCATAATCACTTGAGCTATAACCACCAGCATACGAGCTCCCACGTCCATGTCTTTTACCATCTCTACTGTCATAATTTAGACCCTCCGAAGCATCAGCTGAGACAGGTAGGTATGGTAAAACTGGTAGAATAGCAGACATTGCACCTTCTCTGTCAAAAACATTAGCTCTTAACCGTTGACTTATTTGTAGGAGAGCATCCTTGGCAACATCCAGGTCTCCAGCAATCTTGTGGTCAAAAGTCAAGGAACATGAGCCACATGCCCAGAAAGATATACAGAAACAATTTAAATTCAATAACTATTAGAGATATTTCTTTACCTGCACCATCTCATCATCATCAGATGCAACTTTGGGAAGATTTTCCTTTCTAGGTATTCTAATGATAGCTTTGGTATGTTTCCTCATCTCATCTATAATAACTCCTCCTTTACCCAGAAGGCAACCAATACGAAAGGAGGGCACAAGTAGACGGGTTGTAAAAGAGATAAGGCCTGAATCTCTTTCTGTTTTCTCACTACATCTAGGTTGCAATCGTAAGGCTGCTTCTATTGTTGGAGAATATTGATCGTAGATCTGGTATAGAGCAATTAATAATCCATCATAAACAATGTCAAAGGAGCTCAATAGAGACCCAAGAGGTGGATTTAAGAGCATATACAAGTATTATACCTCCTTCGCTGAAATAGTTATCAAGCAATCATCTCCTTCAGTAACTGAACTATCAACTTTGATTGTTGCTCCAGACTCCTGTCTGATCTGGTTGATGATGGTACCACCTTTCCCAATTACAGCACCAATGTTTGCAGTTGGACAAACCACACGAAGTGAAAATTCTTTTGAAACAAGTTCTTCTCTGGGAGCTGAATATAATGATCGAGACCAGTCTCCAGTATCACCTTTGAAACCACCATAAGGACCCATGAGAGGAGCAATTCCAACAATTGGGGCAGCTGCAGATGGACCTACCAGGGAACCAACAGAAGAGTACACATTTGGAACAGCAGAAGCAAGCAAGTGCTGAGAACGTGATGGATTATCGTGAAGGCGAGATGCTATCTGATATAAAGCCTTTTTGAGAGCTGCAGCTTCACCGGAAATCTGGCCACAAATAACAGCAATTATATTAGGAAAGAAAAGGAAAAATTAAAGGCCTCATTCATTGTACAAAGCTAGTCTATTCTCTCAAATCCAATGGATGCCTACTTGACAACAATAAAATGGGTCCAAGCACGTTGCTGAGCAAGTATCAAATCCCCACACATCATTAACTAGTCCAAGGAAGAAGACCCATCCTGAAAAGGAAGATTATTTCACAGCATACAAGAGCAGGAGATGACATGCCAGATAAGAGTGACTTGTCACGATCATAAAAACAAGATTTAATTTTAGGTCCAATAACTGTATTTGTCTATAACCTATCCCCTTAAACTAGTTCCAAAACTAAGAAAAGAATGAGGTGGAAAACATTTTTGAAAAGGAAAAAAGACATTGTACCATGTGAAATTGCTACTGGAAACAAAAGCAGGCAAAAACAAAAATAGGAATACCTGCACAAGCTCATCTGAGCTTAACGCACAAGGAGGCAAATGCTCATCCTTGAGAATGCGGATCACTGCACCAGTCTCACTGCGTATGTTCTGAACTATCTGCCCACCTTTCCCAATAATACATCCTATCTGATCAGATGGTACAAGAAGCTTGGCGGTGACTTGTGGACTTCCTTCAGAGTCATCTTCAACTTGCAAATCCTCTGCAATAACCTTATCATGCACCCTGAACAGAGCATCCTGTGCAGGAGAAATGTAATTACCACTATCTTCATATTCATTAGTCTCATCACTCGGGCTATAGATGGTAACAACACGTTCCTCACAGCCCGGAACTGTTTCACCAACCCTAATCTTTGACTTAGTGTCTATCCTTAATTGCTTAATAATCTCCCCTCCCCTTCCTATTATGCTCCCAATCTTCCTAGCCGGGCACAAATACCGATACACAGTATCTTGCGAATCTATAACAAAACGTTCCCTATCATCACCAGTATTTCTCCTCTTATTTCCACCAATATTATCATAATCTGACTGCGGATGAGCCCGCTTCCCGTAACTATTCCTCTGCCCCGCCATTACAAACAATAGAGTCCACTACCTACGACAGCCCCATCAAAATAACACAATATAATCAAGATTCTAAAAACAAGAAAACTTCGATACATATATTTTAAACTTCATAAATAACTAAGAAAACCAGCATCCAAACTAAGAAATTATGAATTCTTTTCGATAAAAAAAGATAACATCTTTTGATCAAATAAACAAAGGTTAGTCAAATAAGCTCTAGATCTGGCCAAATCAAAAAAGTAAAAACCCTAATTGGCAGACAAAACATTCAAGTCAAGATCGTAAGGATTGGATTATTACCTGGAAAGTGAATGATGCAGAGCGTGAAATGTTAAATCAGAGACTTTTTTTGCAGATTCCGTCCTCTATGTCGCTGTGTTATGTCTTTGTGCGTTGTATTAGATATATATATTTCTAGGGTTTTGACCGCGCTTTGCAATTTATTTATTTCGCGCTGGGAAAAAAATATTATTTTTGGGGCGGGTTTAATGATTTTAACATCATCTCATAATTCTGTCATGTCTACCCCTTTTCACTTATCTAGAGTTATTTAAATATGATCAATTTGGTTTAAAGAAAAATTGATCTGATTTTTTATAGAATAAATTAAAATATTATTTAATTTTTTAAATCTAAAAAAAAATCAGGTACATTTGTCTGACAATTTAAAGTATATATTCATTAAAGATAACCATACACTTCTTGTTATCCTAACAAAATTATTTGATAAGTGTGCAAGAGAAAAAACTTTTGAAATTGTTGTGCAATCACAAAAACAACTATTGGGTGGACTTTAGCCGACTTCAAGGGTGATAATACCTTCTCTAGCTATAATTAGTCATTTACCCTTGAATCTCTAACAAGACTAGTACACTCAGGTTTCATAATGTTTAAACCAAATAACTAGGTGGTGACTCAAATGACCCCCTCAATACCGTGCGAAGACGTGTGACACCTACTTGCATCTTGAGTGGTTGGAAAAAGGTTTTGCTTATTATAGAAAGCTCAATCTTGCTACACGTAAATATCATTTTTCATTATGATTTCATGGACTAAATGCTTGAACGCCTAACATGTAAGTCTTTTTACTTCTTTCTTAATGGATATAATTAGATTGTTATTAATCATGAAGATCAACAAAAAAAATTACTTTTACATGTTCTATAGGTACATATGCATGTAGAAGAATATCATTTGATTTGTGTAATGCACCCACAACTTTTTAAATATACATAATGAGTATTTTTTTTTTCTTTCTAACTATGGTGAGAGTGATTGAGATTTGATAGATGATTTTATAATGTATGATGATTATGTTAATACATATTTAGAAAATTTATCTTTATTTTTAAAAAGATATATTGAAACTAACATTGTCTTGAACTATAAAAAAAATGTTATTTTATGGTAGAACAAGATTTAATTCTTGGTACAACACTCTTGTGCAAATTATTAGCCAAAAAATTGGGTTTGATATTTGATCAAACATGTAAAGATGTTCATAATGAATTTAAAAGGTGCATCACATCTACCTCCATCATGCAACCACCAAATTAAGATGAACCTTTCAAGATAATATGTGATGCAACTTGGGAAAAGAAAAAGGGAGAGTTTGAATGTCATTATATATGCTTCTTGCATGTTGGACGAAGCACATGGCAATTACCATACAACTAAATAAATATTTTTTTTTGTAGTGGTGCTTGCTCTAGAAAAATCCAGGTGCTATTTATTTGGGATAAAAGTTATTATTTTTACTAACCATGCAATTTTGAGGTATCTTTTAAGAGGAAAAAATCCAAATCAAGTTTGAGTTTATGGATCTTTCTCTTACAAGAATTTAATCTTGTGATCAAAGATAAAAAAAAATGTAAAACCATATAGTTGATCACTTGAGCCAACTACAAACCAAGAAAATATAACCCAAAATAGTAAGAGAGACATTATATAATTAATGTGAACCTCGTGATTACGTGGTCACGCAACCCACAACCAAGAATGAGATCTAATCCCGGAAAGCCGAAATAGCTCTTGAGAGGAGTGTGACACAATGGAAACTTGCCCCCAAGACACCAACACTATTGAAATGAGTACAATGACACCACGAAGCCAGCTAATCTTCGATAAGTCAGATTTAGCCCGTTCAAGAACTAAAGAATGCAAGAATCACTCTATCACATAAAACTGAAAAGTTCAGAATTAATATTCATTAATGGATGTCGAAAATTTAGGTTACATGAGTTTAAATAGTTCTTGAAAAAGTAATCATAATGGACCTCTTATGTGGACTTAAATGATGTTCACACAAAACTGACCCAAAACCCTAAACTGAAAAGCTCATAAAGTAATCCAAACAAGTCTTGGATCCTAGCTGAAAACAAGGTCTTATTTAAGCTCAAACAAGCCTTAAGTTGTAGCTAACAAAATTAAATAAAGCTCATAATATTAAATCTATTAACTGTCATGAGAAGAAAAGAAGTATTATAGAGCTCATTCAAGGCTTATTTATAGTCTTTCATCCAGCCCCTTAATCCTATAAACAAAAGGAAAAGATAGTCACCATGTTGTTTCCAAGTGTAGTAGGATTCTTTTGTCTCCTTTGCACATGAATAAGATGTACTAGAGTCTTCTCTTAATACTCTAATGGTTCTTGCAATTCTGACTTGGTTGAAACTTTCAAGACCAATACATTTAATGCCTCTTTCAATGTCCTTGTCTTAGATCGGGTCATTTGATCATTTGAAACATGTAATAAGTCTTTGTTAATGTTTCTAGGTTGGTCCGCATCATTAATGAGTAACTGTATGTGTTACATTCCCTTTACAAAACCATGGTATACTGATTTGGTGAACTATTTAGTCATAAAAGAATTCCCTTCAAGTTTGCATAAATCCCCAAAAGATAAGTTACGAGTTGATGCTAAATATTATTTTTAAGGCACCTTATATTTATATAATTCTTATGCAAACCAAGTAGTTAAACAATGTGTGCCACAAAATGAATATCATTTCATTCATTTTTTGTCATTCTTATTCTTAGGGTGAGCATTTTAGAATAAAAAAAGAGCAACCCACAAGGTACTTAAAAGTGGTATGTATTAGCCTTTTTTTTTTTAAGAATGCATATTATTTTTTGCAAATCATGTGAAAAGTACAAATGAATAGGTAATATCACTTATAAGAATAAAATGTCTTTAATTAATATTCTTATATGTGAAATTTTTATGTTTAGGGCATTGATTTTTATGGGTCTATTTCTTTCTTCTTTTGATAGTATTTATATCTTTTTTGCAATTGATTATATGTCCAAATGGATTAAGATAAAAGCCACATGAATTAACAAAGTTAATGTTATTTTAAATTTGGTCAAGATTCATATATTTGACAGGTTTGAAATCTCAAAAGTTATCATTAGTGATTGTGACTCTTATTTCTACAATCATTCAAATAAAGACATTACTACGTAAGTATCATATGACTTATAGGACTTCCATAGCTTATCACCCCCAAACAAATGGGAAATCTAAAATTTCAAATAGAGAAATCAAGTTCATTTTGGAAAAGACATTGTAACCTAATGATGAGAGTTTGCAACTTGAAGATGCACTTTGGGCTTATTGTATTGCTTATAAATCATCTATAGGATTGTCTCTTTTATAGGATGATTTGTAAGAAAGCATAACATCTACAAGTGAAGCTTGAGCACAAAGCTTTTTGGGTCATTAAACAATATAACTTTAATTATAATGCTACTAGGATTATAAAGAAGTTATAATTACAAGAGTTTGAAGAGTTATGGAATGATGCCTATGAGAATGCAAGGATTGACAAAGAAAAGACCAAAAGTCTTCATGACTGAATGATTACAAGAAAGGAATTTCATGTTGGAGAGAAAATCCTTATTTATCATTCACGTTTGAAACTTTTTCCTGATAAGTTACACTCTTGTTGGATTGGATCCTTTGTTGTTTCTATTTTTTTTTTATGATACAATTGAGATTACATGTGTAGAAAACAAACTAGATGTTCAAGGTTAATGAGCATTGATTGAAACCTTTTTATGAAGGATGAACGACAAAACCTATCATTTTTATAGAGTTAAATGAACCAATCTATAAGACATGAGCATGTGAAGTGTCAAGCTAATAACATAGAATAAAGGTATATATTGAGAGACAACCCAAATGATAAAAAAATAAAAAAAATCAAATTTACTTTTTGCCTTTATATTTTATTTTTTACATTTTACTTCATGTTTGTCATTCTCTTTTACCCTTTTTTTTTATTTCAACACTGAAAACAATATTGTGTTTAAGAGTGAGAGGGGAGAATTTTGGTTTGCTTTGATGTTTTTATGTGTAAAGATGTTTACAGAATGGTGGGAATGGTTGAATGTCTCCTTACCATCATAAAGAGAAGTCTATTCATTATATATAACGTAAAGGCAACTATACAATCCTAGATAATAGGAAAGATGAGAATACAATTAATGGCGTAATAATCCTACAACTATACATTAGCAAGATTACAGTAACAAAAAAGATGTAGCATATATCATGGAGAATCATGAGATTCTTCCTTATCACCCCCTGCAAGGTGAGCGTGGGAGAAGGGAGAACACTGAGCTTGCTTCGAAAGAGGAGAAACTAAGGCTTGGTGACTCCTTTGGTAAGAGAATCAGCGAGCTACAAATGGGAAGGAACAAAGTCTATTTTCAAAGAGCCATCATCAACAAGTTCTCGGATAAAGTGATAGTCAATGACAATGTGTTTAGACTGAGGGCAAGTAATAGGATTAACAACCATAAAGATTGCACTTTGATTATCACAAAGAATGCGGGGTGGAGCTGGAAGTGGAACCCGAAGATCTCGAAGTAGTTGAATACGCCATACAACATCAACGGTGGCAACAACTAAGGAGCGATATTCGGCTTCTGCACTTGAATAAGAGACAATGTTTTGTTTCTTAGAGGACTAAAAGATTAAATTAGCTCCAAGGAAAATAGCATAGCCGATAGTTAAGTGATGTGTATCAGGACAACCAACCCAATCCGCATTAGAATAGGCAATAAGATTATGAGTCGATACTTTATGCAGTTGAAGTCCATGATGAATTGTGCCTTTAATATAGCGTAAAATACGCTTGAGAGCATGAAAATGGTCTTCAGTTGGAGCATGCATATATTGATAAATAGAATTAATAGAAAATGATTAAATCGGCCTGGTGATGGTTAAGTATTGAAGAGCACTCGCTAGAGAGCGTAACAGAGTTGGATAAGAGAATAACTGGCCTTCAGCGGATAAATGCTAACCAACAAAGAAGGTGGAAATCGGTTTAGCATCAGTCATCGAAGCTCGATGTAAGAGATCAAGAGTATATTTGGTTTGACTAAGAAACATACCCTTTTCATTAGGTTGAACTTCCACTCCAAGAAAATAATGAACATCACCCAAATCTTTCATGGAAAATTCCTTGGAAAGCCTAGTAATGAAAATGCGAATCAACGAAGGACTACTGTCAGTATGCACCATGTCATCAACATACAGAAGTAAGTAAACAGTCCCAAGCTTAGAATGATAAACAAATAATAAAGAACCAACCATACGTGGAGTGAAAACCAAGTGTATGTAAAGATAGAGTCGAAGCGATGAAACCAAGCGCGGGGAGCTTGTTTCATGCCATAAAGAGCACGCTTTAAGCAACAGAAACATGCTGAGAAATAAAGGATCAGTGTAACCCAACGGTTGTTCCATGTAGAAAGCCATGAAGAAAGGCGTTGTTGACATCTAACAGTAAACGCCATCTAGAAGCAACTGCTAAGGATAATATGAGTCAAACTATAGTAGGGCAAACCACAGGACTAAAGGTGTCACCAAAATCAAGACTAGGAACCTAAGAGAAACCTTGAGCCATAAGACATGCTTTATATCATTCAGTAGACCCATCCGGACAAGGTTTAATTTTGAAAATCCAGCGACAATCAACAATATTATAAGATTGAGGCCGAGGAACAAGAGTCCATGTACCATTTATCTTTAAAGCATGCATTTCATCATCCATGGCTGAAAAGCCATTTTGGATGTTTTCTAACATACTTAAAACCCTTGGGCTCTTTGGTAACAAGAAGAGCCTGAATGAACTGGTTGGAAGACAAGATTGTCAAAGCATGATGTGATCATGGTTTGAAAATACCAGTTTTCCCCTTGGTAATCATGTGATGATGATTGGCAGGCTTAGGAGAAGGTGAAGACATAGGAGTAGGAACCCTTGATTCTAAAGGTGTAGAGGCGGGGAGAGACACGACATATATAGGAACCTGCAGTGAAGGAGCAACTCAAGGAACCTGGAACATCACTATAAGGCAGACATGGTGATTTCAAAATAGAAAAGGGTGGTAAAGAAGCACAAGAGTCATTATGAGAAGAACTAAGAACACAGTCTGCATAATATGAAAAACAAGTATAGTTAGTTTTGGACTGTAGAGTAGGAAGTAAGACATCAATATAAGAAAAGGTGATGTTCATAAAACTAAACATGCCGTGAAACGTAGATACTATGAGTCTTTTGGTTTAGACAACAAAAGCTTTTATGAAGAGTATTGTAACCTAAAAATACACATGGAGCAGATTTTGGAGGCAGTTTATGAGGTGAGTAATCTTTCAAATAAGGAAAGCAAAGACACCCAAAAGTACGAAGCATAAAGTAATCAGGCTGACTTACCAAACAAGATTTCATAAGGAGTTTTGCCATCAAGAGATGATGATGAGAGTCGATTAATGAGAAAAACAACAGTAGAGAAGGCTTCGACAGATAACAAAACACACATGGGCATGAAACATAAGGGTAAGACCTGTTTCGGTGACATGACAATGTTTGCGTTCAGCAACACCATTTTGACTTAGGGGTGTAAGGACATGCTAGACAAAGAACAATACCACACGAGTATAAGTGAGAGCAAAACTTATTATTTGTAAATTCTGTTCCACCATCATATTGGAAAGATTTTATTTTTGCGGAGAATTGTGTCTCAATATAACATTGTAAATTAACAAATGTATCAAAGAAATCAGATTTGTGTTTCAAAGGAAACATCTAACTAAATCGAGTACAATCATCAATAAAAATAACATAATATTTATATCCAGTAATAGAGGATATTGGTGACGGGCCCTATAAGTCACAATGTAAACGATCAAATGGCATGCTGCAATGTTCATCATTTAGAGAAAAAGGTAAACAGTGGTTTTGCCAAAGTTGATAACCAACACAAATATGGGAATTATTTGACACTGATCTATCACTACAACGAATAGACCCTAAACTGGAAAGAGAAGAAATAATACGATAATTGGGATGGCCAAGGTGTGCATGCCACAACTGAGCAGAATCACGTGGTTTATGGGCAAATAAAATTGAAACCAAAGCATGATGATGTTCATCGAGAACATAGAGATCATTCTCTTAACGACCAACCCCCGACACTGTTCCTGTGGCGCGGTACTGTATGATAATACCAAGAGAATCAAAGATTACATGACAATTAAGTTGTTTGGTAAGCTAACTGATAAAAATAAGATTTTTCTTAATGCCAGGAACAACTAACACATCAGACAAAGGAATGAAATTATGAGAAGCAATTGTGGAAACATAACCAATGTGAGAAATAGGCAAAAACTGACCATTACCAACCATCACCCTTTCATTACCAGAGTAGGTAGCAGGATCATCCAAGTTGTCAGGATTATTTGTCATATGAGAGGTTGCACCAGAGTTTGAGAACCACTTAGGGTTATTCGGTTCCTGAATGGAGCAGGCAGAAAATACTTCTTCAAGGTGAGTCGATTGTTGCTTCTTCAGTTTCAAGAAGCTCTAACAATGTTTTGGCCAGATGTCCTTCTTTGTCACACAACTGACAGTAAACAGAGGAGGTGGAGGATGATTTCTTGTTGACAATGGATGTAGAGGACGTGGAAGGCCGACATTCCCTTTCTTGACTCCTATCATTTTGGAAGTTTGTTGTGCATAATAAGTAGAATTGGAAGGCAACTGGTTGACAAACTTTGCAAAAATCTCATGACTTAAGGTTTTTGGAACAATATTTGAGAATGACGGTGAAGCTGTGACATCATGGTGGTAGAGAAAAATTTGTAGTCTGGTCCCAATGCTTGTAAATACCAGTGGACTTTGTCTATGTCATCAATGGGATGACCAATAGTAGCCAATTAGTTGCAAAGACCTTTAAAAAGTCTAGAAAACTCAGCAATGGATTGAGAGCCGCGTTGCATCAGTTGGAGTTCATCTTTGAGCTGTAATTCTCGAGTTTTTGATCTGTTAGAGAGTAAGGCTTTAAGAACTTGCCAAGCCTCATGAGAATGTTGTAGTCCTAGCACCTCACTCATAGACTCTTCTGTAAGAGAAGAATAAAGTAAACTAAGCAGCATCTGATTTGTTTGCAACCAGGAACTGTAAGTAGGATTTGATTTGGTGACTCCATTAGAGTCTGTAACCGTGATACTTGGAACGGTGACTGTGCTATCTAAATATCCAAACAGTTTTTGACTGGTTAATAGAAAAACATATTGATTTCTTCATAATAGGTACTTGGAGGAAGTCAGCTTAATGGTGAGCATGTGCACCATTGTGTTGAGTGGAAGAATAGGGGATGAAGGAGAGGATGAGTCGGCCATGGAGTTTTGTAAACCTAGGCTCTGATACCATAAAGATGTTTATAGAATGGTGGGAATGACTGAATGTCTCCTTACCATAATAAGGACAAGTCTATTTATTATATATACTGTAAATGCAGTTATACAATCCTATATAATAGGAGAGATGAGACTACAATTAATGGCGTAATTATCCTACAACTATACATTAGCAAGATTACAGTAACAAAAGAGATTGCAGTGTATATCATGGAGAATCACGAGATTCTCCCTTATCAGTGTGTCTTATTAAAAAAAAAGTTCTTTATGTTTCAAACTTTAAGTACTAATATTTGTCTTTTGAACTTCCATTGATATATGAGAATATAAGTATTGTATATCAGAATTAATTGAGATAAATGAAAATATAATTTGAATGAATGAACATGCATTCAAGTTTTAAAGTTTAATTAATTTAAGGATTGAACTTGAAAAGATGTCATGTTGACCTAATAATGTTGTATCAATGTAAGCTTTTGAACCTTTAATATTATATTCTTCGATGTGTGTATTGTATTAATGATATGTATCATATATTGTTGAGATTACATCCACATTGCATATGTGTATGAAGATGATAAAGACAATATGATTTTTAATCATTTGAGCCAAAAAAAACAACCCAAAACATATTATCCTTAGTGAGCTCTTTTGAGCTTATTTGTCTTTCATTTCTTTAACCATGTTATAAGCATTACCTTTTAATATGTTTTCCTTTTCTTTTGGCTAAAGAATAATAGATCATATGACTTTTTGATATTTCATGTGATTATGGTTGAAAATTATATAAAAAGTAGTACTTGATAAAGGAATGAGCAAAGTTGACAAATGTAAACCATTGGAGTTAAAGAAAAAAAAAGTTGTTCTGCTGTGTTCTCAAAGTTTTATGCTGATGGTTGGTGGAGCTTGAAATCAATAGAATTCAAGTATTGGCGTTTAAAAATGATAATTTTATGTGTTTTAATGATATATTTGTTATAGAATGCTATATTTCATTTGGTTTTAAAATTTTCCTTTTCTTTTCTTTTACCCACCTTAACCTTAGCTCCATTACAACCGTAAAGTAAAACTTTTTAATTCATGCATTGCTTGTAATATTTTAATAATGAAGATGAGATTGAAAAACAAACTTATGATAAAATATATTCATTAATTGAATTTGAAAGATTTAAACACATGAGCTCTAAACACATGAATGTTAGAGTGTATATTAATGAGATGACCTATCATTTTGGCATGACATGAATTTTATTTAAATCCCAATTATTAATTAATTTTTGAAGATTCACATGTGAATAAATTCATGAAAATATATGTTTTTATCCTTTTTGATTGTATTCGTGCTTATAATGCATGTACTCTTAGACATTGATTATTTTTCTTATGTGGTTAGGTGATTAAATCCAATTTAGTTTAGTGTTTAAGAGCATAGTTGTCAATACCGTTCCGGTCACCGTTCCAGTTTTTCGATTGGAACGGAACGTTCCGGTTTTGGAGCGTTACGGCGTGCTGTTCTGGTCGCCATACTGTTCATATATATATATATATATATAAAAAAATAAAATATTAATTTAACAAACATAATTAAAATTCAAGATAAATTAACTTTAAATTATACAATACAAACACAAAATCAAACAAATATAATCTCAAAATTAGAAAATCTCTAAAATGTGTGCACATCTCGGCCGGGGCTTTGAGATTTGAAAAAAAAGGCAATAATGGATAGATACCTTGTTATTGTTCCAATGAACGAAAAAAGAAAAAAAAAGGACGCCTAATTAATGCTTCATAAATGCTATGAGCTGGATGCATTTCAGCTCTTTAACGTGTTCCTTGGGCCGCACCGGTGATCAGGTCATTCACCAGCGCGTCTAAATTGCGCTATGAAGATCCACCTCCCACCTCCATAACTTTTCTGGCAAGCTCCCCGTAATCCTCCACATTCTTCCTCACCTCTTTACCCATCTCTCCTTCCATCAACTCCTCCACCATCTTCTTCAAACCCTCCCACTTCACAAACCCTCGCACTGATCCATTACACGTCTCTACTCTCAGCCATACTTTTATCTCCTCCTCCACCATTCGTGCATCCAAAGGCTGCTCAGCCATCATGGGCCATGCTAGAATCGACACTCCTGCATATATGCTTTCCAACATCGAGTTTCATCCACAGTGACTCAGAAAACATTGTTGAGATTTGAGGTGAGCTGATGGAAGAATTATTGAAAATTGATTTGGGGAAGAATTTTTGGGTGCTGGGGCTGTATGTGTGTGATTTAAATCGGAGACAAAATTGACAAATTGAACGATGTCATTTTGATTCTGATACCGGAACGGCACACCCGGAACTGAACCGAGGCGTTCCGGCCGGAATTTCCGGAACGGGCCGGAATGAAAACCGAGACGAAACCGACGTCGTTTCGTCCCGGTTCTCTCACTGGCATGGCACGTTCCGGCCGGAATGGCAAGGAATTGACAGTTATGTTTAAGAGTAATTTTAATATTTTTAAAATTTTGGATGCCATGTTGAAATGACTAAGTTGTTTTACTTAATATAACACATATACATAAATTATTAAAGATAAAATTATGTAGGTTTAGGGCGGTTAATAAAAGTATAAAAAATAGAAAATTGTTTGACGTGATTTGGTAATTCAAAAATTTTTATTTTAATTTGAAAATATACAAAATTTCAAAACTATAATCGTTTCTGTTTGGGAGTGTGATTGGAGTTGCTTTTGAAAGTGCTTTTCATTTATTTTTAATATTAACATATAAAAAATCTAAAAATACTATTTTTTTTTAATTTAAAATAAAAAATAATATATATTTTTTTAAAAAATACCTTTGAAATAAATGATAAATACTAAATAGATTCCTTTACCTCTTTGTTAATGTAGAATTTTTTCTCTTTCAAGGGTACGTGAGTAATTTCACCAAACCAAAGATGCCATAGACGAATCACCCACCGATTTATCACTAACGACCTATACCTAGCCCTGGCGACCTCCACAAAAATTATTCATTCTCTTGTCGCACGATACGTTCCATGTTCTACCACTTTCTAGACAATCCAAACAATCAAATCAGAGAAGGAGCAAAACCCCGGAAACTCCCGAAATCTCCCTGACAGATAGATGTCAACGTCCGGGCAGCCACAATTCCGATACACGCAAACACCATCAAAGGTTTTGCATCTGCGAAACCTTCCATGGGAGTGCACAGAAGAAGAGCTTATCGAGCTCTGTGAACCTTTCGGAAAGATCGTCAATACTAAGTGCAATGTTGGAAACAATCGCAACCAAGCCTTCGTTGAATTCGTAAGTAATTTTCCTTTAATCTTTTGCTTTCGTTTCAATCGAATATGTAAAAATTAGGTTAAAATGGATGTAAATCTCAGGTAGAACAAAACCAGGCAATACAAATGGTATCTTATTACGCGTCGTCGTCAGAGCCAGCGCAGGTTCGGGGTAAAACGGTGTATATTCAATATTCGAATAGACATGAAATTGTGAACAATAAGAGTCCAGGTGATAATCCTGGAAATGTACTGCTGGTTACCATCGAGGGTGTTGAGGCTGGTGATGTCAGCATCGATGTCATTCACTTGGTAATTGTTTTTTTTTTTCAACTTTTCTTTTCCTTTTGATATATTTCTATTTCAATTTGGTTAAATGTGCTGAAACATGATAATAAGGGTTTTATTTTTTTTGTTTCTCCTTTCCTTTTGAGGCTTTTGGAGCTTCAAGATAGTTTATTAGTTATTGCCATGTAGTTCCTACCTGAGGCTAGTGGTTGTGGAAATGGTTTCTAGATAATGGAGGCAGTGTGAATCTGGATGTGTGTTCACTAGTCTTTTGCTAGTGACAATATAATGCAATGAAAAAGAAGATATCATTGTATTGTCTATCTCCTTTCCTTTCCAGTGCAATTTTGTTTAATAGTTGAGGAAAAAGTTCACTGTAATTATGCTAGTTATGTTATGTATCATACCTAATATGCAGATGATGGACTCGTCTAACGATTTTGTGTTTTGTTTTGAAAATTTTATCTATCTTAAAATCGGTATTCTCAATGCTTTGGTTTGAGTTGACTTTCTACTGTTTTTAATTGGACAATATGGGTAATAGATTTGGTGAAAGATGATTCTCATTGTTTTATTACTTTTTATGTAGAAACAGTGCCATGATTGGATTATGTAGTAAATAATGTGTTAATTTTAATTCAAGTCAGCGGAATCACAGATGATGGTGCCTCGTATTTAGATTCATTTGTTGGAGACAGTTTGGAAATATTATCATACGTCATTCTCCTTTCTAAGGTCTATCTTGACGCATTATTTTACAGGTGTCATTCTGCACTTATTTCTTAAATATTTGGAAATTTTGTTGTCTTTACATCAGTGATTGGGGTGGTCCCAAATGGTGTATAGTTGAATTTCTCATTCCATCATCTCTATAGAATCTGATGTATGTGTCATTGAAACTTGTTGCAGGTGTTTTCTGCTTTTGGCTATGTGCACAAAATTGCTACTTTTGAAAAGGCTGCTGGTTTCCAGGTGAGGTTTCAAATATGCTTTTGTTCTTTCTGAGATTGCACTTTTTTTCCCCTGTTTTAATATCAATTTTCCTAATATCTTGGCAGGCATTAATTCAATTCACTGATGCTGAAACTGCATCTTCAGCAAGAAATGCCTTGGATGGGAGAAGTATACCAAGGCACACACTTCTTTCCTTTCCTAACCTTTACAACACCCCTTATTTTTTCATTGAAATTTCTTTGGGGATTTTCTGTTAGTATGGGGAGTCTGTGTTGATTTGTGACGTTGAGATATCATGTTTTAAAAATTCAGGTACCTGCTTCCAGAACACGTTGGTTCCTGCAACTTACGTATTTCATATTCTGCACATACTGATCTCAATATCAAGTTCCAGTCCCATAGGAGCAGGTAATAAAATGCTCCCAATTTCTAAAAGCTCAATACTTGTATGTTTTCTTACTGTTCTTTTTTCTTATGCTTGTTGCTCAAAATCATTCGTCACTTCTCATGTACTTCATCTATCTTGGAGTTTGAGGCCTTGCTAATTGGTGTGTGCTTTTTTCATCTAGTGGGTTAGGGAAGCGTCAGCCAAAACACAGATGTATGGTCATGGTGGCTTAGTAATTTCTTTCATCTTTAGATAGTAAGCTTATTGCATTTGCACTTGTGATCATGGTTCAAAATGTTCTGTGTATGATTGCTGAATTTCATCAAATGAAAAAAATTACCTTTTCATATAATCATTATTCAATTTGTTATAGCAGTTTATTGCATGTGCTCCTGCTATTGTACTCCTCTTTGCCAATAATGGTTTATGGAGTCTGCTCTGAAAGTTTGTTTCATTTCTCAGCATGTTAATGCTAAGTTTTTTTCTTTATAGGCTTGAAGTGGAATATTAACTCTATATGTTACAATTGTTTGTGCTGAATTTTAACAAGCTACAATTTTTGGGGGTTTCTTTGCAGCCACTGTATTCCTACAAACCATCTAACAAGAAGTCCAAACAAAACTTTTACAATCAATTAGCTGAGCAATTTCTTGTCTTTCATGTGTCAAATTTTTTGTGATATTGCAAAGTTCATCTTTTAAGTAAATGTGGTATTTTTCAAATACTACCTGAGTGAATGGGGTGGGGGAGGGGTAGACTTTTGTTTGAATTGGAAGGGGGAGCGGTGTTGTAACCTTTCATTTTCATTTAGGGCAGCCATGACATCAATTACAATTTTAGTGAACCTTCTATCTGACATAGGATTGCAAAAGCAAGCTAATAGATTTCACATAAGTTTCACACATTTTTCCATGACTACTTATTCCTAAAATGGCTATGTCTTGTTCACTTGTCCATCATTTGAATTTCTCTTTCGAGCTGTTCCTTCGGAGGGCAGCCATTATCACATCAATTTTACTATTTATAGTGAACCTTATATCTGGCAGAGGATTGCAAAAGCAAGCCAATAGATTTCACAAAAAGTTTCACACATTTTTCCATGACTACTCATTCATGCATGGTTATGTCTTGTTCACTTGTTCATCATTTGAAGTTCTCTTTCATGATGTTCCTTCTTTTACACAGCTTCTGAAATTTACGCATCAATAATGTCATAGATAGTGTTGTATGACAGATTTTATTCTTTGAATTTTGCAGAGACTACACAAATCCCTATCTTCCTGTGAATCCTACTGCAATTGACGGACCTGTTCAGGTGAGTCCTGGCTGATTACCTCATGCTTTGCATTACTGAATCTTCACCGATAAGCTGTTTTCTCCAGTCTACTGTAGGTGCTGATGGGAAGAGGAAAGAGCCTGAGAGCAATGTACTTCTTGCATCAATTGAGAATATGCAGTATGCTGTCACCGTGGATGTTCTTCACACGGTGAGGAACTCCCAATTGCTTTAATGTTTCCTTCACATGAATTTTGATTTTGAATGAGTTTTGCTAATGTCTATGGCTGTTCATTATAGGTATTTTCTGGATTTGGTAATGTCCAGAAGATTGCTATATTTGAGAAAAATGGTGGAACACAGGCACTAATTCAGTACCCAGGTATGCCTTCTTCTGTCATGACTGATTGTTTACAAATCTTGTTTGTTTATTGCGCTGACAACCTATGTCATGTTGAAAGCCTTTTGAGCAACGCAGTTTATTTTGTTAGACTTTGAACTTCACATGGATCTTCTTTTTCTCTTTTTTCTTAATCATCCCCCCCCTGGTTTTGTTGTGGATATAGAAGGATTTAGTCATTCCAGAATTTCCTTTCCTGCTTAAAGAGGTCCTATACCAAAGTTATTGGGGTTGGCTGAACAAATCCCGTTTGTCTATTTCATTCTATCAAATCTATACCATTCCTTTTTAATAGCTACAATCACCTCTGGTCTACTTTTTAAATGTTATGTCATACTACAAATTACAACTGGTCACAAAATTACCTTTTGTGACTGTGAGTTAATGTTTATGTTTTTTTTTAAAAAAAAACAAATTGATTATTATGACCATTGTGACTTTAGGTTCATTTTTAAACATTATTTCAACCATCTGTGATCCTTTTTAGGATGGCTATAGGTTGGGTAGGAGTTGAATTTTCCTCCACCTGTCTTAAACCCGGCATGTCTAAATCCATCACCCACCTCTCTCTCCAATCTACGCAGTGGGTACCCAACACATTGGTTTTTTTTTATATATATATTTTAAAATCCATTAAAAAAACTGAAACTAAATAGAAAATTACATTTCCATCCATGAATCAGTAAACTATAAAATAATGTCTAAACTTCTAATCCATGCATAAGACCATAAAAATCCTTCATGAATCATCATATAAAAATCCTTGCATCATATTAAAAAAATAAAATTACTACAAAAAAATGTTTTTAAAAACTAGTTGGGGGCTGGTTGGGTGATGGATTAGGTTAACCTCTCATTCCCTGTCAGGCCAAGCTCTGGTTAAACTAGATCAGGTTTACCCACCTCTGGTTTGACTCTGGTCAAATCTGATAAAAATCTAATCCAATTGGATTGGAGACACTAGATAACTGACAGATCAGGTGAATTGCCATTCCCATCCTCTTCGCTTGCATATTGGCCAGGTTTTTAGCAATGCACATGCTTTATTTGTGAGATAGGGTTTAAGCAGCATTAGTGTCTTCATTGTTTTCCAGATGTTGCGACTGCTGCAGTAGCCAAAGAAACTCTGGAGGGACACTGCATTTATGATGGTGGCTATTGTAAGCTTCATCTATCATACTCTCGTCATACTGATCTCAATGTGAAGGTATATATATGTGCTTTAGAGTTAATGTCATGAGAAAAATAAAAAGAATAATAAAAGAGACGCTGATAGAGGAAAAAGTGCATCTGTTCTTGATCGAAAAAGATTTGGTCCTTAAAATGTATGCTTCTTAACACTTGATTGCCCCCTCTTGAATACAATCCTCTTTTTTTTTGTCTTTTTTTTTTGTAATTTATCTGAGATTCTGATTAGCTGCTTTTTTGGTAGGCTTTTAGTGACAAAAGTAGAGATTACACCATCCCAAATGCAAGTTTTCTCACAGCACAAGCTCCTGGCCTGCACACTGCTCCCACAAATTGGCAGAATCCGCAGGCTGGTTCAATGTACCCAGGGAGTAACTATGCCTCGACAGCTGCTGCTGCTCAAGTTCCTCCCGGGCAAGTGCCAGCTTGGGATCAAACTATGCAGGCGGGTGGACCAGGCTATGCATCAGCTCGCGGTACATATCCTGGTCAGACATACCCAACCCCTCCAGCATATGCTTCGTCAGCACTACCTCCAGGTTCCTCTCCCCTTTCATATAACAGCCCGATTTCTCCTGGTGTGGCTTCCATGGGAATGACTCACCCAGGGGTGCAGCCAAACATGCGACCTGGTGGGGCTTCACCTCCTGGTCAGGCTCCATATTATGGTCGATGATGAGGTATCTTCATCTTGATTTTTTTTACCTTTCCAGCCTAAACAAGTGATAATTTGATATGCTATGCATTCACTTATCTTGTGAGGCTTTTATGTTTCATTCAAAAGAAGAAGAAAGTTTTCAACTATTTCTGTCTTTATTTTCTGCTGTCTTGGAATACATTGCTGGATGGAATCTCTGTTCTCAGTCCTTGTCAATGTTGTAAGCGTGTGAACTTGCTACAGCTTTATTTAGTGCAGCTTCAATGTAGAAAACTACTCTAAGTGTTATATCCTCAGCTTTTTTGAATATTAGTTCTTATGTGAATATTCCTCTTCTGGCTATATAGCACTCTGAACTTGTTATGATCTCTAACTGTTGCTGATCTCAGTAGGGCAAAATCTTTTAGCAAATTGAGGTTTTTGCTTCTGTTTAATTTTTCATTTTTGGTGTGTACGGAGCTTTATACATGTCCTTGTTTGAAATTTATATTTCATGTGCGCGCACCTGTTATTCTTTGGGGGATAAACTCATTTTTTAAATAGAAAGTGAACTTGTGATATTTTCTTTTCATCTCTTAGAAGATGGATAGGAATTTTGTAAAACCCTCAACCTAGTCTTGAGATTAGTTCAAGTACCATATTTATTATCAATCTTGACAACAAATAATTAGTTATAACAAATTATTATAATTATAAGGAAAAAAAAGAGAGAACAAATACTAAATAAAAGAAAAAGGACTTTGATTTGACAGGTGAGAGTGAAGCCAACGCCGGTGGCTCAGGAAGTCAATCAGAATAGGCTTTTGTTGTGGTTTTACCTCCTTTTTATTCTCTCACTCTCAAACACAGGTATTTTTCATTTACCAGTTTCTAGTCTACAGAGAAAAGGCAGTCATCTTCAATGCTCGGTCCAGCTGCAACATGTGTTGCAAACAAGGTTGGTCACTTGGTCCTTGATGTAGAATCTAGATAGCTGTTGCATATCTATCTTAAGAGCTGGTACATTTTGTTAGTGGATCCAGATGACCTAGTGCGTTTGTGGGGAAACCTCTCTCCAGCACTGCAGTTAATGCTCATTGATATCCCAGTTCTATAATTGACCTACCATGTGTTACAAGCCGCCCTTGTTGGTTAGGGATCCATTTTTGCTGTACCCATGAGGTTAACGCCACTGCTTGATAGTATGGTTGAGATTGTTTTTAAAAAAGTTTTTTGTTCAGAAAAACTTTAAAATAATTATTTTTTATGTTTTAAAAATTATTTTTGATATTAGCACATGAAAATGATCTAAAAATACTAAATTTTTTTAATTTAAAATAAAAAATAAAAAAATTTCAGTTATTTTTTCAAAAATACTATTGAAATGCATTGTGAAACACCCATAACATGTGGGTGTGGATACTCAAATGTACTTCCAAATTTGTATTAGCTAAGCTCATTACAATCAATGAAGCGCGGTCGTTTAGACTTGGCCTGCAGAAGAACTTGATCTCCCACACGGCAAAAGCTTTTACCAAAGGAAAGTCAGCAGGCAAGCTTATTTGGGATGCAACGAAAATAGGACGATGGAAATGGTAACTAGCTAATCTATAATTCACCCCTCACTTGAGACAAAAAAAAAGTAATCAAAGAACTTGTTCATTGGCCATGCGTACCGGATAATCTGCAAAATCTAGTTGCTTTCGGTTCCTAATGTCCACCAATGCTTTGTGGACATCGTCGTGAGGAAACAAGCCATTTTAATCTGTAAAGTAGAGTAAGGCACTGAAACAAGTATGAACTAGTGAATATAACTTGTACGATTAATTACTAACTATTCAATTTTGGGTCAGGTTTTTCTTTTTCAATTTTTTTTTTTTGGATATACGACTTTCCAAACATTTTTTTTTAAACTATAAGTGTAAATTAAAAAGTTCATGTAAACATCTAAAGAAATAGATCAATGATTATTTATGTAAATAAAAATATTAATGAAAATTAAAAGTAAAATAAAAAAAAATCGAGAGATAGATTAGAGATAACGAAAAATAAAATTGAAAATGATGAGGATAGCTGCACATCAAAATATTAAATCTCACAATAGATATTTGCTCCATTATGTTTATTGATTTTTTTTCCAATCAAATGATAATAAAAATACTCACAAAACAAATTGATTGAATACAATAAAAGATAATAAAATATCATGCAAGCTTGAAAATAATAGAAATATTATAAAAAATAAATCCTTTTTTTTTATTTTTAAAAAAAAAATAACGTTCATCTATGTAAAGACATTAATATCCATAAAGGAAAGATATTAATTTAAACATAAAATAAAAAAAATATTTAAAAAGGGTATAAATTAAAATAGAAACCAAAATTCAAGAAAAAAACATAGATAATTTGATGTTGCAAGTGTGTTTAAAAGAAATACAAAAAAACAAGCAACTCGAGTTAAAAGCCTTGATCAAGTTTCAATAAGTTGTTTTAATTAGATAATAAAAAAAATAATGATAATAAACAAATAAAATTTTTTGAAAGCACGAAATTGGATTAAAAATGGGTAAAAACAAGCTATTCTTAAGACTATTGTTTTTATTTAATTATGCAAAGATTAAAATAGATAATTCAAAAAGTTCAATGGATTTAAATCCTTTGAGAAAAAAATATATTTATACCATCAAATATTTTATTTTTATTTATGCGTTTTTTTCTTACAAAACATTTATTTTTAATAAAAACTTGATGTAATTAAAATAAATATTTTGCAATATGAAATAACTTAAATTCTGGAGAAAAACAATTTCTGAGACAAAACATCCTGTCACTTATTCATTCAATTTTTTTAATGAAAAATAATGTTTGTTATAATAAAAAAAGTATCATGTTATGAAAAGTAAGTTTCAATAATAAAAAAAAGCATGTCTTGATATTTTTTTTATGTGCTTCTATGAAAAATAAATAAAAAGAAAAGTAAATTCATGAAAACTATATAGAAATCAACAATAACAAAATACAAAAATATATTCTTGAAAAATTAAAAGTATGGTCCTTCGAAATTCTAAACTTCTTATTTAGTGAAAATTAAGCTTTAAAACTCAATGTTTCACCAATAAGTCCTTAATAAGATTAATTTTATGTATTAAAAGTACAATTAAGTCCTTGTATTTAATTAATTATTGTTAATTTTAGCCTAATTTCATTTATGAATTTAATGAAACTTTTAATTAGACTCATGATTTAAATCAAATTACCTATGAAGAATATAATTAAATCCTCGTACTTAATTTTAATGCAAATTCATATAATAATCATTTAAGTTAAACTTGAATTTAAATTACCTTTGACATTGAGTTTCTAAGAATGTCAAAAATCTAGTTCGATTCTTCCATATATGTTTTATGTATGTAGATCCATCTTTCACCCGTGTTCTTTCAATCTAGGTCGCTTATCTTTCTATATATTTTGTTATTTTTAACTTGTTGTTGTTATTGTTGTTGTTGTTGTATATATAAAAAATAATTCTAGAGATTCCAAAGTTGTAATAGTGTGTCATCTCCTTTACATGCTTACAATAGATAAATCTTGTAAGAGATTTTAGATAATAAATTTGCAAAAAACAAAAGATAAAAAGATGTGAAAGATAGTTAGGATCATAATTTCAAAGGGGACATACAAATTTACCAACACCAAAATATGGTTAATCCTTATGTTAGTGATGATATATTAAAAAATATATCCAATAATGTCAATCCTAACAAAACTATCAGAAATGAGAGCTTAAAAACACACACTAAACATGATATTACCAAAAAACAATATCTAAATGAGATAAAGACTAAAAAGAATATTATTTTGAAAGTTGAGGGCTCAAAGATATATTTAATAAGTGATAGTGTCAAAAAAAATTATTAAAAAGAGAGAGAAATTGAAAGTGTATTATCTAAAATATGAGGGCTCAAACGCACACATAAAATGCGATAATGTTAAAAATATCATTCAAATAAGACAAGGACTAGAAAATGCATTATCTAAAAAGCAAGGACTTCAGACTTATTTGAATGATAATGCATTTTCTAGTCCTTGTCTTATTTGGATAACATTATTTTTAACATTGTTAAAAATGTTATGTAAAAGATATAGGGTTGAAAGGTGCATTATCTAAAAGGCAAAGGGACAAAAACACTATATTAAAAAGATAAGGCTCAAAAAGCATATAATATGAAGGCGAGGGCTTAAAGGCATACTCAGAAAAAATAATAATACAAAAACCATGTAAAAAAATAGTGCTAAAAAACATGTTATCTAAAAGGAAAAAGCCTAAAGGCTCACTCAATAATTGATAGTTTCAAAGATGTATCTAAAAGTGAGTGGCTTAAAAGTGCACTAAAAAAGATATGCTTTAAGTTGCATTCGTATAATCTCATGATTTTATATCTTTTAAAATTGGAGCTTATTTTCCTTTATATCAACAAAAACCAAACCTCTAATAGGGTTTTTTTTTGTTAGAAAATATTCAAATTCATTAAGAATTATTTCCTTGGAGTCCTTACAAGAATCAAAATGAAATTCCTTTGGGGGTTAATATGCATATATTTTTACTTGAGAAACATGATCCTTTTTCTTTATGGACATTGTTTCTCAAAACTTCAATCTCTTTAGGAAGGTTTCATGCATTTTTTGTTTTCGTATACCTAACCTATAACTTGTGGAAATGATATTTAAGAAAAGTATGCTCAATTTATGAGCTCATATGATTTTTGCCTATACCTTTGTCTCATTGATTGTGACATTTTAAGGTGTCCTTACTTATCATTATAATCATACGAGTACTGTTGTTTGGGTGTCATGACCATCACTCAATATTTACCATACTAGTTTTATGATAGCTTTGCTAGTTATATCTTGAGTTGTAGAAAGATATTGAATAATTTAAACAACTTGCCTCTTATTCCTTGTCTTCTTAAAAATGAAGTAATGTAGCCTGCCTTATTGGGTTTCTTGAATTATCGATGGCCTGATCATACCCCTGAATACTTTATCCAGCTTTGTTTGCTTGAGTTTCTCAAGGATAGTGTTATGTAAAAGATGTTTGGTTCTCATAAAAGATTAATATCATAGAAAAATATTTAGAATTTTAAATATATTTCCAAATGTAATAATCCATTTGATGCAAGTTTAAAACAAAACTTGTTCCAAAAAATTTAAGCAACTTCTATAAACAAGGTTTCATAAAGGTTGAATATTAGATTTTGGTGTTGTGTTTTCTCTTATTTAGAATATGAGGTGACCTTCTATTTTCATGATTTGTTGATCAAAGTGATTGATTTTTAACTAAAGAGTTTGAAAGGAAAAAAATATGTTTAAAACATTCACTCTACTAGTAAGAATAAGAAAGCATAACCATAAACTTTTAGAGATCTTATTTTGCTCATGAGAGCATTACTTACGATGGAAAGAGAAGAATACATTTGAATTTACTCAAAAAAAAAAAAAACACTTGAATGAACTTAGAAACATGATTTCATTAACAGACAAGATTAAACCAAATTGAAAGTGTAGACATGTTTAAGAACAAAAGAAGTCAAGAATATTTGATTTTATACAAAATGTAAAATGAAAGAATCAAAGATAAAAAACTATTAAATTAGTGTTTTTAAGACATAAAATCCTGATATTAAATACAAAAAACACATTCATGCATGTTTAAGAACCATTAATTGAATAAAATGACATAAAAATCAATGACCCAAGGCCAAATTCATCTGAAGAATATAAACCTAGAAATGTTGGCAAACCTTGAAACCCAACAGAAAAGCCGAAAAGTAGAAAATGCAATAAAAGCTAGAAAAATCAATTAAACCTAGCAAAAAAGCTTAAACATGCTTAAAACAACAGCAAACGAAAATCAATAGCAAAAATAGTAAGCAATTCCATTATAGTAACAAGCAAAAATAATATTCTCTATGTATAAAAATTACTATATTTATTAATCGTATTGTCTCTAAATTCACACATCATGCTTATAACTTCAATAAACCACACAAATTAACCTAAAATAACCTAAATCATAGACATTTTGCCATGATTTTAAAATTGATTAACTAAATATTTAGATGTGCAAAACAGCATTATGCATTATGAAATACCATTCCATTATCATATTCTAACATATAAAAAAGATACTCAATCAAAACTTGAAAATATATAAACTATATTCAAAGTATGCTTAAACATCTTATAACAAAAAATATTAATTCTAAACTAACAAAAGACTTTAAATGATGCATATAAAAACATTATGAACAACAATTTAAAAGAAAAAAATAAGGGGGGGGGGTATTGAGCTTCACCCCCTCATCAAAGTTTGAGGAATACCATGACTAAAAATGATGTCTTATTTACTTGGAAGTTTTCTTGTATATTTGCATTCAATATTGGACTTAGTAACTTTTCCTTCTACCTTTTTCCTTCATTTTTTATCAATATTTCACAACCTTTTTATCAAGAGACTTTTATTGATTTAATCTTTTAATTTGATCCCTTTTGTCTCAATTTAAAATAAAAAAAAATCATTAATTGAGACAACAAATTAATTTTATTCAATAAGGCCCTAACCAAAAATCAATTGAGATCCCTCAAGGTCAACGCCTTTTTCAAAGTAGTCCATGTTTTTCAATCTAATCAATTTAGTCACTAATTAAGCCTTAAACTTTGACTTTCTTTAATTTGGTCCCTAGAAAAGTTAGGTACAACCTCTAGTGTTATCCGCCTTTTGCAAGCAAGTCCATAGTCTTTAATTCCTCAATTTAGCTCTTAATTGACTCATAAACTTTTATTTTCTTATAGTTTCACCCATGATTTAATACCAAGTTAATCTTGTAAAAATCAAGTTTGGTCTTCCAAGATTTCAAACTTCTTAATTAAGGTCAAACTAACCTTTCAAGCTCAATTTTTCACCAATTAAATCTTTGATAAAAATAATTTTACCTGTTAAGAGTTTAATTAAGTCCTTGCACTAAATTAATTCTTTTAATTTCAATATAAATTAATTTATACACTTGATTAAACCTTTTAATTAAACTCGTGATTAAATAAAATTAACCTATAACAAATATAATTAAATCCTTTTGACTGAAGTTTCTTGCAAATTAATTCAATATTCATTTAAGTGAATCTTGAATCTGCATTACCTTTATATTGAGTTTCTAAAAATGTCAAAGATCTAGTTGGATCCCTCCATCTCTTATTTATATATGTAGATCCCTCTTTAGTATGTTGTTGTCAACCATGTCGCTTGTCTTACTATATATATGTTTTTTTTCTACCCTTTTTTATTATATTTGTATTAAAGAAAAGGATGGTTTTGGGAAGCTAAAATTGGGTTGTGATAATCCTAGAGTTTTCTCTCTCCTATCTTATTTTATTAATTTTCATTTTCTTCACTAGATTGTTAAGGATTAAATATAAAAGAATCGAAGTTTAATAACTGAAATATAAACTTTGCAAACAATAAGGATCAAAGTGTAGAAAGACAACCCCCCTTAAACAGTTGAGAAATGCAACCAACCTTTTTTTGTGTCAATTCAATCATAGTTCTTTGATTTTTCTTTTAAACTAGGCCTTATAATGGTATTTTGTAATCACAATTTATAATGCAAGAACATGTATAACGAAACAAATGTCAACACAAATTGCAAAAATAAAAATAGGCAAATATAAATTGAATGATCGAAGCACAAAAAGACACTTAATGAAATTTGAGTGTGCATGCATAGTGAAACACCCGGCTTATATAAATTGGTTTGTTAGGACTGCATTTTTTGAGTGATGATTTGGATGGGGAGTAAGGAAGGTATCCCGAGATAACTTGATGTTTTTTGAAATTGCTAGAAATTAAGGTAAGATGTGTAAACTACTGAGGATCCTCTCCTCAAATATTAGAATACAAACAAATGCATTTGTTTTTGTTTTTTCATTGCTAGAAATTAAGGTATGGTGTGATGTTTTATTTATACCTAGATTCCATGCTTATTATTAGAACCAACATAAAATGTCATTATTCATTTGAAAACATAACAGAGTTAGGCAAATTCAGGCTGCAAGGAGAATTAATTCTAGTTTGATGAGTACTACATTATGCTTGTTGTCGTAGCCGTGTTTTTTTTTTTAATATGGGTGTTCAGGTCAATAAACGTATATCTCGACTAATCCTATATATTCTGAAATTAATGATTATATAAACATTTAATAATCATCATATTAACAATCACATGATTCAAATCTAAAAATCCAGAAAAATAAACTCCATAATTTCAGCTCATTGGACCACCTGCTAGGTTTTTATAGCGGTGTTTTAGACTACAAAGAAACAGATGGATATTGCTTGCTCAATGATGTAATCAAAATTTATGGCCGTAGCGACTATGGCAGAAATGCTTGAGAAATCATTGAATGATGAAACGAGGAGAAGGCTTTGGCGTCATTAATTTAAGCTTCTATCAATGAACTCCTTGTGTTTCTCCTGCAGTCAAAAACAGTAAAACATTGCAAGAGGTGGGAATTGGTAAGGAAAAGAAAAGAACGTTAACCGTGGCAGAGCAACCTTTCACCATGTCCCACCTGAGTTAATGGCAGCTCCATGATGGACAACTTCAAAACCACTCAGTTGCAAGCTTTGAACCCCGAACAAAACCATCTGCAGAACTTCAAAACCAAACTCTCAATTGTTTCCACAAATCTAAACAAAGTAAAAACCACTTACCAGTTGTATGGTCCCTTTAGCTGAAAGCTTGTCAGGTTTTTTTTTAATCAGGTTCAGGAGTGATGCTGACTGACTTCTATTTATTCCCCTCAAGCCTCCCCTCCACTCTTCATCCCCCCCAATTACTATCTTTTTCCAAGGTTTATCATTTCTACTCTCATTATCCTTTCCCTTCTGTTTTCCTTAATTACAAGCAAGAGTTTATTATTATTATTAGTATTATTTAGCAGTGCTATGCTTTTATTTTTAAGCAGGTGAAATGTGGCTTTGCCTGAGAGTCTCGTGTAATTCTGTGCAGGAAAATATGGCTTCTTTTGGGTTTCTCTTAATGGGGTTTCTATCCATCGTCTCGTCTGTTCATGGATACTATGGAGGTAATTGGATTAACGCACATGCCACTTTCTATGGAGGTGGCGATGCTTCAGGGACAATGGGTATGTTACACGTGTATGTTTTTTCCAAGGAAAATCATGTACATGCGAGTGCTATCATCTGTAATCTCCTTAAACTACTGATCTAGCTAACCCTAGCTCGGTTAATTATTTATGTTTCAAGGCGGTGCCTGTGGCTATGGAAACCTGTACAGCCAGGGTTATGGAGCCAACACAGCAGCGCTGAGCACCGCATTGTTCGACAATGGTCTGAGCTGTGGGGCTTGTTTCGAGATCAGGTGCGTGAATGATCCTCAGTGGTGCCTGCCCGGCTCCATCGTGGTCACCGCCACTAACTTCTGCCCTCCTGGAGGCTGGTGCGATCCTCCCAACCACCACTTTGATCTCTCTCAACCTGTTTTCCAACACATTGCCCAATATAGAGCTGGAATTGTCCCAGTAATTTACAGAAGGTATGCTGAGAAACAACTTCTGTAAGATTATGGTTATGGTTTTTTTTTTATCTAATCAGTAAGGTTATGGTTTTTTATAGGGTGAGATGCAGGAAGAGTGGAGGCATCAGGTTCACCATCAACGGCCATTCATACTTCAATCTGGTCCTGATCACCAACGTCGGGGGTGCTGGTGATGTGCGTTCTGTGTCCATCAAGGGTTCAAGAACTCGATGGCAAGCAATGTCAAGAAACTGGGGCCAAAACTGGCAGAGCAATACTTACCTCAATGGACAGAGTCTCTCTTTTCTAGTTACCACAAGCGATGGTCGCAGTGTGGTTTCTTACAATGCTGCCCCTGCTGGCTGGTCCTTCGGGCAGACATACAGTGGAGGGCAGTATAGGTACTAGACATGATTCCCCGTCGGATCTTCCTCTTATATATCCAGTATTATTAAGCAACAAGGTGGCTAGCTTATGGGTTAGTTTGAAGAACTGGTAGTGTGTTTATAGCAAGACATGCCGTACAGTTTCAAGAGCAAGATATATATATATATATATATATATGTGGGTTAATATTTCTTATGATTGTGAGTTTTTGAAGTCAATGGCTGGGATTAGATTCGAGCCTCCAGATTGCATGCGTTTTTAATGCAAGAGTGAGTCATATGGATGTCCGAAGGCAGCTGCTTGATGAGTACTGCTAGGACATTAAGATGTTTGTGGTAATAAAAAGAAAAGAAAAGAAGAAGAAGAAGAAGAAGTATTCAATCTGTTATTAAATGCACATGGCAGTGTCGATCGTAACGAAAGTGAGATCTCACCCTTTTCTTTTGCTCTCTTGTCCATGTTGATGAATTTCCAAAATTCATTTTTAATTATTAACTGGTTAGTTTTTTGGTGGAATATTACATTTTCGAATAATAAATCCATATACTTGTGGGGATTAATATGGCCAATTTATGATGCACATGTACGTATTTTGAAAATAAAGAATTGACAAATTAATTGTGGATGGGGATATATAATTAAATTGTCAAAAACATTAAATATTTAACCTTCTAAGTTTTTATTTATTGATATTCAATATATATACAATTTCTCGATATATTTATAGTTATAAAAAAATTGTAGGATGAAAATAATCTCGAACTATCATAGTTCAACAAAGATTTTAAACACTAATTTAATAAGAATTCTAACGAATTATTCAAACAAAAATTCTAAACAGAAATCGTTTTCAATCCAGGGAACCTCTTCTTATCTTAACAATCGATCCGTTTCTTCACCTTGCAAAAAACTCAAACAGTGTCTCATCTAAGATCTTTGACATCCTTTTGCTAAGGTTAGTCCGAGGAGGAAAACCAGTTTGATCAATATATAAAGATAATGGAGGCCTGGAAAATTACAAAGTTTACAAGTCATGAACTAATTATTCAATAACATACACATATGGTTGAAATTAGTTTCTTTGCATCTTTGAATTAGTTTTTAAAAGCTTAACTTATTAGGTGAGATCCTAAAATATAATTTATACTATTATATAATGCATTTCTTTAAAGGAAAAACCCTTTAGACTTGAAATTTGCACAGACTCACGCTACTTTATGCTTGATTTTTTTATCAAATAGAATGAAAGTGGTGATATTCAAACTCATGATCAATGAGTCAACAATGTTCTGATACCATGTTAATGAAACTATCTATCTAAAAAGCTTAAATTGTTAGGTAAAAGACGTCATAACATAGATTTATATTATTATCTAATAGTTAAGCTGCAAATCTACTGCCACTGCAATTTTGCTCTCCTAATCAGCCCTCTCCTACCTATTTTACCAAATATTAAAAGCAGTACTGTACAAACACGAGAACATGTTCCTATGAACATATTACCGATTCAAGTCCGTGACAGTGACAGACTTGGATGCATGCAAATGCATTTTGCATTCCAGTTGAGGAGCAGAGCGTAATTTGAAGGAGAGTTATGTCGGCAGATAATTGGGGGAGACAATAAGATCCAAACGTTTTCCATCCAAGATTTCATGCAAGTGGCCGTCGTAGACGAGTCGGTCTGTATCATGCCCGTACGTAATGCCGACGTCGAAGCTACTGGGTTGTATTTGTCGGCAGGTTCTCGAAACATGAGATTGACATTACGTGGAGAGATCTTATGAAATCTTGGATGGCACTTCCACATGTTGGCGGCCCCACCGAATCGCTCCCTCGTGGACATTGTTGCTTCCATTCAATGTGGGTGAAAGAGTTTTTTCTTACTCCCCTCCATGGCATCTCTTCAATTTGAAATCCTCGTCATTGTTTTTTTTAATTTAAAAATTAAAAAAAATATATAATATTTTTCACCGACAAACACTTTAAAAAGATAATTTGGTATTATACTTTTAAATACTCGTTTATAAGTATCCGAATATTCTTTTTATTTAATATGATAAGATTTCCAAATATTTCTCAATATAAAGCTAATTTGTCACATAAAATAATTAAAAAGTAAAAAAATAACTCAATTGCCTACTTTCATTTCTATAATTAGCCTAGACACTCGTATTCATAACTTATATTATATTGTTTGTTATTTAATATTTTTTGTTCAGAAAATATATCAAAATAATATTTTTATTTTTTAAAAAATTATTTTTAATATCAGCATATTAAAATAAAATAAAAACTCTAAAAAGTCTTTAATTTAAAACAAAAAACTAAAAATATTTATTTATTTTTTTTTCAAAATACTTTTAAAATAAAATGTCAAACATTCACTCTACCATGCCAAAGAAAAAAATCGAAGCATTGTTAATTAAAGACATTTGTATACCTCATAATTCTAATCCTTCTATGGCAGAAGGTCTAGCTTCCCTTGTGTCCATTTACATGGCCTCTTCCTTCGGCCACAAGCACATCGACTATGAGTAAAGTTTTTTCTTTGGATATTTTTCGTTCTCGCAAGTTCAAATTTCATTTTTAAAAAAAATCTTTTTAATTAACTCTCTTTTTTTAAGAATAGATTTCGTATAAAGATGATAACTATCTTGATGTATAATCATAATAAGCAGTAATAAATTATATCGAAAAGAAATCAATAAGAGATTATTAGTAAAGATTTTTAGATATAAAAACCTAATAAATTACAAATATATTTTTATAGGGAAAAGACAACACCAAGAAAGAATATGGAGCATGTTGAAGATCACCATCATGGTACCATTCGTATAAATCATGGGTTTAGGGTTTTTTTTTATAGTGTTGTTGAGGTTGTTTTTAAAATGTATTTTGTTTAGAAATATATCAAAATTATATTATTGTTTTTTTTTGTTTTTTAAATCAATTTTGATAGCAGCATATCAAAATAATTTAAAAACACATAAAAAATTAATTTAAAACAAAAAATAAAAAAAATATTATTTTGATGTATCTCTAAATTAAATATATTTAAAAAAAAAAACTTAAATCACACTCTCAAATAAACTGTAAATAATCTTGTCTATCTTATTATTTTGTTCATGAAAATAGAAAATCCTAACTATCTCACTTTTCATTCATTCTATCTATCTCTTTTAGTTGTTCGGTTCAAGATAACTCTCTCTCTCTCCCTCGGTAATTTTGGAGAAAATAATCTTCAAATATATAATTTGTATATATATGATATTCTAATTCCTATAAGATTTATATAATAAAGTTTATATCGGGATCATATTAATGGGCCGTTTGTTTGCATATGGGCTTCGTCTTCGTGAATAGCCCTTCATTAGGCTATCAAGCCCGAATCAGATCTGTTATCAACACTCGTCGTTTTGATGTTCTGTACAGAGCAGTGGATAATATATCAGCCGAAATGACAGTAAAGAGGATTGAAACGACAACAGATTTTGTCGAGAGTGGAAAGTTGAAGAAGAAGATTGAAGCTGAGACAGACATGCCCGCCCGGGATCATCGGTGAGGATCCAAGATTTTTCATTCACACATTCCCAGCTTTATTGGATCCAGATACATTATTGCCTATCGCTTGCTCGTTCCATCAAGATTCTCTCTGTGCATGTGTGGTTGTGGTGTGCGTGAAATAAAGCAAAGGCCGTAAATTTTGTTCGATATGATTTATTTGTAATTTGAAATATGATTTTATAAACTCGTGTGTTCAAAATAACATTTTAGAGAAATAAAAATAAAAAATGCCCTCAAGGAATTTATTTATTTTAGAAGACATAATATGAATTTTTCATAACTTTGTGTGTCATAGTAAAATATTTCCCAATTAAAAATTAATGAGAACTTAAAATAATTCTATAAAATTTAATGGTTACTTCTAAATATTTAAATATCATCTTATTTATATGTACAATATTCATATCAGAATTTTTACTCATTAATTCTTATAAATTAAGATTATAAATTATTGAAATATAATCAAATTCTTACCGATTCAATAAACTGATTTATTAAATTTAAAAATACATGTAAATATACATTTTGAATTTTCATACTAAATACTAAGAATATAATTTTTTTTTATGTTTGAGAGACTTGATCGGAAACAAATAAAATATTTTTTATGCATGTTAATTAAAACTTTTTATCTTTTTTTTTGTTATTTTATTGAAAACAAAATAAAATTAAATAAAAGGAAAAACAACACGCACACTTTTTTTTACTATAATAATCAAACCCTAATAAAATACACATGTTTATGAACACCAAAAAAATTCAAAAAAAATCAAACAAGCATTAAACATTTACAAAAATGTTGGGAACAGTGAATGGAAGCTCCTGGGAACTGCAAAGAGCAATGGTGGAACCATGCGTCGCCGCCGGTGGAACCAATAAAGAGGTGAATCTGAAATGTCTTCCCCTTCTCTTTCCTCTTGTGCCGACAATGCCACCGATAGAGACGTGAAAAGAGAAAATACACGCCCAACAATTTTCAGTTCTTTTTATTTTTTCAGATGTATATTTTTCTTCTTCTTGGTCGCTGTCGTCGGCGTTTCTTCTCTTTTAGGTGGCTACCACTCGATGACTTTTCTTTTCAGGTGATCATTACTGGCGTGTACGTAGAAGAAAAGGAGTCGCCAGTTGTGTTGGGATATTGTGGGTGGTGTCACTTCTCTTCCACCATTGATGATGGTGATGATGGTCAGTGACAGAGAGGGTGAGGAAGGGTGAAAGACGGTCAGCGATGGGAGGTTGTTGTGGACGGTGAAAAAAATCGAAAGGGAGAAGAAGCCATTGTTGATGACTGATTCAGAATGGAAGATAAGGAAAACGAGGAGAGATGGTCGTCGTTTATGGGAGGAGACTAGCGTTGGAGTTGTTACTGATGGGCGACGGTGGTCTGAAGGCTGAAAATAAGGCAGAGGCAAATGGTGTTGGGTTCGGTTTTTTGCTAGAATCAAAGGAGAGGAGGGGTGGCGTTGGTGGCCGGTTTGGATATGGCTGGGTTGGTTTGTGATAGTGGAGGGAAAGGCTGGGTTGGTGTCAGGTCTGGTGATGGTTTGTTGTAGTTGGCTGAGAGTGGGTTGGTGGAATGAGGGAGACGATGGGTTTAAAAGGAATGGGTCTTTGGAGTTTTTGGAGCGTTGGTTTGGTTAAGGAAGGGTGGCCAATGGCTACTGCGTGGGAAAATGATATTTATTTTAACTAGAACCTTGATTTTTCTCACTTTCTTCTTTGTTATAGAATTGATTTTCTTTGTGTTTATTATAGGGTTGACCTAAAATTTAGCATCTCATCGATTATTGTAGTAACAAAATTTCATGTTATAACTCAATTAACTTGAGATCCAATTTGACAATCCATTTAACCGGATAAAACAAAAAATCCAAAATATGGTTCAGCTAACCTGAAATTTCATTATGACAATTTTCTACAACCACAAACCAAAACAACTCGGTCAACCGATCAAGAACATTAATATCATTTAGTGATTCAGGTATTCTAAAAAAAGACATGTCATATTCAAAGATCTTATGAAGCCACTATCTCTAAAATTATAGTAAGTTCACGACAATGTCTAATATACATCTCATGTCATGTAATTGGGCATTTTTTCTATTTCTAGTGCATGCAATCAATGCTCCCTAACATCCCTGGAAATTCACGATGGTCACCAATTGATAATAACCTACCAATATTTTGGACTTGTTTGGTGCTTTTAGATACAAATCTCAAAAAAAACTTCAATAATTGATTTGACGAAAGCTTTAAGACTTTTTATTGTAATGTTTTCCCCTAATCCGAATATATTCATCAGTAAAATCTGCAAGAATACCATATGCAAGTATCTTATAAGCTTGTAGTTACTTTTAAAGATAAGATAAGCTAAGAACACCAAGTGCATGTGTCTTTTGTTTGAAATATGAATTATGGGCTTTCATTGCATTTGCAATCCGAAAAAAAAAGACAACTAATCTCAATTCTCTTTTGAAACTGATTTTTTGTGAGTTTAAGATTTTCTGCAAAATAATCATTATACAACCTCAATTCACCTTCATTTCTATTACGATTAACGATATTGTATCCAAAAACAGAGCCACGAGACTCTGTTCTCCGCCCTTGGTTTATCGATTCTTCTTCAGAAACCACTGCAGTAGCAACATAGAAGGCAAACATGGGAGTGTCATCATTAAAATCAAAAGCATTATAAAAAAAAATTCAAATGATTCATGATGAACTTTAATGAAATAAAATCAAGATTGGATAGAAAAAAATGATGAAGAAAAATGTTTAGGTTTATACGAATACTTATGAAAGAATTTATTTTCCCCTAAAATTTGAAATTTTAAAATTTAAAATGTTGGCGGGTTTTTTTCAATATTTGAAATCCAAAATTTTTAAAATTTGGCGGTTATTTTTTCAATATTTGGAATTTTTAAATTTTAAAAGTTGGTGGCTATCTTTTTTAAAAAAAAACTGAATTTTTGGTAAATTTTTTCAATATTTTCAAAATTTAAAATTTAAAATGTTGCAAGTCTTTTTATTTCACATTTTGATTTTTGATTTAAATAAAAATTCAAAAAAATTAATAATTATAATATTGGAGGTTTTTTTCTAAATATAATTATTTTAATTATATAAATTATCATATTAATTGTATAATTAACTACATAATTATAGTATATACAAAATAATTGCTACTATATTTGAAATGATATAAAAAAATTGCTATTTTAAATGACTTTTACCATTAGAATATACATAAACAAAAAAAATTATAATTTACATTATTTAAAAAGATTTTTTTATATCAATTTAGCTCTCTAAAATGCCTTTAAATCATTGGGGTTGCTCTAATGAAAGGTTGACCAACGACTAATGTGTGGAAAAAAAGGTAGTTTCTTTTCTTTAACCTTGATTTCTTTTTCTATATATTTTTTTTAAAATTTTGATTTTTTATTCTTTTTAAATAAAAAAAAACATCAGCCTCTACTAAAAACATTAAAATTAATAATTTTAAAAATGTCATGGTAAAATAAAATAAGTTAAAAAACATTTAAAGTTTAAATATTTTCAATACAATGTTGAAAATATTGAAAACAATATAAACATATATATATATATATATATATATATATATATATTTTTTACTATTTTTTCAGTTTTTCAAAAAATAATTCAAAAAATGGTCAAAATTGGATAGCAACATATACCATCTTGTTTACAATACTTATGCAACAAAGACCTATTAAATGTATTGTGTAGTTCATAAAGGATACATCATTTATCTTTCAAAACTAAACTTCTCAAACGTTTTTTAGTTGGTTGATCTGAAAACTCTATTTGAAGCAATTATTTCAACCAAAAACTATAATCAAATTGAAAATTGATATGAATATTTTCCTTTAATTAGAACCTTCATTTTTCTCATTTTCTTATTCATTGTAGAATTTGATCTCTTTGTGTTTATTATAGGGTTGACCCTAAAATTCAGCATCTCAGTTGATTATTGTATTAATCAAAACTTTCATGTTATAACTTAGTTAACTTAAGATCCAATTTGACATTCCATTTAATCAAAACTAAAAATCCAAAAATAGTTCGAGCTAACCTGAAATTTCAATATGACAATTTTCTACAAGTAGAACCAAAACAACTCGGTCAACCTATGCTATTATTTGATGATTTCAGGTTAGCTAAAATAGTTTAGCCAATCTGAAATTCTAATATGACAATTTTCCTTTAACTAGAACCAAAATAATTCAATCAACTTGAGATCTCATCTGATGATACCGTTTAACTAGAGTCTTGGTCTTTTGTATTTTTCTTTCATTCAGTTAATATGAGATCTCATCTGACAATCCCTCTTAACCAAAACCTTAATATGAAAAGTAGTTTAGCCAACCTAAAATTTCAATATGGTGATTTTCTTTAAACAAAACTAAAACAATTTTGTCAACTTGAGATCTCATTTGACAATTTCCTTTTAACCAGAACCTTGATCTTTTTTTTTCTAACTTTGTCAACCTAAAATCCCATCTTGCTATCCTTTTTAACCATAACCTTAATTTGAAAAATCGTCTCAACCAACGTAAAATCCCAAATTGGCGATTTTCTTTAATCAAAATAAAAAAAACTTCGATCAACCTGAAATTCCATGTGACGATCCTCTTTTAATCATAACTATTTTTTTTATTTTTAAATCAATTTTTGTCAACCCTAAAAATCATTTCAAATAAAACCAAATATCAATTAAAAATAGCAGGATTGACTCGTGAAACATAAAAAAATAATTAAAGGAGGATTAAAGTTGATAAAAAATGCAATTTTATAAATCATCTCAAATAAAACAAATAATTGTTTTCTTGTTTTTAAAAAAATAATAATTTTACTTTTAAAAAATGATTAAATAATCTTATCGTGCTTTAAGAGATGCATAAATACAATCTTGTCCCGACTTATTTCATAAATCACTACTTTACTACTATTATAATTATAATGGACGGGAAATACAATCTTGCTCCACAGTGTTTGGGCTCAGGACTCTTTTTAAATCATAATAATAATAATAATAATAGATGACGACGACGACGCTTTCAGCTCTCAGCATCACGGTATCCTTCTCTCGTCAAGGTAGGCTACAGACCCCCCCTGAACTTCTTACATGTGTTGTCTGAGATATCACAACTGACAGGATTGATGACATGCACACGTGTGAGTGAGAAAATGTTAAAATCATTGTTACCAGTACCACTCGCAGATGAAGAGAAAGTGGGAGAAATTTTATCATCCATGCAGGATGGTTGCCATTAAAATAGGCAAAAAGTACCTGCGTTTCTTAATAATTAGAGCTCATTATAACATCGTCCCTGTAATTTTAGCAACACTAATTTATTATTAGTCATCATTGTCTATACATTTGCTTTTTATACTTTTTAAATCCATTTATAATTTAATCAGGATGGTAAATTGCACATGCTCCATTTTGTTTTTTTTAAAGAATTTTAATTAAAGAAATAAAGTTGCCACTAACAAGCTATTATTATAATAACTGATTTTTTCGTATATCTCTCGTCCACGAGGTTAAGAAATAGAATTTTATTTACTTTATGACATATCTACACTTCATAAATTATATTTTGGGGCTTTATCTAATAATTTAAATTTTAAATAAGATGATTTTTTAACATAATTTTAGATCTTTTTGACCTAACAGTCACGAGTTTGAATCTCATCATTCCATTCTATTTCATAAAAATCAAGCACAAAATAGTATGAATCAATGTAAATTTCAAGTCTAATAAGTCGTTTACTTAAAGATAATAAATTAAAAAATAATATAAATTATATTTTAAAAACCTCATCTAACCACTTAAATTTTACTTAAATTTTAAATGAGAAAGATTCATTAACAATAAATACCTTCTTTACTGATTTTTATCATGACAAACATTTGATGTACAACTCGAGGGCACGATGGATTCTATCCTGGAAGGCATCGGAGAGGTGATGAAAACTGAGCCGTATTCGTAAAGGGTGCAGTTGTACACGCGCTGTGAGGTAATGTGACGCAGAAAGAGTCAAATTAGAGTCCAGAGTGAGTCAGAGCAGTGGAACTGCTTGGCAGGACAGGACGAGAAGCCGTGAGGATTTCTGTTACAATAAGAACAAAAACAAACACATTTGCAGAGCGAGCTTGCTTTGCTGTCATGCTTTCCTCCCAATCTCCACTGCTTTCTTAGCGAGCTTGCTTTGCTTTCCTGACAATCTTTCACTGTTTTCTCTTGCACCAGTTTTTCCATTTTCGGCCATGGAAATGACCTTGCACCAGTTCCACAGCATCGCGTGCTGTCACCATGAAAATGATGGCATTCCCAGCCATTATACCATCTCTACTTCCACACCTCGCAACTCATCAGCAATTGAAACTTTTCATGACATGGGTTCTCTCCCCCTTGTTCCTGACAGTAGAATGCGGCTGAATATTTGCTCCTCTGTGTGTTCTTACAAGGGCCGAAGGGATTTTGCCCTGGAAGGCAAATGCTGCAGCAACAGGTTGGAGAATCACCAGTGGAGTGAAGAAGTTGGTGATGCTGGGGAAAAACAAAAACAGAAGGCTGCACGTATGGAAAACACTGAGGATATAGCAGAAATAATGGAAGTAAGGGAGTCGAAGATTTGTAATAAAGGGCATTGGAGACCAGCAGAAGACTCTAAACTCAAGGAACTTGTTGCTCTTCATGGACCACAAAACTGGAACCATATAGCAGAAAAGCTGCAAGGAAGATCAGGTAATAGAATAAGCTGCAAGTCCACACATTGAGATTTTTATTTTCTGGCCGGGTTTTTAATATTTCTGATTATTGCCCGCGTTTTGTTTTACTTGTCATCTTCGTTGAGTTTGAAGGTAAGAGCTGTAGATTGAGATGGTTCAATCAGTTGGATCCCCAGATCAACAGTACAGCTTTTAATGAAGACGAAGAAGAAAGGCTAATGGCAGCTCACAGAGTTTATGGTAACAAATGGGCCTTGATTGCTAGATTTTTCACAGGGAGGACTGATAACGCTGTTAAAAATCACTGGCATGTTGTAATGGCGAGGAAATACAGAGAGCAATCCTGCATTTACAAGAAGAGAAAGCGTACTCAGGCTGTTCAAAGAAGGGAGACAATGCCGGAGATTCTTTGATCAGAAACACAGTCAAGAACACAGATCCCAACAACTCTAACATTATCTGCAGTAGCAGAATCATCAAACCATCTAGCCTCCCATTTTCACCTCCGATTGGTGGATCTAATAGTCAGATGACTGCAGGACTGTTGTTCTCTAGAAGTCACCATGGATCTCTTGCAGAAGAGACACCTAGTTTCTTTTCAGGTTTGTCCCTTTTGCAATTCCACTCTCTACGTTATCTCAATGTATTTTGTGCTCATTTTTCGTGTTCATGTAGACCTCTCTGATCTGGTTCAAGTTCCTTCATCAGAAAATAGCATACGTTTCCTCTGTTATTCATTTACTGTTTGAAGTTCTTTCTTTCCTTTTTGAGACTCTTTATAGCTGCAATCGGTAATTCTAAACACCAACTGGACATGAAAGACATTAGCCAAAGCCCCATGAAGTATTATTTTATAAAATTTCACTCTCATTTAGATGAGTTATTGGAGGTACTATGGTGAAATACTTAGTTTATTATTTCTCATCTCATCTTTCACATGGGCCAATTAAAAACCTGCAGGTCACCAGATGCGCTACAAAATGCTACGAGATAGTGACACATGCACTGTTTTCGATGCCATGCAACAATCCAGCAGCCGTCGCTTTCCAGGTTTCTCATCAGACTCCTTGGCATCGTCAGCAACTCTAGCCACGGCAAGTGAACCATCGTCATCGTCGCTGTCAGCCGCAGAGAACACAGAAGCCAGCTCCTCTGAGATCACCACTACATCGCCACCATTTATAGATTTTCTTGGAGTAGGAGCCACAGAAAGTGCTGGAGTTTCCAAAACTTGCAACATGTATTTGCGAAGCAATTCTGTTGCCTATGAATAGCACAGGTATCATGGAGGGCAAAGAGAAGTGAGAGGACTGTTACTTTTAGATGGTCCAGAATGAGCTTTTGTAATAAGTGATATATTTTGCAAATTTAAAAGCAGTGAACAATCACTCTGTCTTAGTAGCTTCGCAACGTCGTCTCTCCTGCCCCATCTCCCGTTTCTAACAAATATTATAAATGGTTAATTTATACTCTTCAATGTCTGCGACCCCGTCTTCAAATTCTTAAGCCTCCTTTTCCAACGCTGCAAAGAAGAGGGGAGAGAAATTGTACATAGGTTAACAGTTAATTTTATTTTGTTTCGACCAAAATATCTTATACTAATTAAAAAATCAAGATAAAACAACACCGTTTTCGCACGGTAATTGACAACCACCATAGATGGGAACAATGATAACTTCTGACTGAAACGAGGTGGAAGCAGCAGTTGTGGGGCTAGCAAATAACAAATCACAAAACAGGGCGGCGTCTCCCCATCTTCATAGTGGCCACTACAATCTTTGATTCAAAGAGACAAGTGAATCAAGTGACCTGGACAGTTTCGAACTTCTGTAATTAAAATAACCACTCCATGTAACGTATGTTTAACTTCTTCTCCGCCCGGAGGCGTAGCATTATCTCAGAATTTCACGGTGGCATGGAAATTGGATGGGTATCCAAATTTGATGCACATGATATTTTTTTAGTTTGGCTTCACAACAATTATGTAAAATCCAATGTTCATGTTCAACTTTGAAACGTGAGAGCTGAAAAGTTACTGACTGCAGCTGCTCGTGGACTCTTATGGGAAAGATCTTAATAGAAGGTCCTTAAAAGATCTTAATAGAAGGTCCTTCAGCAAATTACAGTTCCATTTGTAACCACAACGCTTATCTGGCTACCACCTTCCATAAACCAAGTCAACTAAGAGAAACATAGTCAAATTCAAGCTCAAAACCTCCTAGCCTATTATCAGCCTGAAAGACCAGTAAGGGTTATACAAGCAAAGCTGCATATTACCTCTGGAGTTCACAATTACAGGGTGCTTTTAGAAAAAGGTTCACTGAAAACTATATGAAAAAAAAAGAGGGTCAAAGTCAAAGGTATTTTGAACCTTCTCTCTCTGTTGAAAAGACTGACCCAGTTTGCACATCTGTAAACAATTCCAGATGTTTCTGAACAATCGTTGAAAAAAATAATACAGCTTTGCTCTGATCATACAAGAGCAAGAATGCTGCACCACTAATGTCACAATAGAGTACCATAAAAAAGTCATTTTTATGAACATTTAATTTGGCAACCGGTAAAAGCTAGTCAGATGTCCTTGTCCAAATCCCTTACTAATGAAATAATATTTCAGTGTAAGAGATCTAACTGCTGTGAGAAATACTCTCAAGTGAAGAAGCCAAAGCATCCTTGAGTTCCTGCTTTGTGAGAAGGCTAGTGGTGTGAACAAATCCTCCTTCATGAACCGCACCAATTGTTTCAGAATTCATTGGTTGCAGTGAAAAATGGGTTTCAAGAGCTTCTGTGGTTTTCTCAACAAAAAGTGATCTTGACAAATATTCCTTCATGCGACAAATGAATTCGTTGTGGTCTCTTTCCTGCACAGTGAATTGGCAAAATAGACTTCATTAACTGCTCTTTAAGTAATTATCATATCAAGAGTAAATGTTCTCAAAAGGCATATGAAAAGAAGAACACAGATTATGAAGTAATTTTTCTCTGGTGTCCTCTAGTATCTGCTGGCACAACTATGGTTTGTTTATTCTACTGTTGGACATATATAAAATGCCATGGAATGCATCATGCACCAAAAGGATGAAGAATGTTCATCAGTGGAAAAAAAATGCAAGATATCTAAGAACTGCAAAACCAATCAAAATTATGACATGAAAAAGAGCAATCTGGTTAATCAAGTACATGTCCAAAGATTATTAGTTTGTTACAGTTAAAGCTATCCATAACTTATAAACGGATACTAAAATTTCACATTGATCTTTGAAATAAAAGCATCCCCTGAAAATATTTTTGTTTGTTTTAATTTCATATAGGATTTGCAATGAGAGCAAGATAATAATTGATTCACCAAGAAATAACCAATACAGTCGCAGCATAATTTTCAGGGTAAAATAATCATATTGGCAGAAAATGTGAGCTCAAGAGAGAAAGATGGTGGAGAAGGAAATAAAATACCAATCTATATTCAGGAGCCCGAGCAGGTAGCTTCAAGTAAGCCATGTTCTTGACCTCATAATCCCATAAAAAGGAAGTATGGTGTATCCAACGATTTTTTGTTATAGATTGTGCGTTTCCACCAAATTTGCGATCACCAAAAACATAATCTGAAAGCATATAGTTTTTACGTGTGAGATAGATCATACGGTTATATAGGCATCATAAGCAGCCAGAAGTTTGCAGTGTTCTTCTGGCTTATAAGAGCAAAACTAAAAACAAATTATTCTTGAAAAAACAAAAAAATGAGAAACATTGACATGAAAGTTCAGTTATCCATGATTTGGGAAGACCATGCATGTAACTGTCTAAAAAGTGTCACTTCCACCAATGTCCCTCACATTATATTAACAGAGTGAAAATCTTTTTAATCCAAAGCTCCTCTATGTAGTACCATTCTCACGGAGTTGAAAATCACCAATCCCTCGAAACACTTGATCATACAAAAGACCACTCCAAGACATGATGGATCGAGGATATGGCTGAACTCCAAGAACATCATCCTTGTTGCATATAAGAGTGACAAAAATAGTCCCATGATCAACAATAACAGTTCCACCACCAGTAAACCTTCTGATGACAGGAACCTCATCTCGTAAAACAAACCCAAGTTCAAGAAGTTCTGATGCTTTCCTACGTAAGGCATTCACATCTATCAGTATGCGTATCCCAAGAAAACTGAAACAATGATAAAAAAATTTAAAAAAAATCCAGGCATCAACAGATGCTTGCTCATTTATTGAAATAACAAGTCAAAAATGGAAAATTTCATGAGACATGTCATTTTATTAATTGAAGAGCAACGAAGCACAACACTTTTAGAAGCAACTTTCTGAACAAAGTCTAGATCACAATGCAGGTGAAATACAGAAGCATGGCCCATGTGTGAAACTCACAACAAGTAAATCCCGCTGCGGAGCATTCACTCAGTCTCTCTGAAATAAACTCTCCCTAAATTTTTATTTTATTATTATAAAGGGTACGAAAGGAAAGAGGAAGACAGTGGAAAGCAAAGACATTAAACTTTCCAGGATTATGGCTGTCTAAAACGACTATATGGGGGGAAAAGATTGGATGAACCAAGTTTATTCTGAAATTTTCTGCAGAAGAAAGGATAACACCAAATATAACCTTGAAACTGCTAATTTTACCAACTCTCTACCAATGGAAAAAACCACAGCTAGGAAGAGTCTCAATGAATCCATTGATTGCTAAAGAGTAAATAAACTTAGTGGGGGTCGACGGGCAAGCAGACATGAGGATATCCCTTAGTGTCGAATAATAACAACAATAATATAAAAGACTATTTAAAGAGTGGGCAAGAAATCTCTAACCAAGGCTAAGATTGCCCAAAACTCAGCCAAGATTCCCATTGACAAAACCCAACTAATATATATACCCTTGTTCAATCAGCAAAAAAGAAAAGGAGATCGGAGTTAAAAAGCTTTTTACCCGGACAAGCCCATGACAACGGAAGGAGTACTAGTTCCATCGTTCACAATACACCAGTTATCTGAAGAAGTTCGAAGCAGCTTTTCCTCCAAAAACAGTTGCTCTAAAATGGGCATTCCTTTGAATCTTACAACATTCATTAATGGCAGCCCAAGTTTCCTTGCTTCATGCGCTATTCCCATCCTGGTTAATGCCAAAAATAAAAATGGGAACAAAAAGGCGTTGGTTAAAATAACAAGGGACAAAAGCTAAGCAGATGGTGTCTTAGTTTTCACCTTAATAATCAATCTGCTAGTATGTCTTGGATCTGTCTTTTATGTCGGAGGTGGAAGCAAACCAGGAAGATAAATATTTAGAATTTTAGACTTGGTTTTAGGTGGGAGAAGATGAAGGTGAGTGATACGTCGTCTGGCGATATGTCGATAGCATGTGATGGGGCCAGGCTGCATCGGTCATAGATACGAGCTTGGAAAGTTTGGGGCACGGGTTCCGTCCGAGTGCTTGCCAATGGAGAACTTGTCCGTGATGTCAGCCTTCAAGTTCAATAAGTCGACCCGGCTGCTGAATTGGGCAAAGTTTCAAAATTCAAACCATGGGAAAATTGATTAATTATTGAAATATCATGTGTTTATATAGTGTATTTTTTCAAAAAACCTCTAAACAAAAATATAGAAATGAGTTAGGGGCAACTAGATCAATAAAAAAGACCCGACCCATGAGAGCCTGCAATGACAAGCTCATGTATTTGGCCTTTTTATTTTTTATAAAGGATAGACTACATTTTTTTATAGAAACAAATATAGTAGATGAAACATCATTTGTGATTTTTTTTTGGTGACCGGGATGTCCAGGCTAGCTTACACGCACCTCGACTATTCCCCTGGTCCACTGAACATCCAGCAAGCTCAGTTAGCATGTAAGGCACCGCGGGGGTGACAGGCATACCGCGCAAGGATGGACCCAGGAGAGACAAGAAGGGAGGAACCCTTCAGCCCCACTCCCACTGGAACTCGAATCATGTTCGAATGAAAGAGGGTGCTTCCCAACAACCACTGAGCCACAACCCCTGCTGTTGCGTCATTTGTGATTTTAGTTTTCACCCATTATAGAGGTATCCAAGAAATTAGGTTTGAAATTCTTTTGGACGAACAATGTTTTTGAATAGTAGTATTTCAACGGTAACATTTACTTTTAGCTTTTCTCTTTCAAGCTGCCACAAATAGCAACCCACCAACGGAACAACTATTTTCCTTACTCAAATAGTTATCCCGTTGGAGTGTTGTAAAATGAAAAGAAAAGCTAGAAGCACAAAAATTTGGATATAGCTCTTCATATACCTTCACCGTTGGACTTGCCCTTAGAGAGGTATCCAAGAAATTAGGTTTGAAATTCTTTGGATCTAAAATACTATTTTTTCTATTTAACATAAAATACCTAATAAATACTCTTATAATGTTAGCAAACTAATTTCTAAACTCAAAACACCTCTAAGCCAATTCAAAAATAAAATAAAATTTTCAACTCTAATATAATGTAGAGAAATCCGGTGATGAATATTAATAAAAAACAATTTGTTATTTTTGTTTCATTGGACTTTTTTGCACAATAATAATTCAATACAAAATAAATAATCAGTATAAATCCCATTTCATGCAATGTATAAGAACAATTTTTAAAAAAATAGTGACCAAAAGAGAATGAATAATGATTCTAGTGAATAGGAATAGCTCTTGCACTCAAATTGATTTTATATAATAATAGTAGTAGTAGTAGTAAGAGGATAGAATGCCGCATCTCAGCATGGAAACATTCATGTTTATTTATTTAATTTTTTAGCTTGGTAATTACAAGTTCTTTCTTCCACCACCGCTAACAATTTTGATAGCAGCCATACATGAACTAGATTGAAAAAAGGAAGAAATGTACGATTCAATCCAAATTATGATGACTAGCAGAGGTGCTGTGTGGTCTGCTCTGGAGACTCACCATTGAATAATAAGCTCCGGTGGTTCCGTTGGCCAGCAAAGATGAATGGGACCCTTTCTCCACCACCTTCCCTTTATCTAAAACTGCAATGAGATCACAGCTCTGTATAGTACTCAGCCTATGAGCCACCACCACACTTGTTCTTCCCACCATTACATGCTCTATTGCTTCTTGCACCGCCTTCTCCGACCGACTATCAAGAGCACTGGTTGCCTCATCTGAAAGCAATATTGCTGGGTTTTTCAGAATGGCGCGGGCTATTGCGATGCGTTGTTTCTGCCCCCCTGAGACCTGCACTCCCCTGTCTCCGCACCACGTGTCATATCCATCTTTCAATCCAGATATGAAATCATGGGCATTGGCTGCCTTGGCTGCCTCGATGATCTCTGATTCGTTGATCTCATCGGAGGACGCGCCGTAGATGATGTTTTCCTTGATGGTGCCGGAAAATAATGTGGGTTCTTGACTGACCAGAGCAATGCACCTCCTTAGTGACCTCAGGCTATACGACCTTATGTCTCTTCCATCTATTTTCACTGTGCCCTTGAGTGGATCATAAAATCTTTCGATCAATCCTATGATGGTTGATTTTCCCGATCCACTCTGCCCCACCAGAGCTGTTGATTTCCCTGCTTCAATGTTGATTGAGAAGTCTTTGAAGATCATCACGTTCGGCCTGGCTGGGTATGAAAAATCCACATTTTCGAGCTCTACATGGCCGGTGATCTTTTCCGGCCGGAAACCATCAGGGTCTTCGGGTTCGATTTTCGTGCACCTCCCCAGCAGAGCGAAAACTGACCGGATAGAGTCTGAACCCCTTGACAGGTCCATCGTCATGCTTCCAGCATCAGCTATGACGTGTCCTGTGCTCACCAAGATCAAGAAGGTCTCGAACATGGCTTTGTACGTCAAGCAGCCTTGAGCGATGAGTTTGCCGCCGTACCAGTAGTCCAGAGCCAGAGTGCAAGACATCAGGCTCCGAGAAGCGCTGAGCCCAACACCGGCGAACAATGATTGCCGGATATTCTCTCTCCGGGGACCCTCTTGGACTTTCTCGAGCATTTTCAGGATCCGTTCCTGAGAGGAGAAAGCGGCGATGGTTCGGAGGTTGGAAACGGCATCTGCAGCGAGCTTGCTGCTTTCGTCTTGTGCTTTGATGGCTTTTCTGGACGTGTTTTTCAGCAGAACACTCCGGGTGTAGTAACAGGCGATCATGACAGGCTGGACTGCTATCATCACAATGGCAAGCCTCCAAGCAATGACCAGACCCATTGTCCATGCTATGGTTACCGCTGACATTGTCTGAACAACAAGAGCCATTCGGTCACCCACCACTGATCTCACCTGCGCAGAACCAAAAACATTACTGTGAAATGAAAGACCAGAAGGAAAGCTTTTCTGTGCAAACTGTTCGAAAACTTAGCCATGGTGGCTTATGCCATGTCGAACAGGGTAACAGAAGCTGGAAACACATACCACATTAGCATCTTTGGTGAGTCTTGAGCAGATTGAGCCACTTGAATTCTCATCTTGATCAAACCACCCGACTTCAAATGTGAGAATCTTCGAAAGCATCCTCTCTCTAATCCTCTTCGTCAAATGCTCACCCATGTATGCAAAATTGTAATGTTGAATTACATTGATGATCAACGAGAAGAATGTCAACCCGAGAAAGAAAAAAGAGTAAATCCTTATCTTCTCCTTGATCTCGTCGTGATCTTTCAAAAAGAATACGGATATCATTGACCCCAACACAAACGCATATACTGGTTGAACCGCACCAAATAGAATTGCACCTAAACATCCAAAGCTCGCCTGTTTCCATTCTGGCAAGTTCAATGCCAGCAATCTTCGAAATGATGGCGCCGAAAATCTTTGCTCTTCCATCGCTGCATTTTCTTCAGTACTGATTGAAACTTGACTTGGTGCCACTGAATTGGCTGAGCGTGAAATCTGTACCGGTGATAATCTCCGACCACCGGTACCACTACCAGCTCTATTATTAGCTTTCATAATCGGGATAGCCGATGAGGACACCGGAGCAGTAGTGACATTTTCAGAAGGTTTTTCGGTTCGTGTTTGTTGAAGACGAACCAGGGACGCGTACATACCAAATTCGCTTTTCAATCAACTCATCGTGAGACCCGATTTCCATTACCTGACCGTCTTGGACCACAGCAATGACATCCACGTTACGAATGGTGGAGAGCCGGTGAGAGATTATGATTGTGGTTCTCCCCACAGCTGCTCTGTCCAGGGCTCCTTGGACATTAAGTTCGGATTCTGTATCTAATGCACTTGTAGCCTCGTCGAGGAGGAGGATTCTTGGTGATTTGATCACAGCTCGTGCAATAGCAATTCTCTGCTTTTGCCCTCCTGACAATTGAACTCCTCTCTCGCCAACCTGTTATGGGTGCAGAAAGTGAACGTGGTTTAGAGAAAACTGTTTTCTATTTTCTATTTTCTATTTTCTATTTTCTAGTTTCAGTTTAGCTAATCAACATGATCCAACTAACCTGAGTAGAATACCCTTGAGGGAACTGGGAAATGAAATTATGAGCATTAGAAGTTTTGGCAGCTTGAACAACCTCGTCCATTGTCGCAGTTTCTTTGCCAAAAAGGATGTTCTCCATGATTGTTGTGGCAAATAGTGCAGGCTCCTGGCTTACCAAACCTATTTGTGATCTTAGCCACTTGAGCTGCAACTTATCAATAGGAATTCCATCAAGAAGTATCTCTCCACCAAATGGGTCGTAAAATCTTTGTAATAATGCTATTGCTGTCGATTTCCCTGACCCACTACCACCAACCAAGGGCCACACTTTTCCCTGCTGGGATTTGTAGGCAAAAATCTTCGAAGATAATGCTTTCTGGCCTTGAAGGGTATGCAAACTTGACCTGTCTGAATTCAACTTCCCCCCTAAAATTATCCAAAATCTCACCTTCCATGTTATCTAGGTCTATTTTGGGAACTCTTCTTATCACTTCCATGATACGTTCTCCAGCAGAACATGCATCTGCGAAGTACTTCATGTTGGATAAACCAGCTCCAAATGATCTGATAATCAAAAACAGCCAATAACAATAACAAAAAAGAAGTATTAATTCAAACTAATCCAAAAATAAAGCAAAAATCACTCCCTCTATTCCAAATTGAATGTCCACCTTCGTTCTCTGGTTCTCCGGCCCTAAACAATCTAAAAAAAAAAACTTTCCTACGCTCAAATTTCCCCCTTTATTTTCCAGATATTTATTGGTCCTACTTTCTCCTAATCTTTAAAGAGGGAAAAAGAAAAAGAAAGTGCACAATAATTTTCTCAGAACCCACTTTCCACTATAAGTAGTGAGACATTTGGAGATCAAGACTCTGATTTCTGACAGAGAAAGTGGCGAGGAAATGAGAGATCGAAGCAGTCCAGTTTCTAATACAGTAGCTTCAGAAATCAAATGCAAAGGATCTGGATTTCTGTTCCTATTATGATGATACTTACAGAAGATACAGAAAACAAAAGAGATAGAATTAAAAGCTGTGGAAAATACAGAAGATACTTACAGGCCACCCACCATAACACAGGCGCCAGCATTGAACACATTCCCTCCTCGAGAACCATGGTACATGACCAGCCTGCTACCATAGTAAGACATGAAAGACCAGACAGCGAAAATAACAGCATTGCTGCCGACAGCTAACCCCTTCGCCATGCCCTGCTTCAACCCCAGCTTCAATGGCAATTGCAGAGCTGCAGAATAAGCTGCTATGGCTTTGGTTTCGCCAACGAAGGCGTAGATTGTCCTCGCTGAAGATATAGCCTGCTCGGCTATTGTTTCAGCCTTGCTGTACTCCTGTTTCATCTTTCTTGATATTCCTATCAGAATCTTTCCATACACCACACCAGGAATCACCAAAAGCAATATAAATGGAAACATTACGATTGCTAGCCTCCATAGCAATACAAACGCCATTATATAGCACCCAATAAACGTGGAAACATTCATTAAGAAGTTTGGCATCTGCAGAATCAAATTTAACACCCTCAGTTATTGATATTAATTGGATTGTTTGGAAACAAAGTGCACTTTTCTTAGGAGGTTTCTTCACATAACCTTTTCACTCAAAACGTCCTGGATTACAAAACTGTCATTAGAGACACCTGTGATGATCTCGGCTGTACTTGATACATGCAAATCAAAGTAGCCTACTTCTTGCCTTAACACTGCTTGTAAATATCTTGTTCGCATTCTTGTTGCTTGTCTTTCACCTGTTCTTGTCCAACAATATCCCTCTAATGAACCACAAAATAATAATAATAATTAAATATAAAAGTTAGTATTGATCTTGACTTAATTAATCTTATTTCATCGTCACCGCATAATCATTTCAGACACGCTTTAATAGATTAGTAAAACACAAGAAACGTAACTAAACCCACCTGTAAAACAAACGAGCCATTGTCCACAAGCCAGGTAACAAAGCGCCAATGCATTCTGCCAGGCACAGAAAGGCCAACTAGTTACTACAGTCTTATGTTTGTGCTATGTTTGTGTGTCTGAAAATGGGAGAAGAAAGGAAAAGACACCTTGTTGATGTTGTCGGAGAAGACATCAGGAGCAGTATCTGAAGATTCTGAACCAGCAAGATTGTTCATCAATTTGCTAGATACAAAAAAAATTAAGGGGCTAGAGAATCCTTCACCAATGGATCCAATTAACCCAAGAACCATTAAGAAGCAATCTAGACTGTCTGCATGCATGAAAACGGATCGTATTGACCCAATTTTACTTTTGCCACCCGCCATTTTTGGATAACAAGAATACTGGCCTTTATTTTCTGATCGCAAAGAGTGAAAACCACAACACTTTATTATGGATGATCTGCTTTTATCGTAGAAAAAAAGGAACTGTAGTAAACTGGCCAGAGAATACTTTTTGAACTGCACCCTTCCGTATCCCTATTGCTTCTGACTTTTCTGCCTTTTCTTCAGATTTTAGAAGCAACTGTAGGCTTTATTTCTGAGCACTAAATCACCTGTCTTTTTATAAAGAGATAATCTTACTTTGACCTTCTGTTTTTTACTATTTAAGAACATAATTAATTTGTTACATCATCATTTTTTATTTATATTTTCAATAAATGCTATTTCTCTAATTGTATGTCTCGTGCCAAATATGCTTCGCTATAGGAAAATACATGGCTTAATTCTTGGAAGAGAAAAAGAATAAAAACTCAAAAAATTTATTTAAAACTGATGGGAGTTGTATCAAGAAAAAAAATCATCAAGAAGCATGGCTTGATGATAGAGAATCTACGATCTTCACAGCAGGTCTCGAGTTCGAGTCAGAGCGTGTATCTCTTGAAAGATTTTATCCCATCTAGATCCATAAAATACATTATTTTTGGGTGTGGGGTTTCTCGTATCCAAAATAAATCTAGAAAAAACAGAGCATTTCTTACTGTAAAAACATTTTCCATTCGTTGAGGTAGAGAAAATACTTAATTGAAGCATTTTTTCGTGTGGGAATTTGTCATCCAATTGCTTAATAATATTATTACTCGATCGAGAGTATTTGATTTGGGATACGGATGCCAATACATTTGATAATGCTGTGATTCTTTTTATCCAGTCATCAATGAGTTAAATGCAACCCCCCGGTCAAAGGATATAGATGCTGATGAATTCTGAATCAAAAGCAAAAAAGGAAAGTGATTAATCAAAATCAAATTCAGAAATTGCAGATATTTCTTACTTTTCTTTGATACAATACATCTATTATGTAGGTATCACACGTTCAAAAAAAATTATATTGAAACACACACACTAAAAATGATAAAAAAAAATTACAAAGTCTAGACAAAAAAATAATTTAGTTATCAAGTATGAACTCTTGAATCCTGACTTGAATATAATGTTGTTTCTTTGAAATTTAGTTATTTCTTTTCCTTATTTTAAACCAAAATAACTTGCCTCTATTTTTCTCTTTAATTATTTTACTACCCGATCTTCTATACAATAAGTTAGTTTGCCTCTTAATAGTAGTTTATGCTACTATTTTTATGGTCGATCCAATACATTGTCATCTTAATATTATTTTAAAAAACTATATTATTTTGAGTTTTTTTTTTAATGTCAAACTATAATTTTACCAGTTATTGAGGTTATTCTTGGACTTATCAAATTAATTATGTTATGTCAATTCAAAATATATAATCTTCAAACAACACGCTGAAATGATCTGAAACCAAAACATAAACCAATTATGTGTTCTCTACATCTGCTCGTGTTTCAAATTTCCCAATTTTACCCTTTACAAATTGCTGATACTAAAAAGTCTCACTTTTGTTATTTAAAAAAAATAAAAATGATGCCCATAGTTTTCCCAATACCTATAATTTTTGCTGGTTTTGCTCCCTTTCATTAAAGGGTAAAACAGATGACTCTAATTAGGAACTTTAAAATTTAAATGGTTTGAGAATTAGCAATTTCTCTTGCAATATGCTATTCCATTCTCCAAGTCTTATCTTCTTAATGGAGGCAGAAAGCTCGAAGAAAGAGGTTGCAAATTTCCTGACGAGAAGCCATTTTACAGGCTAGTTCGTTGCTGTTCCTATTCTGGGCATTATCTTTCACTGAAGAAAAACAAATGCAGAAATATTCATGATCGTATAAACTAATCCCAGGGCACAGAAAAATAAAAATAAAAATATAAAATAATAATGCCCAGAATCCTTTTATTTCCTGAGACCTTGCTTGCTTTTTTTATATAATGAAAGACTTTGGAAAGCTCGTAATGATGGAGTATTTCATGACAAGGACTGGTCCAATTCTCTGATTATTTCCATAAAAGTAGAGGATTACAAAGAGTGCTGATGGATTGCTTTCCAAATAAGTAGAGATTTCAAAGAGTCTACTGATGGATTGCTTTCAAAAGCTGTCATTGTCCACCAATTGGACGCCCCCCATATTCATCACTGACAAGCTCCACCTATCAGAAGCTTTGGCTATTCATGAAGCTGCCGGGCACTGATTAGAGATAGTTACTGCCAGAGGCATGCACTACAGCACCTTTCTTATCTTCTTCTTTTTTATGTAAAAAATATTTTCTATGTTACTATATTTTTCCAGGAAAGAAATTGATTTGTATAGTAATTGACTCATGTAACTCAATTTATTGGCAAGTTCAAAAGGTAACAAACAAAAAACTATCAGTACAAACATGGTTTAACTCGTAAAAATGTAAGATGACATCTTATTTAAAAATAGATATATATTGAGAAGATAATTAATTGTATTCGCCTGGATTAATATGGGGTAACTTGATAAATTTGCAACCTAATTTATGAGATCATAATAATGTCATATAAAGCTAATTAAGATAAATTATAAAACTTAATTCTCAATCAATCTATGAAAGATAAAAATTTTAAAAATAAAATAAAAAGAGAAACTACAAAAACAAATCAAAAAGTCTAATTCTCCCAAATCAAATTGAAAATATGCCAAAAACAACTCGAGTCAATCCACTTAACCAATCAAACCTGATACACAAGTGATAAGATTAGAATAATCACATAGAAAATAGACTTCAACAAATTATAATGCTCAATCTTTAATGAATAAAATATTAAAAGATAACATTTCAGAAAGAAAAATAAATTTTAAAAAATAAAAACTAAAGAAAAAAAATATTATTCTTATGAAATTGTACTACTTCATTATTCTTTAGGGTTTATCTTCTATGGAGTTAGTACAGATTTCATAATCAGAATCACAAGTTTTGAAAGTTAACATAAATTGACTTTGGTATTTGTTTTAGGTCATTTTAGATTTTTTTTTTATTTCATCATTTAATATTTTTTATTGAAAATTGGTCTTCATGCTCCTTTTTTTCATTATCTTTTCTATGAGGTATTGCATTTCTTTGCCCATGGTCATAGGATTACCAGTCTAACCTAATTTGACTTGAAATTATTTTTTTTTGTAGATTTTTTTTGTCCTTAAATATCAGGTTATTTGATTTAGCTTCTTTTCGAGAAAGGGTTACCTAAGTATCACAATCATGTCATAACTTTAGTATGCTAACCATGATGGGCTCAAGTCATGTTTTTTTGGAACTTTTTTTGTCAATGTTTTTTAAGTTTATTTGTTGTCATTGCATTTTTTTTTATTTGAATCACTTAAATTATCCAAGCATATCAAATTCAATGAAATTAATGACCTAAATCTCATATTTGCTTTTGTTTTTTTGAAATGCTTGTGTTGTTTTAGCAATATTTTTTTAACAAATTGATGAAAAAATATTAACAATCTATCCAAGGCATGTCTAAAAAATAACTAGAAATTTTTAGATAACATTTACTTGAGAAACCCATTTAGCATTCATTATATGACAACAAAAACATTTGATATTGTATCTTAACAATTGAATGATATATTTTCAATGCCTTAGCATTGTAAGTAATGTAGAAAAAGTGATTGTCATAATCCATTTCAAACCCCTTGTTTTTCGATGTATGTTTAAAAATTTAAAAATTCTCAAAATATGTATTCTTTATATGATTAGGTTAATTTATGGTCATTTCATGATTTTTGAAAGCTTCATATTATTTCACATAAGTTTTTTATAATAAGATAGGATGAAGGTGCTTTTTATGCAAAGCTATTTTTTTTTTCTAAAAAAAGAGTTAAACCCATAGGATCCACCAAAGCAAATCTAGGCATTAACTACTACTAAGCTGGAAAAAACATAATTGATAGTTTATGAGATGGTGAAACCAATGCAAAAAACAAAATCTCTTAACAAAAGCTATTTTCTTGAAAACGTTGGCTTATGTATAGATAGATTCTTTTTAAAAGTTATACCCTTCATCTAAAAGCTTAAAATCATATAAAGTTTGAGGAAAAAAGAAAAAGATTCAGTCATCATCATTAGACCTAAGGCCAAATAAGGTTGTTTATACAGTCATGAGCATTCAAAAGTGGTATGCATGTATTTAGAGGGCAAGAAGTCAATTCACATGCCACCCATGGTTTTCATTAATTATTAAGAGAAAAGAATCTAAGTGGTGGATGGGTTGTTGAGAGTAATAACTGATGACAAAAGCATTGTCTACTTTGATAAGAGCTATCTTCAATGTTGATTACGAGTTTGTCAAGAAACCGTCTTATCTAAAAACTTAAGTTGTCGAAGTAAGACCTCAATATATAATTTATATTATTCTCTAACACATCTCTTCAAGACTTTTGAGCTTGAAACTTGCACAGACTCACATTACCCCGCGCTTGATTTTTATGAAATAGAATGAGAGCGATGAGATTTGAACTCGTGACCGCTGTGTCAACAAAGTTCTGATACCGTAGCTAGGTCTGGTTGACCTAGAAGGCCTTCACTCGTTTATATCCAGTCAATAACTGGGAAGGTTTCATACCTTGCACAATCCTGCCATGGCGGGGATTTCTCCTTCGCATGTCTATCTCTATAACTATCAGGCCATGAGGAGGAGGAGGAGGAGGAGGAGGAGGAGGAGGAGACGCAACATACACTGCACATGAACCACTGCTACATCACTCTGGATTAGAATTTCATAATAATTTATCTATATATTTATAAAATCCCATGGAAATTAAAGATGATTCTAGATAAGATAATTTTGTATTCTTCTTTTTTGCTGAACTCGAAATGCCCAGGTGCGTAGTCTGGATGTATTCTTCGTATACTGATTGCATGAATGTCTGATGTTCTAGAAATCACGAAAATGGCAGCACTCACCCATCCACTAAAATAGCTGAAAAGGTCTTCATCCAAATAATTTCGCACCACCTTCATCCACTTCGCCTCCGTGAGAGGAGGGGCCGGTTCCAGACGATCAAAATGGCAATTAATGGCTGACTATATGATCTATCAACATTGGTTCTATATTGCATGATGTATTCCTTTCCACTTGGCCATCGAGTGCTTTGTTTGTTGTCAAGTGATCATGTTTTTTGGAAAGTGGTTTATTGGAGAGTGAGTTTTAAAAGGTAATTTATTTTTATAAATTGTTTAAATAATTAAAATAATAGACCAGATCTGATAGATGAAAAGGTTGAAAGATGATAAAATTATTAAAAAAAATATAATTTCAAATAAAAGCAATCAAAAGAATAAAAACTTAATGTGAGAGATAAAAAATCTCAAATGAGAGAGAAAAAAAAAGCAAATAAAATAAATAAATAAGTATCAAAGTTGATATAAAGATCAAATTACATAAAATTTTAAGGGATGAATTAAAAAAAAAACAAAATATATAGCAATCAAGAGGGTTGAGCACTAATTTGATATAATCAACATGACATTTATAAATCTTGTTAAGCTCAAAACCAACAATAATTTCTAACCTTTCCTTTTTGTCGAGGAACAGGAAAGCTTAGCAAAATTAAATATATATTTGACAACACGGTGGCTACCATTACAATGACAAGATACATTTATACCACTTATTGAACGCCAATGGAACCCAAGTAAACTTTTCTGTGGTGGCTTGGAAGCCACTACACTATCTTAAGGTTGAAGTTATTTTTAAAAATATTTTTTATTTAAAAATATATTTAAATAATTTTTTCTTATTTTTTAAAAAATATTTTTAATATTGACATATAAAAATACTATTTTTTTTAAAATTTAAAATAAAAAATAAAAATAAAAAATTTATTTTAAAAAAAAAACATTTTTGAGATTCAGTAATAAACAGCCTCTAATAATATCTTCTTCCTTCCTCCCTCCCTCCCTCCACCACGGATAAGGTTGAATTGAACATCTGCACGTGGTGCAACTATAAATTGAAATTATTGCTTTCCTATTTCCATTATAATTTTAATAGTCTCGGTCACCAGATCATGAACCTTTAGCTATTCACGATGCAGATCACTCCACAGTTTAGACACGACTGGGATATGTCGGCTGAGGAAAGTCTTACCACTCCCAATAAAATATAATAAAACTAACTGTTGTGGAGTTGTTTTATATTTTACCAAAATTCTAATAGATAATCATGAATTAATTGTGATATTTATTTTATTTTTTAAAACATGATTAAAATATAATTTTTAATTTTTAAAAAATACACATTAAAAATATTTTTGAATTTGGCCGTGTGCATACGAAAATAAAATATATTTTTAGATTTTTTGAAATGAGGAATTTTTAGAGATTGTCATGCAATGTTTAAAGTCTTGGAGGAAAGCGGGTGGTTTTAATACCAAGTTTATATCTTATAATGTAAGTCTACAACTCAAAATTAACCGAAATTGTTTAAAAACAAATTTGTGGGACCCACAAATAAATAAATAAAAAGAGTCTATGATCTTTTCATAATTTTTTTTTAATTCTTAAAGGGGTGTTTGGTTGGATATTGGAATGAATCAAGTCTTAAACAAAAGTAAAGATATGAAATGTGTTTGTGAAATACACATAACCTAGGGGTTAGATTGATCAGGCCCAAGCTCGTCCCAACTAGTTGGGTAATAGTCCTTTTTTTCTGGGATTAGGTTGGACCCAAGCCCAATCACACGAGTTTGGACAAGGGTTTAGCCCTAAATTTACATGGTTACTAGGTTAGGCTAAGTGACCATGTGAATTATTTACTTGTTGTCTATATGTAAGTTAAAAATACAAAAAAGATTTTAAGAAAAAGAAAAAGGAAGAAGATTACTTAGAATAGGGAGTTGTTGGTCATTGGTGTTGGTGCGGGCTTGTGGATATGTGTGTTTGGGGTGTTGAGTGAGAGGAGCAATGATGGTCCAAAGTGGAATAATGCTCTTCAAGGTCAAGAGAGAGATAATAGTGTTGTCATTTGCTATTAAGACTAGTTATAGAAACATTATTGCTATTAAAGGTTTGCAAATTCTTGGATAAGAGGCTCACCGTGGGTTTTATGGAGTAGAGCTAAGAACTTACCTAAAAGAAAAATAGGTGAAAAAAGGTTCTTTTATCTTCTCTTTTCTTTCCTCCCTCTCTAGTGTTGTTATGATTTTTTGAATTTATAGGGGGTGACAGACTTGATAGACCAACCTCCTCATGTCTATATAAAAGCCATAAAAGATATTTCATAGTGCATATATGGTCACTTTGCAATGGGTTTAGGGTCGCAAAAGAACTTGCTTTATTTTTCCCCCTTCTATTAGGGTACACTAGTAGGCCACAATATGGGTGTGTTTTGTGTTGTGGCGTGGAGGACTTGGAGAGGAGAGAGTGACCAAGATTTGAAAAGAAAAATTCATCTCTTCTATATGCAAACCGGTACAAAGGAAAATGGTGTTGCACAATAACTTGAAAATAATGTTGTTTCCCTTTTTAAAGTAACCAATTAATGTCATTTTCTACAAAACATGTTATTTTATTTAAATAAAACGACGTTATTTTTGTGTTTTAGATCCAAATTAGGTTAAAAAAAGCTTTGTCAATTTTAGTCCTTAATTAAGATTTTTAATTTAAGAATCAATTCAATTTCACACCCCTGCCAAGTTTAAAAATATCCCTTGATTTTAGCCTCTTTTTTTTATCTTAGCCCTTGGTTTTTAAATCCTTTCGATTTTTCCCTAAGTTAACTTTCAAAAGCGTTTGAACCTTAATTCACGTGTCTTTTGTATAAAGGTCATTGGTTTTGAACTTCTTTAATTTGACTCTTGATTGACCCAAAATTTTATTCTTCTTGCAATTTTGTCCTTATTTTTACCCAATTGACTTTGTAGATATTAAATTTGGTCTTTTAAAACTTCAATCTTCTCAAATAAGCATGAATTAAGCTTTCATACTCTTTTTTTTCACCAATTAAGCTCTTAATAAAATTAAGTTGACCCATTAAAAATATAATTAGGTCCTTTCATCTAATTATATATTTTTTTGACCCAAAATAATTATTAAACATAATTCAACTTTTTATTTAGCCTATGATTAAGGCAAATTGACCTATTAAACATCTAATTATGTCATTATACTTAATTTTTTATAGATTTGTCCAATGATCATTCTTTTACCTTGAATCTGCATTATTTCAATCATCTTGAGCACAACAATGTACGATCGAGCTCCCAAGTTTGTCCAAAACTTTCATTATATGTGAGTTTAGATATATGAAGAATACAATACTCAAGTACGGTTTGGTAGTTGAGGTATGAACATAAACTTGTCGAACCAAATTAAAAAATCAAATTTGCAATTTCTTTTATTTAGCTTTTTTACTTTACACAATTTAATTATATTGTTATTTAATTATATTTATCTGAATTGAACTGCATTATTTGTTATTATTAATAGAGCACCTAATTCAACTCTTCATATGTATATTGTTGCTTTAATCTTAGGATAACAACATGAACCTATAACATCATCTAAACAAATTAATAAGCCTAAACATATATCTTTAGGCAATATGTTTTAATATGAATGGTTAGAGAATTATTCAGAAATTTTAATCCAACAAGGATCTTTTTTTTTCTAGACATCAGGTTTCCATTATTCAAGTTTCTGTATAATAAGGATTTGAATTCTTGTCATATCTCAAGATCAATTCCTTGTACAATGAAACAAAAGCACACCCACTAAATTCAGTAAAAGAATTTAATTATTTCTGTATAATAAGGATTGGTTAATGTTTGGTACTAACCAAAATACTAAAAAAAAAGTATTCTCAAGCTGTTTTTCATTTTATTTAATCAAAAAAGATTTATAAAAAAATGCTAGGAAAATAATTAATAAAAATCAACAATTAACTAATCGATTCTTATTAAAGTATTAGATTGATAATTTCTCAAAAATTAGAAACTCAAATAACAAAAGGAAAAGTATAAATATTCAATTAGAAATGAGTTGAAAAGTTCATAAATATAGCAACATGAGAAGTATAAGACAATTAAATAAAAGTAAAGTTGACAAACATAGATATGAATATTTACTCATAAATTAATATTCGTAGAAATATAGCATTTAGTATAAAAAAACAGTGATAAAAAAAAATAAAAAAATCTACATAAATTTAAAACTTGATAGCACATTTATTTCAAAATAAAAATCTTACGTTATACTAGTCAAACTCTGAACGATGATGATAATATTTTATTTTTATTATTTATTTTAAATTATTTATTTTAGTATTTTTAGATTATTTTCATGTGCTGATATTAATTTTTTATATATTTTGATGCAATTCTAAACAAAAAATATTTTTAAAAACAACTTCAACCACACTTTCAAATAAACACTAATATTATAATACCATAAAAAAATAGAGGAAATTACCTAACAAACTACAAGCCCATGATGATAAATTGTGCATCCATAAGCTAATTGAACTAACACATGTAGAATTATTTGCCTTTGAATATATTTTTTATTTAAAAATATATTTTGTTATGTTGTAAAATTTATTTTTAATATTAAAAATATTTTCAGGTTATTTATTGATTGTAAGTTAAGACAATCTTCTACTTTCTTGCAAAATCCAAAAGAAGGGGAGAAGCCCTGCACTTTCAAACATAAGGCCTTAGGGTATGACATTGGAGACAACTGGAAGCTAGAAGACCAACCTTGCAAATCCAATGTTGAAGGCACAAAGAAAGGCTTATGTGCCATTCCGGCACGCGCCATTACTACTCAGACCAAATGCTGTCACACCCTCCTCTACTCTAGATCCCATTAAGCTCTTAAAACTATCAGCTGATACTACAAACCTCAAGATTGGTAAAACCATCCATGCCCATTTGATTGTAACTTACCAAGCCACAGAAAACAACATAATTGAAGTTAATTCCTTGATAAATTTTTATGCCAAAGTCAATCAAGTCTCCATTGCCCACAATTTGTTTGATAGAATGCCTGAAAGAAATGTGGTTTCTTGGAGTGCTTTGATGACTGGGTATCTACTCAATGGGTTTTCTTTGAAAGTTATTACGTTGTTGAAAGATATGGTTTCGGAGGCTAATGTTAGCCCGAATGAGTATATATTCGCAATTGCGATCTCTTCATGTTGTGATCGTGGGAGACTTGAGGAGGGTAGGCAATGTCACGGGCTTTTGTTGAAGACTGGGTTTTCGTTTCATAATTATGTGAGGAATGCTCTTGTATCTATGTATTCTAAATGTTCTGTTGTTCAAGATGCAATGGGGGTTTGGAATGAAGTGCCTGTAAATGATATTGTTGCTTATAATTCGATTTTGAGTAGACTTGTGGAAAATGGGTATTTGATGGAGGGTTTGGAGGTCCTGAGGAGTATGGTCAGTGAGTCTCTGAAGTGGGATAAGGTTACTTTTGTTAATGCTTTTAGTCTTTGTGCTTCTCTTAAAAACTTGAGATTGGGTTTGCATGTTCATGGCAAGATGTTGACGAGTGATGTTGATTGCGATGCATATGTTAGCAGTGCAATCATAAATATGTACGGGAAATGTGGAAAGAGTTTGATGGCAAGGGGGCTCTTTAATGGTTTGCAAAGTCGGAATGTTGTGTTATGGACAGCGGTCATGGCTGCTTACTTTCAAAATGGTTGCTTTGAAGAAGCACTGAATTTATTTTCAAAAATGGAGCAGGAAAATGTAAAATCAAATGAATTTACACATGCTGTCTTGTTAAATGCTTGTGCGGGCCTGTCTGCACTAAGAAATGGGTCTTTGTTACATGGACACAGTGAGAAGTCAGGCTTTAAGCACCATGTTATGGTTGGAAATGCTTTAATAAATATGTATGCAAAGAGTGGCGACATTGAGGCAGCTAAGAACGTATTTTCAGATATGATGCATCGTGACATCATTACTTGGAATGCAATGATATGTGGCTTCTCACATCATGGGCTTGGAAAGAAAACTCTTCTTGTGTTTTACGACATGCTTGCTGCAGAAGAGAATCCTAACTACGTAACTTTTACTGGGGTTCTCTCTGCTTGTGGCCATCTGGGTCTAGTGCAAGAAGGATTCTATTATTTGCACCACCTAATGAAACGGTTCGGTGTCCAACCTGGATTGGAACACTATACTTGTATTGTTAGCCTTCTAAGCAAGACTGGACAACTTAATGAAGCTTGGAATTTTATGAGGACAGCACCAGTTAAATGGGATGTTGTTGCCTGGCGTACTTTGCTCAATGCATGCCATGTTCATCAGAACTACGGCTTAGGAAGGTGGGTTGCAGAATTTGTGTTAGAGATGGACCCGAATGATGTAGGAACTTACACACTATTATCTAATATCTATGCCAAGGAAAAGAGATGGGATGGAGTTGTCAAGATTAGAAAGTTGATGAGGGACAAAAACATTAAGAAAGAACCCGGGGTGAGCTGGATAGAGATTGGAAATGTCACCCATATATTTACTTCGGAAGACAATAAGCATCCAGATTATGGTCAGACTTATCAAAAAGTAAAGGAACTCTTGGCTATGATTAAGCCGCTAGGTTATACTCCAGATATAGGTGCAGTACTGCATGATGTAGAGGATGAACAGAAGGAATATTATCTTAGTTATCACAGTGAGAAGCTGGCCATAGCCTATGGACTTCTGAAGTTGCCACCAGAAGCATCCATCCTTGTAATTAAAAACCTTAGGATATGTGATGATTGCCATTCAGCTGTGAGACTTATTTCAAAGCTTACAAACAGAGTGATAGTTGTTAGAGATGCCAACCGTTTCCATCACTTTCGAGATGGGAGGTGTTCTTGCTTAGACTATTGGTGAAAATTAAATGAAATTGAATGTACACATAATACAGTGCTTGGGGTCTTGTGGGAAACATATCAGCCTCCATGGTGGCTCAAGGATATTGAACATGTTAGAAGCCCTACCAGAGCGATATTGGGTAAGTTGTGCAAATGAATAAAATCTCAAAAAGGGTCGGTAATTTTCATTTTGCTACCTTTTTCTGTGTGTGGTGATTATGAATGCAATGTTTACATTCAGGTCATGGAAATCAAGCTGTTATAGACTTGACCCAACTGGACTGCTACAGCTTCAAGGTAAGGTCCAAAAATACACATGTTGACGCTGATTGAATTATAGAAACGGCTTCACATGAAATTGGGGCAGAAAGTAGAAGTTTCTGAAACATCAACAAACTATAGAATCAGAATTCAGTAACTTGCTAGCCGAACTGGATATGAGGTTTTATTAAGTTGGTACTTTTCTCTCTCTGTAGTGTTTCTTTTCATGATTTACTCTTGTTCATGCCGTTAAGTAATATTTCCACTTGTGGAGTTGTGAATTATGGAGCAAGCTGTTTAACTATATCCATATCTGCTTTTATGAAAGCCATTGTTTTCTCCTTCTGTATTTTAGATTAATATTGGCGTATTATTAGATGCTTTTGCTGTAACTGTATATAGCAGATCAAGATATTTCCCTGGTTTGCTATGCAACAGAAGAATATCTCCAAATTGTTGCTGCTTTGACTGGTGGAACTGGCAATTAATTTTCAACATGATTGATGAGGTAAAGCATTAATCTCTTTTTTCCCCCTGATAAACACAAATTATGTGTGTAGCTCCTTTTATTTGTTCTAATAAATTGATGTTGTGCTCTGTATTCTTGCATAAAGGTTCTCGGAAGTGTGAGATATTTTGGGGCCTAGTTTAAAACAGAGTTTTAGCATGTTCAACAGATGCCCTTGTGGAAGGACAGCCACTGTGTTCTTCAAAGTATAGCTGATCAGGTATGTTGTTGAATAAGCTTTAAGGGACAAAATCATCTTTTCCATTAAAGAAAAACCCAAAACATGTTGTGTTTCCACTGTAGCAATAGACACAGTTCACTGTGGATTGGAACAATGAAATTACCAATTTACCCCTCGGTTCGTCTTCATTTAAGCCCTGGAGTCAGGGGTATTTTTGTTTTATACCATTAATGTGTACAGTGTAATAACCAAAATAGCCTCTAATAAGACAAAAAAAAATGTTTCACTTGCAGGGGTTAAAGCGTATTTATACAATTTTTTAAACAGTAACCAAAAGGGTTAACTACCGATCTACCCCTCTTAAAGACAAAAACGCATAAATGGCAGGAGGGCTAACTAAGTAATTGACACTTTCTTTTATTATATTTTATTCGGGTGTGAACAGTAGTTCAGGTGTGCTAATACCAGTTTATCCCCATAAAAGACAAATTTAAAGAATTAGGTTAGGGGTTCTTCGGTAATTGACCAGGGTTAAAAAAATATTTTCTGCCCACAGTTATAGGCGCGTCCATTGGACGTGGTTTTGAATTTCAGACTCATGCCCCCATCGGGTGGTGCGTGACGTCTACTCCGACGGTTAAAAATTTGCATCCAGCGTGTCAACGGGTTCGCTTCCATGACCTCCAGCTGATGGTCGCGCGTGTTTCCACCAAAGGTGGCCTAAAATGTTCCCCTTGGCGATCAAACGTCTGTACAACCATTTCTCTCTCCTTTTCGACAAGAGTTAGCAAGGGTCACCGATGTTGTTGATAATTTCATTTCGGTCCCTGATTGTTTGATTGTGTTTTGTGGTCCTGATTTATGTAATAGAAGTTTTAATTCGTTTCAATTGTGCCCTTCCAAGCCAATTAATTAGATACTGTAGTTTTATTTTGGTCCCCGATCTTTTAATTTACAGGTTTGTGTTAAATGAGTAACATATTCAGTATCAAAGTTCTGATTTCTTTCAATTGTATCCTTGAATGGAAATTCATTTTACATTTGAGTTTCATTCCGGTCCTCAGACTTTTAATTTCCGCTTTGAATTGAAATTCTGTATTTTTTTGTATCAAAGTTTTGATTTGATTTAATTTTGTCCTTTACATTAAATTTAATATACATTTGTTTTTCATTTCGGTCCTTATACTTTTTAATCTTTGTTTTTTTTTAATTCCTTTATTTTTATATATATACTTCTTAAATGGTTACTTTTTTTGTGCATGCTCTTGATTTTTGTTTTTAATTTCCTTTGTTATTAAGGTTGTTTTTTTAAATTTAATTTACAATTTTAATATTTGAAATGATCATTTGAGAATTGATATTTTTTTTTTCCTTTTAAAAAATTTCTATTTATTCTTCAAGTCAAATAATATTTTTAAATGTCATAATATTTTTTTTTCATTTTTTTTTGGGGTAATTGCTTTTTTGTTAATATTTTTAGGTGTTAAAATTTCTAATTATTATAGGTAATGCATTCAAACAAAATGAAAATTATTATTTTTCTTATAAATATATGAGACTAATAATATATTTTGATATTTGTTTGATATTATAGCCTTAAAATATATATGTATATATATATAAAAAAAAAAACTTATTTGTTTTTTTGAAAATAAAATCATAATTTACCATCAGTGTGATGAAATACTTTTAATATAATAATATGACGAATAAATCTTATAAAATAAAGAAAAAACTTTTTCTAACAATAATGATGCCTGTCATCAATAATATAGCCAATAATAATTATGTATAGAATATTTATAATGAGAACTTTGGTAATTGTGACAAAATTTATTGGTCAATGTTATTTTTGTGAAAAATAACTTCTGCTCATTTTTTTTTTTGCTATTGTAGATTTCATATCACGTAAAAAAATATACAAAATCACATGTTGACAAAACAGGTAGAAAAATTATATCGAAGTATCTACAATGATAAAAACAAAATGGCCCTGCTTTTTGCCATAATCAGCACCAAATTTCTTCACATGTCACAAAATTTTCAATGATCCTAAATTTGTCATTTAGGATTATGGAGTTCATATTAATATTTATTTTACTATGAATAGGACATTTAGAATAATTATAATAATTGTTTTTAGGATTTTTTCCCCTAATTTTGTTTCTTGCAAATGCTATACATGTAAGCTAAATAATCAACTTAAAAATTTGATGATTATGTTGTTTTTATATGTATTATTTTTGCTATGGATATGATATTTAGAATAATGATAATAATTATTCTTAGGATTTTTTTCTTAAAATATAGATGAAGCTAATTATATATTGTGATGTATTCTTGACATAAACGTCTTAAAATATATATAAAAAATTAAACTGACTATTACAAAAAATCAAGGGATCGAAACTTAAAAAAAAAATTATAAGCGCAGGGTAATGACTTGTAATATCTATTTGTCATTACCATATTGAACAAGGATAGATTGGTCATTTTATTCACATTGTTAGGTTTAAAATACCCTTATAAGTTACAAGACTATTTGCGATTACGTTCCAAACAACATTTCCTTAAAAAAATTGAGTTTTTCTCCCTTTTTTTTATATGTTTGAATAGTTTTGATGTGATGATTTCAATTAAGCTATCCATGGAGCAGCTAGACATTCAAATGGAAAGGGCAAAATAAAAAAAAATAAAAAAAAGTGCTGGATTCTGGGTTTGCTGTGTTATTAATAATTCACAAATTTGTATTCAACCTAAGCTATTCTCCATGAACCTTACAAATTCATTAAAATCTATTCTTCCATCTCCATTTTCATCAAAGGTTCTGATAATCTTTCTGCACTTCCCCAGATCAAGTCCTTCCTTCAATCCCAATTTGCAGAAAACTCTCTGCAACTCACTTGCATCAACAAAACCATCACTGTTGTGGTCAAAAACATTGAAAGCTTCCTTCACTTCCTCCAAGCTGGGCTCCTTCTCATCAAACAGCTGCGAAATCTCATCAGAACCCATCCACTCCGTCAGTTCCTCGCCTTCACTGCTGCAAAAAAGTCCCAACTTTTCCATCACCATCTCCACATCTTCTCTGCATATATTCCTTTCGTCTGATCTCTTGTCGTCAAAGCAAGACTCCTGGGTTTGCTTTGACGTCTCAGAATCATGGTTTCCATCGTCTTCTTCCGAAAGCTCCGAGTTGCCAGGGCTTAGTTGGGATTGGAGAAAGAACCAAAATCCAGACAAGAACTTTTTAAAACTATTGAACCTACTAAAAATCAATCCAGACAGGACAAACTGAACCATTATAAACATCGGGCAGAAGGACTGGTTAGGGTCTGATGGGGTTTTTTGCTGTACGATTAAGCTGGCGAGCTGGTAAGCATCCATCGTTGAGTAATATATTGCAGCAAGTAATGAAAGTAGAAGGTTAATTCTCTAGCTACCAAGAACAAAAGAATGAAGGATGATATGCTTTGAGGAATGGAAAGGATGGTTGTGTTCTTGTTTATTTATATAGGCTCAACATAGAGTCGGCTGGTGAAAGCATCAACGACTCAGCTTTCAATGGAGGTGGAGCGAAGGTGCCTGTATATTGCCATCACAACAAGGTAGAGGAAAAAACACGAGGATTTAGTCATGAAGGTCCCAACACTTCAGGGAAGTTTCTATGCTCCTGCATCAGAAAGGAAATTTGGGAATACGTTTTACAAAAAAAAGTGATTTTTTTTATTTTTTATTATTATTATTATTTAGGAGTGACTTTCTTGGAATTTTCTTGAGTTTCATCTACCCTTATTTGACTAATAAAATAATAAAAGTCTAGTCTAGCATTCTTATTATTTATGTTTATAACATAATATCTTTTATGATTGTTAGTTGATCATTTTGTAAGGAATTGACCATCATAAACGGCCGAAGGATTAAGAATATTATGTACTACAAGTATTTGGAGTTTATTAGAAGTAAGAAATTGAGAAGGTTTCCCATTCTTGCTTTGCATTTTCCATGATGTTATCATCATGATATGACAACAACTTTTGAAGAGAGTCTACACGTTTTAAAGTAATTTTTATTTAGAAATTTATTACAGTAATATTCTTTATTTTAAAAAATTATTCATTAAGAAATTATTTTAAATTAAAAAAAGAAATATTGAAACCTTTCAAATTTTCTGTTAAAACCATTTCAGCGTAGCTTCTTTTTTTCATATATCTATATTAATTATATAAAAATCCGGATCAAAGATTCGGATCTCGTTGTTATTTTTAAACTCAATGATTAAAATCGGATGGGCAAAAAAGATGATAAATATTTAAAATGTTTTCATTTTTATTTTATTCTACTGTCTGTCATGTTCAATCAATTCGGATTTATAATTACATTTAACAAATACGAACAATTAAATATTTTTTCAAGATTCGCAATCCCAATACGTGTGCTTGATCTGTTTATTTCTTCTCTTGATTAATTGCCTTTTATATCTCAGCATATACACAGAAACTGAGGTAAAGCCTTTGTAATTATATTTTAAAAAACGTTTTTAAAAAAATATAGATTTTTTATTTTTATTTTAAATTAAAATTAAAATTTTTACTAGACTTTGAAAACTAAGAGGAAAATACGAAATGGGGTGGTCGGTGTGTGGCGGTGCAGCCTCAGGCTATCCCAAACCAACATCAACTTTTTAGTATTCTGAGTTCACAAGTATAGTTTCATCCGTATCATTGCGATCCCACTCGGTTTTTTATCTGAAATTTGAAAAAAAAAAATGTTATTTAAATAAATATATTTTTGTGTATTTTAGATCATTTTAATGTGCTGATTTCAAAAATAATTTTAAAAAAATAAAATAACATCATTTTGATATATTTCAGCACGATAAGCACTTTTGAAAAGCTACCGCAACCACACTCTCAAACAGACCCGGAGTTTGATAACGCGGTTGTACCGAAGGTTCAAATCATAATCAATTTTGTAGCGTTTGATAAAGCAAAACGCAGATTAAATTATCGTGGGTTCCACAACAAAATTTCACCGAAACTGTTTTTCTTTAATCTCAAATTCAAAAGCAGTTTTAATCAAATACTTCAAAATTTATTTTGAATCGCAGCTAAAATACTTTTTATGAAACTATTTTTTTAAAACCTCAACCACAAAAGCAAAAGCAATACCAAACTCATTCATAATAGTTTCCAGAAAAGCTGGCCGAGGAAGGTATCACAGAATTTCCTTAGAAAGACAACACGAAAGTGTTGTTAGAATTATTTTTGAAATGGGATCCAAGTCCTCGTTAATGGTCAGCTTGTCTCACCTCAAAAAAACCGCTAGACTATGATTTTTCCTTCGTCAATCCTCGGAAATTCCCTCCTTGGAATCGTTTGGACTTCGGAAAATAAATAAATTCAAGTATACTCTTCTGTAATTTTCTATGGAAAAAACCAGGTTATTCATCCCAGTTGCTTTATTAGATAAGTGGTCTTTGTTTATTAACTTCGAAAAATCTGATGCAACTTCCGAGAGTCGCTGTTGAAATTATTTTTGAAAATAATTTTTTATTTAGAAAAATATTAAAATAATTTTTTTAAAAAAATATTTTTGACATCAACACATAAAAATAATAAAAAACATAAAAAAAATTAATTTGAAATAAAAATAAAAAAAATTCAAACTTTTCAAAAATACTTTTAAAATACATACAGTGTCAAAAACCCTTTTAAGAGATGAAACACCCTCCCAAGTAGTGAAATATTCACCAAATAAAAAAAAAATTAAATGTTTTTTTCTCATCTAAGCAACACTTAAATCTTGCAATAGAGTTCCCTACGTATAGCACACGCGTATTTGATCTCTCTCTTACAAACATCTTATAAAAACAACTCTCTGTCGGAATATTTCACAAGCATTAAAAGGGCGTCAAAGGAAAGAACAAAAAAGGTCCTAACCCATCTAAATCCACCAAAAATTGAAGTTACCATGTGCTATGTATCAAATCAAAGGATAAAAAAAAACTGAGGTTAGAAAAATTATTTAGTATTAGTATTTGTTTGGTAGTGGTTGAAATTGTTTTTGAAAGTATTTTTTGTATAAAAATATTTTAAAATGATATTATTTATTTATTTTAAATTATTTTTAACATTAGCAGATAAAATATTATCTAAAAGTACCAAAAATATTTAATTTAAAATATAAAAAAAATCAGAAACATTTGTGAAATTCATGCTAAACAAGGCCTTAGTCAAGATTCATAGAAAATAAAGCTTGAAGCTTTTAAAAAAAGCATAATCGACGGAGAATTAATAATCATAAAAATAAACCTCAAGATTCAAATTTGGTGCTGAATTGAGATTTGAAAGAAATGCAAGCACTTGGATAGAAGAAGAAGAAGAAGAAAGATTTAATTACCATGAGAAAAGAGAAAACATAATAATAATAATAATAATAATAATAATAATAATAATAATAATAAATCCGACTAAAGAGAAGGTTTTAAGAGGTTCAAAGAGGTTTTCAATAAATTTCTGTAAGACACATGGGTTAAGGTAAAATTGAAGAAGATATTAAATAATAAATTACAAGCTTTTATTAATTTAATACATGTTCAAGAAGGGCTTGTAGATGCTCATTTAGACATTACAAAAATAATGAAATAAAAAGACGCAAATATGTTGGTTTTGACATTTCACTACGTTTTTGTCATAACTCGATGTACAGAAGAAATTGTAACGCGATTCTAGTTATATTAGAAAGTATAAATCCATGGATTTCCATTGAACTATGGAATTCCTTTTAATTTATTAAGACGATAGAGAATCGTGAATTTGAAGTAGGGTTTTGATTATGCGAGAAAATTATGAAAACGACTTTAGTTTTATTGAAATTAGTTGTGTTATTTTTTAATTTATCTTTTGGCTATTACTAGACCTTACAAACATTAGGTTCTTTATTTAAATTTGGGTCCATTGGATTATTATTATTTTATTGGATTTATCCAAATTAATAAGCAATATCATATTAGACTTATGATTCTTTCTAATATAAATACTCTTTCGTTAAGAGTTTTTGAGAAAATACTATTTTTAACAAATAAATTGATATTTTTGTTATTTTCATGTGGTTGAGTGATTCTTATAATAACCTTTTAAAATTGAACTTACAAACTCTTTGAATGATTGATCAACTTTAATGTAATTTATACAACTCATGTCTCTTATAGGCGTAGGGTAAGGGTGATCATTGTGTACAACTTTAGTTCTCCAAGGGAAGTTCTTGTTGGGTCACGTTGAAAATTATTCAAATATGATTTTAGCGTATCTTGGAAGGTGTCTACACATTAGTTGGTATCGAAGCTTGTGCTATTATGAGGTTATATCTCTTTTATCTTTAGTTTGTGTTATTTGTTTTTAATTTTATTTCTTACTAGTTTCGGCTAGGGTCTTATTTCTTTAAAAACAAAGGAGCTTATTCTTCTCTTATTATTTAAAATTTTGCATCAAACCCTTTATTAAAAAAAATAATCTTACTTATATTTCTAATTTTTCTAAACACATAAAAAAATTGTGTTCTTCATCTTGATCTTTTATCTTTATTGATCTTGGCCTAAAAACAAATATTACTATTTCTTAATTACCAGGAGAAAAAAGAAAAATCTCAATAATTGATTGAATTGGCAAGTTATGGAATAACCAAATACAAATCCTTGGATTTTATGGTTGGCCAAAAGTTGAATTCTCAGTAATTGTTTAATTGACAAGTTATGGAATAACCAAATACTCTTTCTTGATTTGTCGAATAATTACATAAAAAATCATGATATTAATTTGAATTCTTGTTTTTCTTGGATTATCTTGCAATTTTTAATTAAAATTTTGTTAGTATAGACCTTTCTCGTTTATTTTAATTATTTTCTTGATATTCTTTAAGCTGAATCTTAACTTATTGAATTAGTTAGTTTTTTTAATCTTATTTTCTAATACGTTTATAAGTTTACTCCTGTATAAGGAGACATACTTTAACATTAAAACTTAATTCCTCTGTTCCTAGTGTTTATGTTTTTTTTGCTACAGTAATTTGAAAATAATTTTCTCAATGAAATTTCAAGTGACTTACCATCTATAAAAGAAATACAACATTAGATTGATCTAGTACCAGGTGCGTCATTCTTAATAGACCAACCTATAGAAATAATCTTGAAAAAATCAAAGAAGCTTCAAACTCTTCATATGGTTGATTAAATTTGTTGTGATTTTTTTTATCACTCGTTTATGTTTCTTATAAAAGTAAAACGAGAATGATCATCATGTATAATTAATTTTTTTTTGTTTTTTTTGAGACAGATTCATATTAAGTCAAGTTACAAACTATTCAAATATGATTTTATCGTATCTTTGAAGGTGTCGACATCAACGAAATCCTTAAAAATGTTAATAATAAATATTTAATAATAAATCCTTCATCTCAACCAACAACTTAAATTGGTTCCATAACTTGAAACTCACGAACTCCTTTACTTGTCAGGAAAGAGAAAAATAAAAGGGGTAAATATATATATATATATATATATATATAAAAGAATATGTTAAACGTTCCATAAACAAGTTATCAATACATGTTTTGCCTTGCATTCAATTTCTTAAACATGACTTTACTCATAGATAAAATAAATTACTATGACCATGTCCCTAGTCGACTATTTTTGACCAGTTATTATAACTTATCGTCAGCCTTAGACCTAATTTTAGTGCTCACAACCCCACTCACCCTAGATGTCATTACGCAGCCAGAGCAGTATAATATTAAAATACAGAATGCAGAAGAAGGAAAAGTCTAAAACACCCTCCTTGATCACCCAGCAAGCTTAATGGCACTTAATTGTTACCCACAATCCACAGCACATACACCAAAAGAAAATTAATTTGATTTTTTGTTAATTCTCTATACGGGGGAAAATAAAAGAAAATTTTCAATAAATATTAAATATCAATTCAATTTCAATATGACCAAATCTCAGACTATTTAACCCAAGTAATATAAATTAAATATATTAAACTGAATGATAATGAATTGTTAAATTGTGCTGTAAGTAAACGCACTTAATTGTTTGATAATTTATTATTATTATGCTATGAAATTAAGATTATCATCAAGGTCATTACTTAAATCAAATATTTTAAATTAATTGTTCAATAAATATTATTTTTTGCGTGTGAAACAAACAAATATCATAAAAAAAGAACTTGTTTCTGAAGAGGAAAATACTAGTGAAAATATTTATTAAACAATAATTATTTTAATAATCTTATAAAAACTCTAGGATTACTTTTGTTTTTTAAATAAAAACGAGTTGTGTTTCGTATAAAAAAAACATATTTCTTGACCTTTCATCCTAAAAGATCAGAGAGGCGAATATGTTAACAATCAATTTGATGGTAATATGGCACTTATTAAATTTGGCCCGATTCAGTTTAAGGTTTAAGTAATGGGTTTAACAGTTTAATTAAATTTTTTTAAAAAAAACTATATAGTAAAACAAGGTTTTAACCAAATTATGAATTAACTTCTTAATCGATCGCTGATGTAGTCAACTCAGGCAAGCTCCTGAGTTGATGTATCACAAGAGGGGCCCATGAAATATGGTTGGGCTGAGGGCAACCCAAACCAACCACTTGTGCTATCACTAACTTACGATGTAGTGGCAGTGTCGTGCTTAGAGATGGGCTGGGAATGGGCTGGGCTGGATTAGAGAGAGAAGCACAAGTGATAGCCTAGTATGACACAATTCTTACGAAGCACTTATTGTTTTTGTTTTTTTCCTCATTTCAAAATTCAATTTTTATTCAGTTTTATACATAATAAAATAAATTCTTGAAAAAATTTATATTATATAAATTAATGAGTAAAAATGTATTTATTAAACTAAAATATTATTTTTTAATTTATTGTTTTTTTTTGTTTGATATATGGTCATAACTTTTTTCTTCAATAGCATTGTTTTTTCGGTTCAAAAATTAAAGAAATTTGCAAGAAATTAAATGATGGAGAATTATGGGGAAATTTAATTCTTTCAATAAAAAATATTTTTCTTTGTTTCTTTAAATTTTGACGAATAGCGCTTTTTATCAAAAGTGTGGTTTTTTATATATTAACTTATCATAATTTGTAAATTGATGACAAAAAAAAATTGTATTAATTATTTAAATTTTTGAAAAAGAATTGGCATGAATTGTTAATATTCAAAAATTAAAAGATTTAAAAAATTGAAAAGGTTTTGATTTTAAAAAAAAATGACTTGATTGCTTTATCTATAAAATAAGTTTTTAATAATACAATAAAAAGATTTAATCTTAATTAAAAATCATGGAATAATAAAAAAATTAACTCATTTTAATATTTTATCTCAAAAAAAATTAAAAAAAACAAAATATAGAAAAAAGAGAAAATGGCAAGTATGCTTGGACCAAGAACGCTAAACTCACCCGCATTGTGTTTTTTTTAAGAAAAAAGGTGAACAACTGTGTGTCTGTACAAATGACATGTCATCTATAACAACTATTTTTGTAGCAACTCTAATGGCTAGTAAATTGGATCTCAAGGTATTTAGTTTAAAAAATTAATATTCATAATTTGAATTATTTTCGCTAATTTTGTTTCTTTTATAAAAAAAGAAGAAGTTGATGTTATAAGTTAAGATATGAGGGATAGCTAAAATTAATATGTATGTGTTTGTTAAATTCCATGTACACTAAACTAACCCGTATAAGAATCTCATACGAAGATGTCACATGTGTTTATAAAAAGACTTACATGATGATTGTGTAAGTGATCCTTCCACTTAATATCATCACAAAATTATATTATTTAGGAAGTGTTATGTTTTGATCATGTTATCTTGGTAAAGATAACAAATTGAAAAAACATTATACATAACATAAACTATTTAAAAGAATTTGAGTGTTCTAGAGAGGATTATCACCCTAGGTGATTTAGAAAAATATTACACATGTTCTTAAATAGTATTGATTGTTAAATCTTTTAGCAAGGTGGAATGAAATTTGAAAAGAGTTTTAAATTTTATTCAAATGATCAATTACTATAATATTATGAACAAATATGATTTGACATGGCAAGCACACTCTATGATAAATTATTTAAATCAAAATATAATTCATGCTAGAGTATTTAAATCAACATATATTTCATGAAGGGATAATAATTACATTGAAAAACTTGTCAATGAAAGGTTAATTTAAATCACTTATTATTTTATTAATATTTGAGGAATCATAACGTGTTGTTAAATAGTGCACTTGATCTACATATATAAATTATTCAATTGTTGATGAAAATAAATTAAATTGTTTAATTTATTTAATTATATTTATTTAGAATTATAATGTATATATTTTTTTAGCATATTATAAAACTAATGAGTCACACACATTAAGAACAATTAGTCAGAAATTAAACTCGAATAATTAATCAAGTGTGACTTGATTGAAAATAATTTTTGAAATTAAGTACTAGAATGTATCTAATTCATGGATTATAATTCTATTCCTAAAATAATTAAGTAGGGATATGATTGTCGTTCTTGTAGCAATTGTGGTTGTGGTTGTGATTGTTTTACTATATGCATCTAGTCGAAATTATTTTAAAAATTGATGTACAACTAAAATTACTTGTGATCATTGACTATAAATGTAAGAAAAAATTATCATGATCATTCTATATGTTTATATATTGAATCTCCATGTTTCTTACCATTATAGTTCAAATCATTGATGAATGTAAATTAGATAGACTAAATTATAGGATGATTTATTATATAAATCGCTACTCATATAGTAAAATTTAGAACATAAACTATAAATCTTTCTAAACACGAAATTTAATTGTGAAAACAAAACTCCATGATCATCTTCGTATAAAAGCATTATATTTATGCCATAATTGTGATGGAATTAGCTTTTTTATTGGATTTTTCTTCAAATACTCTTGTCATTGAGATGGGAGTAAGAACATCTCTCACCGAATAAAAATAAAACAAGCACAGCATCCAGGCCCCTACAGAGAAGTATTATTATCACATAACTATTTGGAGGGTATGGTAGATGGTGGATTTGCGATGACATCGAGAAATTTGCTAAAATTTGGGATAAAATGAGTTATTACTTTTTGAATCACTTGGTAAGGTAGGGAAAATTTTTCTTTTCCTCGACAAAAAAAATAATTAAATATATTTTTTTCTCTTCCCTAACTTCGGCACATTAGCTAAAAAATTATACCGTGTGAAGAAAATAATGTGACAATAGATATAGATTACTGTGAATTATAATAGTGTAATTATCAGTTTGTCCATCAGTGCGCTGAAATTTAACTCTTGGCATAAGGGTATTTTTACTTTTTCACGAGGATTATTTGGTATTTTCTGGTTGTTTGGAGGTATTTGTTTCTGTTACCAATTTTTTGTACACTACAAAATAGTGTTGAGTGAGCAATGGTATTTTTGAAATTTTTTGTTTATTAATGAACAATAAAATAATTATTATACCCTTGAATAAAATAAAATTTTGGATTGCTAGGTGAGGGTATTTTATTGTTTGATGCACAGTGAAACTACGAGATATACCCTCACAAACGACAAAATGGAAGAGTTAGCTATGGGGATATATGTGTATTTTCACATTCATTTTATTGTTTTTAAAATGAAAACCTGTAGGCGTGTCTCGCGGGTGCACTAGCAGTTCACTTTCGTCCGCGTTTTAAAAGCGGCTCGTGTGGTGTCTTGTGGTGGCCAAAAATGTTCGTTCGTCATCTCACTGGAGGCACCGTCGTGTCCCCTTCCAATTGGTGGTGTGTGTCATCACATGGTAGTCGGAGACGTGTTGGTGGCCGATTTATATTTTTTTTCACTTCTCTCTCTCTTCATGCAAGCTCACTTACATGACATTCCTCTTGGTTTAAGGATTTATCATTTCATTCCCTAGGCTTATGATTGTGTTTTTCATCCTAATTTCTCTTATATAAGTTTTGATTTGTTTCAATTTAGTTCTTCAATTGAAATTGATCAAATATGTGTTTTTTCATTTCATTCCTTATTCTTTTAATTTTGGGTTTGGTTTTAAATCCCTTAATTTATTCAAGATAGAAGTTTTGATTTCTTTCAATTTTGTTCTTTCAATTGAAATTAACCATGTATTTTTTTGTTTTCATTTCAAGCCTTGTTCTTTTAATTTTTTTCATTCCTTCTAAAATAGACCCTATTTTTTGTCCATGTTTATATGTATATAATCTTAGTTTTGGATTTTTTATACTTAATGCCCTTTTAATATATCATTTTCAAAAGTTTTTTAAAATGCATGCTATAATTAACACCACCTGCACATGTTGTTTTTTTTCCACCTAAAATATTTTTAAAAATGAGACAAATTATTTTAGTAAATTGGTGTTTCTAAAAAAAAGAATTTTTTTGAGGAGATTATCATGATTTATTTATTTTTGTTTTTAAAATACTTGATGTATTTAATATATATTTGTATTTAGAATATTTTTTATTAATTTAAATGATATTTTAAAGACTAAGAGAATATACATTTTAAAAAATCATTATTTTGGTTGAAATTGACCATATATTATTTTATTCATTTCGGCTCGTATTCTTTTAATTTTTTTTAAAAAACATTCTTTCAATTATTAAGATTTTTTAATATATTAATTTTATTATGGATAAGTTGTTGAAAATAATGATAGCAACTTTTATAAATTCTATTTAAAATTCCACAACCAATTAAAAAATAGTTGTTATGTTTCATGTTGGCCTTTATTCTTTTGATTGTTTTTCATTCCTGTTATTTTTTGGTATTGAGGCTCTAATTTTTTCAATTTTCACTATTCAATAAAATTGCTCATATATATTGTGGTATTTCATTCCGGCCCTTATTCTTCTTCTTTTTTAAATTCTTTCAATTATTTAGTTTTTTCTTATATATTAATTTTATTATGGATAATGTGTTGAAAATAATGTTAAAGATTATTTTAATATATTTTTAATAAAAAAATATGTTAAACTAAATATATATTTTGATATTTTTTTTATATTAACACGTTAAAATAATATTAAAATCATATTAATATTGATTTGTTTTTAAAAATATTTTAAATATTTTTTTACTCTACTAATATTTTTTTTAGTTTTGCCTTCAATCATAATAATAACAATAAGAAATTTGGATTTTATAAATTTACAAAAATCAATCAGTTTGCTACAATAATAAAAATAAAACTCATTTTTAGTGAATTTTATCAATTGTAGTTTTATTATCTATCAATTAATATTTAGACAAACAATTAAAGCAGACTTAACAATCAATCAGTATAACTCATCTTTAATGGATTTTATCAATTATATTCTCATAAATTTGTTGATGCAAATGTTTTTTTTTTTAATCTTATTTCTATAAAAATATTCTACTTCACATTATTATTATTATTAAATATAAAAAACTATCTTATAAATAGTTTTTTTAATATTACTTAACAAAAATTATATCCAAATTAATTATTTTGGTAAAATATATAACATTATTAAAAAAAAAACTCTTGTTATATATTTTTTACATTTTAAAAAATTTGAAGCAGGGCAAATGGACTTGTTTACATGAAAAGAAATCAAATTCCAATCTCCCCTCTGTTTTCCAGACATGTGCATCAAGAACTGTACACCAGTAAGAGAATTGAGAAAGAAAGGATCGTTACAACAAGAGAATCAACATTGAAGCAGCTTACTCACAAATTACAATTTGCCAAAACAACAAATACAGAAAAACACAGCCAGAATAATTCTGGAAACCACTCTGTTTTAGAGGAAAGACACAACTATCAATCAGCCTTGTGGAGGAGGGCTGTATATAAAGCCAGTTTTGGGGTTGGTGTTAGGCTTCGGATCCAATTCATAGTCCAATTCATACATTCCCCTTGAATTCCCTGCAGTTTCCTGGGAAACAAACAGGGATCTATTTTAAAATTGTTATTATAAAGGAGAACATCAAAAACAGAGGAAAGAAAACCCACCTCTAATTTAACTGAAGAGTCTCCAAACCCGTATGTCTCAATCACTTTCCGACTGATTCCTTCAATCAACACCAGAAAAAGAGTGTAAAAACCACAAAAAGGAAGAATCAAACAGAGCAAAAGAGAAAGAAAAAATGAATCCAGATAAAATGTAGTGAAAACAACCCGTCAAGAACTTGAACAACCATACCATGTCCATGAGAGAAGCTGGGGAGAACCAGAAGAGCTAAAACAAGAACCACCCTGAAAAAACAAGACCAGCCCATCATTTTTTGCGCAGTGCTGGGAAATGGGTGTGCCTTAGACTTCATCTTATATGTATACTTTTTGGGTAACTGTGAAACCGCCCAGGCTACAGATCCAAGAAAGAGAGTTTTTAACGCGTTCTTGGGTGTGTAAATAATACCTGGAAGAAATCGCTCTCTTTTTCTGTGTAAAGAATGCGAGGTACGATAAGACTTTTATTAAGGCGTAGACCCTAGTGGAAGTTGCATCTTGGTCTTGGCTATACACCACAGGATTGCCCCGCGGTCTACGAGCTGCATTAATTTCTTAAATAAATAATAATTAAAAAAAATAAAATTGAGCGTGCACGGGTATTTGGTAATGTCATTTAACTCCGGCAACTAGGTAAATTTTAAAATCCCGTGAACTCGCTCGTTGTCTACCGTGAATTTTCAATTAAATTATTTAAAGGCTTGTTCAATATAATTAATTGATTTTATAGGTTCAAAATTAATCTGAATAATTAAAAAAAACATGGATAAACTTATAGAAAAACAAAAGTGCAACCTATTTTTTAAGTTTTGAGACAATAGCATATTAGATAACCATGGTCCTTAGTTGAGTTTAATAATTTCTTTTCAAAAATAAATTTTAATTAATTATATAATAAAAAATAGATGTTCTCCATTTCAAGCATTAGTTTTTTTAAAAAATATTTATTTGATACTATGATAATCATAAAAAAAACACAAGAAAAATAAGCATTCATGAACTTTATTTTCAAACAATTTCAAAATCAACTAATGAAATCAAAAAAAAAAAAACTATTACAAACATTAAGTAAAAGATCAAATTGAACCTAAAATGATGGTTATAATTTTGAAGTCGAGAATGTCTTTATGTAAAAATAAGATCTCAGATCCAAGTTAAGTATTGTCTTACATCTATAGGCATTATAGTAACTTAACTTTGCAAAAATGAAGCAAAAAGGTAAAACACAACAATAACTTGAATTAATTATGAAATACTTAATCCACAAGAGAAAAAATAATAATTTTAATATTTCAACCCATATTAATTGATCCAATACAATCTTTTAAACTTAAGTTAATATTTTAAACTCACAACTCATGGAATTAAAAACCCTGGTTGAATTAAGAATTTTAATTGCCAACTAATTTAATGCTAAACTATGAAACTCAAAAAAATATACCAAATTAAAAAACTAAACAAAGAAAAAAAATAAAAAAAACGAGGATCAAATTTGATAGACTGTTTAAAGAATATTTTTCCAGATTGAAAAGAAACCAATCCAAAAATTGTCTTAAAATAATAACAAATCAAAAGAATGAGGATCAAATTTAATAGACAAAAAAAATCCAAGGAGGATGCAATTGAAAACAAAACAAAATTCGAAAATGAAAATAATAAAGCCATCACAATTAAAATATATATTGTTATTTCCACATATATTAGCTGTGTAATAGACATGTACATGCACATTGCTAAGGTGTTTTGAGTTTTATTTATTTATTTATTTGATTAATATTTTTTAGCTAATGGAAACTGCTTCGATGATGTCAATGGGAAAGAATCCTAGTTCTGGTTAGGTCAAATCTTGTGACTTTATTTTTACACATTTTTTTATACTAGCTCTTAAATGTTTTAGGTAGTTAAGAGCATCAAATTTGATGCTTTATTGGATGCAGTTGACCTTCAATCTATTTTAAATAATCATTATTATAATTCATTAGGTGTTTGCAGCTTTGTTATGGTGGGTTACAGAAAGGTGTATCTTTCTTTCATGCCTCACCTTTTGAAGTTGATACGAATATCATTAATAAAATTAGAAAATAAATAAAATAAAACATAGTTGAATAATTCAAATATCTTTAAGAGCAAATAAATTAAAACTGGTCTATAATGGGTTTTGTTTTTGTCATTTTCACCAAAAAAAAAAAAATCTTGTTACTTTTAAAATCACCTCAGAGGAAATTAAGTCTTTTAATAAAAAAAAATATTGATTAAAATAAAAAAAAATATTAATAGCTTTATAACCGAGGTGTCCGGGCCAACTTGCGCGCACTACAACTAATCTCCAGACCCACTAAACATCCTGCAAGTCCAATGAGCATGTAAGGCACCATAAAAATGACAGGTATATCTAACAAAAATTAAACCTGGAGTGAGAGGAAGGAAAAAACCTTTCTTGACAAGCCAAGACCCTGCTGGCTGCTGAACTCTCCACTTTTCTCTTATAAATACATGTTAATAGTTGACTTGGTTTGATTATTACAAGAAGTGATGTCCTGCTCATGCGGATTATTAATGATTTTATTTGTTATTAATATATAACATTTAGATGCTTATACATGCGTGCATGATTAAAGTCTAGAGTGTGTGCCTCTACATGGGAAGGAGTGTTGAGCCATATAAAACTGAATGATTTTAGGATAAAGGCCGACAAAAACTTTTGCCTTCCACATTTTTGGATTTGTTTTCTTTTTAATGTTAAATTAACATATAGTTTGAAGATTGATATAATTTAAAATAAAATTCAGTTAAAAAAATAAGTCTAAGCTAACCTGTATTAACATGTCAAACATGAATTATATGACTGGGATAATATCGTAAAAATAAATCAAAATAAATTATAAAACTTAATTCTCTATCAATCCAATATTCAACGGTAAATTTAAAAAAAAATAATTAAAAAAGAATATAAAAATCACCTGAGTCAATTGACCCAACCTGTAACCTAAATTATAAGATCATAATAATAACCTTATAGAATGTAAATCAAAATAAATTATGAAACATAATTACCGATTTGCTTAACATTAAAAGATAAAATAAAAAAAAATTAACCGAAACAATAACAAAAAATATATCTGATTCAACCTAGTAATCCAATCCATAAAATTTTAATAACCATATAAAAAATAGAAAAATTTCTAATATAAATCTTAATCTGAATCAAATTAATTCTAAAAAAGAAAAAAGAAAAAGAATTATTAAAGCTTTATTTTTTACTGGTCGGCGCGAGAAGCAAAAGCATTTTAGTAAAATAATTATTTCTTCATGCACAAGCATTGAAGCCACGTTGGAATGGAAGTCTATTTAATAAAAAATTATTTATGGGCTAAACTCGCTACGATGCACCTACTTATTCTTTACTTAAATAGTTATCACAAACTTATCAATGTAATTGTTTTTTTTATTAATTTAAATGTTCAAGCCAATTTATATGAAACTCAACTATTTTTACAGGTTTTGAAATTAATAGTCATATAAATCTCTAATAATTATTATATTAGCGGTCCAAATCTAAATACTATAGAAAAAACAAATTTTTTAATCTCGAGTTCTTATAACTGGACTATGTATTAGATGTTATAGTATTCTTGATTCTTTATTTGTCATTTGTTAGGCATCATTCAAATGTATATAAAACTCATTATGCCCTCCTCTTAACAACTTAATTACGAGCTTAATTACATTAGAAAATTAGAAGCACGAGAAATACAATAAGCTGGACGGTTGACTTTCCCATGGTTTAGCCTTCTCTCACTTCACAGAGCATGATCCTTTGCCCCATAATTACTTAATCTTTAAATTAAGTATTAGGAGAAAAGGAAAGCATTTCTTGGAACAAAATAATATTAAATTAATCATTGTCAACTCTAATCAAATAACTACTTAATTATTTTTATACCCCGGGGATTAATTAGTATGTTTACATAAACTACAATGATTAAACTATTGTTTACTCCATATGAAAAAATCCTAAGAATTAATTTAAATAATAAAAAGAAGTCCAAAATTATTTTATTGATTCTAAAAAACCATCCATTATCTTGTGTAAGGGCTAATAAAATTTGTAGTAGTTAATGCAAAAAAGCTAACAATTTTATGATGTATATGCTTGTTTTTTCTAGTTTGAAAAATTAAAGAGTTCATTGTACACTTTATAGTTCTAAAACCAAACTATATTTAATAATTACATAGCATAAATACTAGGAGGGAAAATGGGTATAATCAATTAATTTATTCAATTTACAGCCTGTGCAAGTCAATGCCCAAACTCTTAAAGTTAGGGACATATGCTGGATTTAATTTGTCCCACGTCAATTTGTTAATTAATCACTTTATTTGATTGAATGATAATAGATATCTTCGAATTGAAATAAAGTTTTATTTTAAAAGTGTATTTCTATGACACTTGGTTTATTTTGAAAAGATGTGTTTTAGGTTTAATTCGAAAAATCAGCAAAGGGAAGGTACGTAAACACTAGATCAATTATTAAGGAGGTTGATCACCTTTTATTTTTATATTTCTCTACCAACTATATTAATCTTTATTTAAACAAACCATGTTTTAGGTAGTTCATTATTCCTTGGGACATTGTTGGTAGTGGTGTAATCGAAAAAGGGATTTATTTTTTTTGTATTCTATTGTTTATACTATATAAGACAGACAAAATTATGAAAATATTATTTGATTTTTAATATATATTACTATCAAATTTCTTTATTTTTAAAAAAAATGATTACATTATTATTTTTTATTTTTAGTTTACATCGAGAGTTGGAATTAATAATATTATAATAACCATAATTATAAAACCTGGATTGGATTGACAAGTTGATTTAGGATCCGACCAACACAAGACATGGACTGATATGAATTTAAGAAAAAAATAAAAAAAATTGACCTGACTTGATTTGGTTAAAAACCCAAGTAAAAAAACTAGTTTACTTTCTTTTTAAAAATTCTAATCCTAACTTGTTCTTGGATGTAATGACCATCAATTTTAATGTGATTGATTTATTCATGAAATACAGAATTATAAACAATTAGAAGCAATATGCATTACAACTTCATTATCATAAAAAACAAATGATATAGGTTAAGGGTAACAATCCAACATATATTTTCATTGATTAAAAAATAGCCTTTTGTGAGATGTAATCATCTTTATACTAAAGAGATATTTGTATTTGAGAGCTCTAAAATCATTAATATTAGATTTTTGATGAAAAAACCTCTTAAAAATGGTCATGACTATATTATTATCACCAATGACTATTGGATCATAAATATAAATTTAAACCACCAACCTTTTTATAGACTTGGTATGAATACATAATGAGTGGCCAACATTACTTTTTTTTTAAAAAAAACAAGTTCATTAAGTACAATACTCAACTTAGCATACCAAGCAAATGGAGATTGTTTCAATTTGTAGATGGATTTATCCAATTTACAAGGCAATTTTGGATCACTACTTTGAGGATAGACAAGTGGTAACTTAATATACCTTTCATTTTGGAGATAATGAAGTAAAAAGAAATATTTTTATTCCTATCCATTTGAAATAAAGACCAACCATGACTTATAAAAACCAATGAAAAGGTTAGAATGATGTTCATTTCTCAACTAGTGTAAAGGTTTCCTTATAGTTTATGCCATATATTTGAGTGAAACCTAGTGTGATAAGTTTTTCCTTGTTTATCAATGTAGACATTTGAGTGAAACCTTATTATATTTCCAACCCTTAACTTGTTATAAATAACTCTATTAAAATTTTAGTAGGATTGTTTCTATCCAGATCACTAATAGTTCTATTTTCTTAAAACATTGTATAGCAAATCAAGAAAGTTCTAATTCCCACTTATACAATAATTCATTTTTACAACAAGCCTTCAATAACTCAAGGAAACAAACTCAAAAGTAATCTTATGACAACATTTATTACACATATTAAGCTAACACTTCTTAAATTACCAAAATAATTAATTTTACAAGAGAAAATTTTACAAAGACATGTTTGCTAGCTTTTATTAAACTACTTTACAACCTAATAAATTATTTATTACATCCAACCATCTCACTATATATATATATATATATATATATATATATATATATATATAAGGGCATATTAAGGAATTTATAAACTTTACTAAATAACAAACTTTACCAAATTAGCATACATCACATGTAAGCCCAATAGCCTCCTCACATTTCATTTCATGCCTTGACAAACACATCTTCCTTTATATTCTCTCTTTGATATTTACTCCTATTATTTGAAAACTCTTTACTCAATTTCTCATTCTAAATCTAGAGGTAATTTCTTATCTAACCTTCATCTTAGAAACTTTCCCTTCTTGACATATGCTCAAATTTTGATGTAAATCTATCTCATGGTACCACCCTATATATGAAACTAAGAAAAGAGGTTAACCCCTTGCTAAATTTTCATAATGGATACTTTTAAAAATTGGATCACCGTAATAGGTAACTTCTTGCCAATTTCCAACTATAATAATTAATAGTTAAATCTCTCTTCTAAATGTTTATAATCAATTATTTATAATATAATATTTCATATTTATCAATCTAATATGTAAACTTGTCTATTTACATCTTCAATACTCATTGATCTTTTATATAACAAACCTATCAGACAGTTACATGTTTTTTAGTCATAGTGTTCATATTCTTGCTAAATAATGGTTTTGCATCATCTTAATTCTTTTAGCATCTTTAGTTTCTTAATTCACTCATAACCTATTACTTTAAGGTTTTTAATTAAGCTTCCTTCAACAACACAATGAAGTCACTTTAATAGTTTCTAAATGCATCTATTTCAATTGTCAATAACACCAGCAAACCCTTTTTAGTTGTCAATAACTCTGCAAATATAATTTGGTTGTGAATAACTTTGTTATCCCTTATATATGTCAATCATTCCGGTGAACTCTTTTGATTGCCATTAATCCATTTATCCCTATGGATACCAATCGATCTGGTTGCCAATAATCTAGTTATCTTTTATGTATGCCAATCAATTTGGTGAACCCTTTTAATTTCCAATAATCTTGTTATCCTTTATAGATGTCAATCAATAATATGACCATCCTTTAAATATGTCAATTAATTTGGTGAAACCCTTTAGTTGCCAATTTGTTTTGGTTTTGATTAAATAAAATTATCATATTCGGATTTCAGGTTAGTCAAGTTGTTTCTCAAATTTTAGTTCTAGTGTAAGGAGGTTATCGTATAGGATCCCAGGTTAATCTGGCAAAAACAAAACCAAGGTTTTTGTTAAAAATGATCTCTAGATTAATATTTTAGGTTAACCTAATCAAAACAAAAAAAATTGATTCTAGTCAGAAGGGATCGCCAAATGATATCTTAGGTTAATCTAGTTGAAGAGAAAAAAAAATAAATTAAAGGGGGTCTCTGTATTGAGATTGTATTTTGACACAACCAAAAACAAACATTTTGGTTTTGGTTAAAAGGGATCACCAAATAGGATCTAAAATTGATCAAAGCTGAAGACAAAAAAACAAGGTTCTTATTAAATATGGGACTTGAGGTTGAGATTTCAGACCAATTGAAAACAATGATTTCAGTTATAGTTAAAAAGGATAGTTGGGTGGGATATTGGATTAACCGAATTGTTTTGGTTCTAATTAAAGAAAATAGTTAGATTGAGATTTCAGTTAGTCGAGTTGTTTTTCATATTTGAGTTATGATTAAAAAGGATTGTCAAATGGAATCTCAAGTTCATAAAGTTATTTACAAAGATTTTGGTTTTGGCTACTGGGAATTGCTAAATTAAGATTTCAAGTTAACCGAGTAATAACATAAAATTTTGGTATTAAGAAAATCTATGAGATGTGGAATTTCAAATTAACCTTTTAATCAGAAAACACTAAAAAATCCAACGCTACCATGAAAAAGAAAAGTGCAAAGAATCAAAATTCTAGTTAAAAATATTACAGAATTAACATTAACATTACAAAGAATATTTTTTAAAAAAAAAGTTAAAAAGATCATTTACTCGATCTACATCCTAACCACGAACAATGATTATAGGTGTATCAAGTCGAACATTAGAGCATACAAAACTCACTCCGACCCGATCATCACCATCTCTAACTTCGTTTATAATTAGTCTTTAAATATGCCAATACAAGAATTTCATTACCAAGTGATACTTTACTTTCCCTACAGCTGATCAAACGATCGACGATTTGTCGCCTCAACCGAGTAAATCCCAGATCCAAATTCGATCGTTGGATCTTCCCTTGATCGCATTGGGTTTGATGTTGATTTGCTGGGCCTCTCCTGATAGAGGAGCTATTTAGATGAACACAGATGGTTTCTTACACGTTGTTTGAAGTAATGAATTCAGGAGGAGGGATTTTGCAATGTAGAAGTAGAGGTAGACTCGTGATTCGTACGCTCAGGTCCTAATTCCCAACCATTTTATTCTATTCTCCTTATCTTGCAGAGCATGTGTGGTGGGTTCGTGTTGGTTTTACCCATCGTGAGTCGAATCGGTGAGTAGATTAGCTAGTCATGCTTGCACTCTCTTTGTGATTGTCTCTGCTCTTTTTAAGCAGAAAAAGAATATTATTATCTGCATAAAAGAGGTTGCACAGCATGCAGGTTTATTTGCATGTGATTTTCATGACAAATCCCCCTTTCTAATAAAAAGAGCAATAATAAAAGCTAAAATATTTGAGTTAGATACAAAAAACCAAAGCAAAGGGCTTCTGACCCTATAGAAAATTCTTTCAGGGACAGAAATTTTGGAGAATATAAAAGAGGAGTATGTTTAAAAAATTTTAGGGTTTTTTTTTCTGCAAGGAAAATGGATTCTACAGGTTGGGCCACTCACCCAGGACCATTGAGAGGTGGGATCGAATTCATCGAGGGAAAGGAGAGCCACAAAATTCTCAAGAGTATGATATTTGCATTTAGTGTCACAATCATCATACGTAAAATGAGAAACCAGGTGTAGCAAATCAAGGGTCCATAACCTAACAAATGCAGCACCAAAAGAAACGAAAACTTTGAGCATAAGAAATTAGGAGAGAAATAGGGGGGGAGGTCATCAGGTTCCTTCATCCAAGACAGAGAAAGAAAGGGGAGGTAGAAGGAAGGAAGGCAAGAAGTTTAATGGCATCACGAATATTACGATCGTCTTTAAAAAATGTGACGTGATGGGAAAAAAAACTTGTAATCTGGACTGCAAGTCTCGTGTTCGAATCCGAATATATATTCTCTTATAAAAATTTGAGATAATTAAAGTTTTACTCACTTACTCGAATCTAAATAATATATTTTCTGAAAAATAAGTTTTCCTGCTATAAAAAAAATAAATAAATATTGGGACCCTTTAACAGCTCATGGCACCCAAGTATCGTGGCCAGCCTCGCCGAATATTAAACACAAAAGATCTCAACGTTTTCCACTACCCCATCTGACACCCCGTTGGCTTGATTTTGACAGGCCTTTTCTCTTTCTACCTTCTACCAATAATACGATAATCAGTCGACATATCAGCTAATTACGTGGCAATACCAATAAATGTTTTTTAGTAATTTAAAAAAGGCACGCTTCGAGATGAATTTGATATCAAAATTCGCGCACACCGAAAATAAGGGGTGCTGAAAGAATATGGGAAGAAGGGTGTTACCTTTCCACGTTTCGGTGCCAGTTGTTTCGTTCGATTCTTTCGTGTAAGGAAAAGGACAGGTGTCGGCCCTCTCTTGATAAGAATTCAAGTCTATCTGCAAATGGGAAGGGCCCACATCAACCTTTTTGTCTTTCAATTTAGCAGCCCTTATCCGACCTCCATATTCAGAGGTGTGGAATAATATTAGCTTCCCTGTCGCTTTAACTGTGTCCTTGGATTTTTCTCTTTTTTCCTTTTCCAATGGAAATGGACAGAGAAGTAATCTTCAAACCTATCGCCTGAGTTTGCTGCCCAACTGGGCCAAAAAGCTGCATTATTTTGAAGTTGATGAGAGTTGACATTATTGAATGGATATCCAACAGGTAGAAACAGTGAGTTAGTGATTCATTGAGCTTCAAAAATGAGCTAGCAAAGACCATGCATGCATCGGATAATCCAGTGGTGAGCTGAACATGGGAGTACTCTCCATATATTTGATGTCCCAATAAAAAGGAAAAGGTTGGATTTTTTCATTCCCAAATTTATTTTAGTACAAAAGGGATTCTTATGCTACACGAACTCAATTCTTTCCTAAGCTCAGTTTCTCACTATTTCATATATAAATATGTACATTAGCTTGACAAACCATGTAGCTGGACACCGACAGCACCGTCCTGGATTGCTTCCAGCAAAAAGATAAACACCTAACAATGGCTACAGCGGCTAACTAGGATAGTCCTCTTCTCCTATGCTCTTTCTCTTCTCCTATGCTCTTTCCTCTAATAGATCGACAGCAGAGACACCATTAACAAATGATGCCAGTGACTGAACGGCAAACCTTCAGTTTACAAAGCTGTTAAGTTGAAACACCAGAACTTGTTTCCACTGCTCGGAACAAATATTAAGTTAAAGGCTACCCAAATCATGAGTTCTCATGAAATTTGAGCGATCTAGACAATGCTGCAGGATTAGCGTGTAGGACTGGAGAGGTTTCGGCTGCACGGTTCTTTTCAACCTTTGAATCGAAGGCCTTAAAGAGTCCTCGCCCACCAAATGAGCCAGGCTTATCATTCTTAATCCCAAGTGTCGTCCATATAGAGCTTTTTGCAGCTTCTCCTGGGTCATCAATCCTCAGCGTTTTTGGAATCCAGAGGTGGCATCTTTCAGTGTTCTTTTCTTTCACCATCTCTTCGTCGGAGTTGCTAGGTTTGAGCGTGTTTTCATCTCTTGAATGTTTCCCTAGGGTCGGAGGGTTTGGGTCGGAGGGCAAGGAGGTTTGTTTTGGAGAAGATGGTTGAGGAAGCCAAGGGATATTCCAAGCACCTGGTACAGCTCCCCAATAAGCTGGTGCAGGATAGAATGGCATAGGAAAACTGGAAGGGCAAAAGGCAGGCGGGGGTACTGGTGAGCTCCATTGAGCTGCATTCCAAGGGTAAGGCCAGGGAACTCCAGAGAAACATGGTATCTGAGGGGGATAGCCCTGACAACTCTGCATAGCTGATTCTTTTGACACACTTTTGCCTGCTTCATCGCTTGAATTTGACGCCATGACAGAAGATCCATTAGAATGGTCATCACCGTTTTCACCACCTCCATATGAAACTGGAATCCTTAATGCTTCAGGTTTATGAAACACATTCATTGTGCAGTTCCGCATTGTTTCATCACCAAGATTCAATACAGAAGCCATTGATTCATGAAGGCGTGTATCAGAGGCGAAGGTTAGCACTGTTCCATTAGTTTTCAGTGAGGGATGGTGGACTCCATTTGGAACATCAGTTCGAACACTCTGAAGAGCTTCAGGAATGGTTATGTGACGGTAATGAGAGGCTGAGTTCTTGTTTTTGCGACGACCAGCACCCACGGGCACATTCCTCATGGTACCGCCAGCTGTCCAATATCTCTGACAATTCTTGCAGAAGTGTCGGGGTTGGTTCACGTTGTAATTGTTGTAGTAACAAAACTTTGTATCCATGCTATTACAGCGCGGGCATGGAATGATCTTGTCTGGTTTCTTCAGGGTTTTCTCTTGTGAATTACTTGTGTCACTCTGTTCTTCTTCGGTCTTTGAAGTTTTCAACGCCGCGCTCTCTGTCTCAACAGAAGGTGTTTTCCGGTTTTCACTTGTCCCTGAAGTTGCATCTGGATTTGAAGACTCTTTGGTAGCTACAGGTGAAGTTCGGTCTTCATGTTTCTCGATTGGTGTTTTTTCCATCGAATCCTGAATTCATTACGATACAGTTAATAAATATAAGTACCAACACTAGATTCTTGAGAAACAAAAAAGAGAACATACTTTGAATGGAGAAACCAGTTCAATTTAAGCAAAGAAAAAAATTAAAATGAGGTTTATCCCATTCTCAATTTCTCCAAATGATAGTGGTTTGGGTTCAGTGACATTTTTTTCCTAGAACCATTAAGCTTAAACTAGATGCTATGCCCATAGCCAACTCATTCGCTCACATGGACTATATATTTATTTTCGAATCATCACAAAAAGGCAAGAGAAGATAATTTTGCAGAACAAGGTCGAAGCATTTCTTATTCAAAATAGCAAAACCAAGAAATGAGAAGCATTTGTGTTTTGACACACTGGACAAGCCAGAATGGTAAGAGAATCCAATTTATGCAAATCTGAATAGAGCAGAAAAACAAAATGATAAACCAGGAGATGAAAAAAGATTTTGCTGATCACTATTATGAGACTATAAGGGCAGAAATATATTGATCCAAGCTCCTCTAACTTAAAGGAAAGGGAACTTGACAGAAACCCCTACAAGGAGGCATGGATGGTGGTTTGAAATTTCAACTATAAGCGTCAAGGATTTTTGTTAGACAAATTATAAAAAAGTTAACCTGGAAATTCACTACAAAAAACATATAGCAGAAAGTATTTTAAGGCGTAATTCAAAATACCATCTACTTTTCATATAACAAAAAGGATTTTTGAGGGGACAATTGGTTTTCAATGATATACTTATGGAAGAACGAACACCAATTATATCTAACAATTCAACACCCAAAATCCAGATGGTCAAAGAGATTACTGGCTTCGCTTAAATTAAAAACATAAAAATTACCTAACAAAAATGGCAACAAATCTAATTTTCCCATTATAATAAAAAAAACATCAAATATGATTCTTCTGTGAATCATCTAACTAGTTACTTGACACACTTGTTAGATACATAGGCCTGCAATCTCCAAAGGAGCCTGAACCAAATCAATCATAAGCATAAACAAAGAATCCCAAATCACTGATTTTTCCAAACCAAAGCAAAACAGTGGGGGGGGAACCATTAATTCTTTTGATTTTTTAAGAAATGGGTCGCTCTCAAAATCCAAAAAAAAAACAATCAAGATAAGTAATAGCAGTCATTTTACCTTATCATCAGTTTCTGCATCTTCATCTCCATCATCTCTTTTATCACTGTTATTATAATCACCAGTCGTATTGGTCTCATCAAGAGAAGAGTTTGCACAAGATGGACGGTCTTGATCTTGACTATCATCATCACCACCATCATCCTCTGCAGTGGTGGTGGTTGTAGTGGTATCAGAGATCTCTGGCACTTGAATAGTCTTCCCAAACAACTTAAATGCCTGGTCTTTTGGCTCCGACATTTTTGCCTGCTTTTCTTTTATTGGACAACTAAAAAAACTGTAAGCCTGTAGAGAGAGAAAGAGAGGGGGATACTGCTGTTTTTAGAGAGAGAAAAGCGTGCAAAGAGATCAGACACTTAGCACCATGTGTAAACAATAGACTATATGTGTTGTGTTTCTGAAGTTGTGTCGAGGTGTTTTTGATCAGTTTAGGCAGGTGGGTGGTGCCACGTCGGCAGGTAGAGTTATTCTGAACCACAAGTAATGTATGTGGCCTTGAAGGAAAGATTTTCTCTCTCTTTTTTTATCTCTCCTATCTCTTATCTTTACAGTGAATTATATTGAGATTATTTTTTAAAATATTTTTAATTTAAAAATTAATTTTGACATTAATCTATCAATAATAATTTAATTTAAAATAAAATAAATACTTTTTTTAAAACGCTTTACGAACGTAATTCTAAACACCGCTTTATTCTCTTATAGCATCAGATGCTATTTTAAAGAGTTAAATTAATAAAATAACATTTTAAATAGTATAAATATATTTTTTATTATTATGAATACTCTTATTCCTCGTAATTGTAGCAGCACTCTTTTCCTTTCAATCCTAGACATCCATCCCTTTCTTTCTTTCTTCAACGCTTTCTTATCCTCTCTGAATAGCGATTATTATTATTATTAGTATGATTATTATTATTATTAGTATTAGTATTAAACAACAATTCGCTCTAAATAGTAAATATTACCTTTCATGCTCCTTTTTCTTTGCTATTCAACATTTAAAATAATTTACAAATATTGCCCTATAGTTTTTATATTGATGGATTATTGTATGAATAAATTATTATTGGTTTTGAATCTTTGATCCAATCGACAAATAAGTTGTGTCATAAGCTCGTATCAAAATAAATAATATAAAATAAAAGGTATGTATCGTAAGTAGTCTTATGGGTATGTTGTGATTTGTTATAAAAATGACTTAGAATATAAGATATTCTTAGGAGGGAAGGTAGAAATTAAGCTGATTTGGAAACCTTTTTCTTGTCTTATTTAGAAAGGAAAAAAGGCATGAAAGTGTTCTTGTTGATTAAGAGATTTATTGAATTTTAAACCTTTTTCTTGACTTATCTTTCCTTTTTATGTGAGTGGGATTTAAATTAAACTTTATTTGATAAATTTCAAATTCTATTGGTTTAGAAGTTTGGTTGAGATTGCTTTCCAAAAGTATATTTTTGTTCAAAAATATATCAAAATCAATATTTTTATTATTATTTTTGAAATTATCTTTAACATCAATACATTAATATAATTTAAAAACATCAAAATACATTAAAATAAAAATTAAATTTTATTAAATTTTTCAAAAATATTTTAAAAACAAAAAGTCAAACAAACCCTTCACTTTACTAGTTGAGTTTGGTAGTACAGATAAAAAAAATGTTTCACATTGTTTTTCAAAAAATATTTAAAAATAAATGTATTTTTTTATTTTTTATTTTAAATTAAAAAATATATATTTTTAGATATTTTCATTAGCATAAAAAAATACATTTACTAGTTGATTTTCTTAATAGTAATTTAAAGCGCGTAAACGTACAAAACATCTAATTCAATATACATTTATTCTTCTCTTTCATCTAATTCGTGTTTTTTTTTCCATGAAATATTAAAAAATATATTAATTTGGGGAGAATTCTTTTTTGAGGGAAAAAAAAGACTTCTCGGTGTTGCTCAACCATGATATTTTTCTTGAGTGGAGCAATTTTGTGGATGAGATCGCATGTTGGCCTATTGCTCCACTTTGAAGGCTTTCTATGTAGTCGTATTTCTTTCTCTCTTGTCACGAGGGATTGTATTTGGCGATATCTCCTAATCCGATACGAGATGTTGGTAGAGTTTCTGAAAAATATAATAAAAAATATTTTAATTGGTTAGTGTTTTAATGGCCATGAATATATCAAAGTCTTTCCTGATTAGACCTTTACCAGGACAAGAACATCTGGAAAGTAAAATTATATTGTGTCCTCTCTTTATCCTCTCTTTATTAATTATTAATTATTAATTATTAATTATTAATTAATTACTAGCCAACTTCGTTGATGGATCTAAATCGGAATTTCGAATAATCACAGCCACTTTTCTCCTTCTTTTGCTCACTTTTCTCTTCTTCTTTATTTTCTATATTTAGGCTTTATTTGACTCTCTTTTTTGTTTTATTTTTAGTCAATCCGAGTGATGGTGTCGGGCTGGAATAAAACCTTTTCATTTTTTTCTTTCCTTGTTACCAATGGTGCGATTTAAGGATACTTTTAGGTCAGCATAATTATTATTCAATATCAACAATTTTATTTTTTTTCATAAAATTGAATTTGAAGAAACTCCTGAAAATTCAGTGGACCTTATTTCAATTAAAGTAATAATTAAATAAATGGATTAGCTTGGTAATTAATCAAGGGGTGTATTGATAAGAGTGCGACCTTGTGGACTACGGAATGGAGGATGAATATGCTAAAAATACAAGTTGAATTTGAGTAAAAGGTTTAAATAGATAGGAATTATCTTATTCTATTTCCCATGATAAAAAAAAATAATTAATTAATTAAAATAAATAAAGAGGTGAATTTTGGTTTTTGACATCAGTTTTTACTTAATTAACATGTTTTCTAAATGATTTTTAATACATTGACCCCAATAAAACTTATTATGTTTAAACTATAATTATCAATACTTATTTAATATGAGAGAAGTAGACACACACAAAAAAGAGGAACAAAAGAAAAAAATAACCAATAATTTTTCTTAATGAATAATAATATTTTATATCAATTCCGTCATTATTAAGTAAATATTAATAATTAGAACTTGAATATTACATCATCTTACTATTAGTTCGCAAGTTATTATTATTAACTAAGAAGTCAAACCGAGTGGAGAAAATAATGTAGCACTTTACACAAATTACTATGGATTGTAATAGTATAATTATTGTTTTTCTTTTCGATACATAAAATTTAACTCTTGACCTTGGGGGTATTTTAGATTTTTTTTCACCTCCCTTGTTGACGTTATCAAATTGTTTGGTAAATATATGGATTTGCCTCTGAAAGCAACAAAAAGAAAAGTGAAATGTCAAGGTTGTTTTGACCCGTACATGCCTTGTAGGAGACTCTTTTGGTGTCCTATGGATGGTGAAAATATTCGGCCAATATGTTGCTAGATGCGTCGCCATGTCCTCTTCCACCAGGTGGTGTATGTGTCAACGAAAGACTAGTGGGTGGTTGTCGGTGGTCGGTTTTCCTTTTTTCACCCCATTTCTCTCTCCTACAACACCAAAAAACATCTTGGCTCTCTTAGTTTTTGTGTTGTTCATTGCAGTCCCTGCGCTTTTGATTTCATTTGTCTTCATGATTTCTTTTATAGAAAATTTTGTTTTTTGCAATTATACATTTCAATTGAAATTAATCATATATATTATTTTTCATTTCAGACCTTATTCTTTTGATTTTTAGTTTGGTTTTGATTCCTTTAATTTTTCAGTCTGCATGTTTTGATTTATTTTGATTTTGTCCTCCAATTACAATTGATCATATCTGCTATTCTTCATTTCCGTCCTTATTCTTTTGATTTTTATTTCTGTTAAATCTACTTAATTTTTTTGGTCTTAAGGTTTTGATTTGTTGTAGTTTTGTCCTTCGACTCAAATTGATTATATATTTTATTTTTTATTTCGTTCCTTATTATTTTAATTTTTAATTTCTTTAATTTTGTTTTCAATTCTTTTTGGACTATCTCTATGTTTTGCCCATGATTGTATGTGTATGTTTTTAATTTTGTTCTTTTTGGTAAAAACATTTTTTTATTTCTGTTGAGTTTAGTCCTGAAATTTTAATTTATGTTAGTAATCATTTTAAAATTGATATTTCTTATTTTTTTCCCTTTGTTATATTTTTTATTTTATGTTTTTTTATCTCTTCTTCAAATCATATGATTTATTTTATTCTACTAATATTTATTTATTTTTTCTCTTCTCATAAAGTTTTTGTTTAATTTATTCTTTGACGTAATTTCATGGTTTTCATTTTTTAAACAATAATAATGATAGGTTTAGCAGTTTTTTCTACCTATTTTGTTGCTTTTTTTTTTTTTGTAAACGTGTGTTTCTTTTTTTATTCTTTGGACAAATTTAATAATTTTTATTATTTGGGCAGTCATGGTGATGATGATAATAATAATAATAATAATAATAATAATAATAATAATAATAATAATAATAATAATAATAATAATAATAATAATAGATTTTCAATGATGTTTTTTCTCTTTATTAGTAAAAAATCAATGATTTATTTTTATTATTTAATTATTATAGGTGTTTACACAATATAAATTTTATTTGTTTTTTTTACATTACATTATTAAATAAATAATACTAATACAGTGAAATCAATAATTTAGGTATTCAATTATTACCTTTTTTTATGATGATGATAATTTTATGTTAATAATTTCATTAACATATGTTAAACAAATAAATTCATATAAATTTAAAATTTATATATTTTATTAGAAACTCGCGCTTTACAAAATTTTTGAATAGATTTATTATTTTACCAAAATTTATAGTATTATAAAAAACAACTCACATTTTTAATTTTTTTCGTTAAAAAAATATGATTCTGGTTATATTTATTTTAATTATTTTTATTTGTTGTTCTGTTAAAATTTTTAGGTTTTTGTTTTATTCTTCAAGATAATTTTGTGATTTTAATTGTTTACATAGTAATACTAATAATAGTTTTTAGTGATTTGTTTTATAATTATTTTTTTGCTTCGTCTTTTTTTATAGTTTTTCTTTTTCTTTTATTTTTTATGACAATTTAATAATGTTGATAATCATTTTAAAATTGATATTTCTTCTGTTTTTTCCCTTTGTTATGTTGTTTTGTTTGATTATTACTTTTATTTATTCTTCAAATCTAATGATTTTTTTATGATAATAATATTTATTTTGGTTTTTTCATTTATTTTGGTTTTTTTTATCTGCTGTTTTGTTAGAGTTTTTTACTCTTTGTTTTATTCTTAAAGATACTTTTATAGTTTTTATTGATCACACAATAATAATAATAATCTTAGTGGTTGTTTTTTTATAAATTTTTTCTTTCTTACTTTTCTATTACAATAAAAACCATTTTTATTTTTAATATTAATAACAAAAAAATGTTATTGTGTGAATCATTTATTTATGTTCCTTTGTTTTCAAATCAAATAATATTTTTTATATGATATTAATAATTTATTTTTATTTTTCCTTCAAGCTTAATAATAACAATTAAAATAATAATTCAACTAAATTATCATTCAATGTTGTATTTAATAAGAATTAAGTTTCAAGCTTCATATATAATATTTCAAATATAATATCACGGATTAATGGTTTGCAAAAATTTTATAACTCCATGTGGTCTTTAATTTTTTAATTTTTTAACTTTTTCTTGAAAATAGTATTGTTTAACATTAGTATTAAACATAAAAAAAAATTGTTTTTATAATTGCTTTAAACTCAACTAAATTGTTTTAAAAATTGTTTTTAAAATAATTAATATGACCCATAAAAACAACATACATACCCTTCATAGCATGATTTTTTTTTATAACTTGGATGTTTGGATTAGCTTGCGTGCACCTTGACTATTACCACGTGTCCTAGAGTGACCGATCAATTACCAGCCTCTAGTGATCCTGGAAGTTGTGAGACTCGAACCTGTAACATCTAGGGAGCAGACCTGGGGTCGGACCATTGAGTTGCACCCCTTAGAGTTTTCATAGCATGATTTTTTGAAGAAAAATGAAATTCAATGTATCGTATGTTTATAAGTATGTTGTTATATGAAATATATCTAGACATGCCTACACACATGCATGTATATGTTGTAAATATAATATTATAGATGTAAAAAAAATCATGAAAAACTATTTTTTTATATAACACCCATTCAATATTTTTTATTTGTAAAGTTTCCAGGCAAAAATGAGTGAATAGTATCAAGTCAAGGCTAGATATTTTGTTGTTGGGGATTTTGTTTTTAAGTTTGGCGAATATAATGATATTTTGATAGGTCTTTTAAATAAAATATTTCCCCGCAAAAAGGTCTATGCCGTTATCTCTAGATCATTTATGTACTCTATTTAAGGACTCTACAAACACCACAACTAAATAAAAAATTCAATTGTTATGTTTCATTTCGGTCTTTATTCTTTAGATTTTTTTTTTGTTTTTCATTCTTGTTATTTTTTTTTTCCGGTATTGAGGTTTTAATTGTTTTATTTTTTTCATTCGGTTGAAATTGACCATATATTAAGTCCTTTATTTTGATTCTTATTCTTTTGATTTTTTTAATTCTTTCAAGTATTTAGTTTTTTATATATTAATTTTATTATGAATAAGGTGTTGAAAATAATGATAACAATTAGTTTTAAATTTTTTTTCAAAATATGTTAGACTAATTATATATTTTGATATTTGTTTACTATTAACATAAATAATATAAAAAACTATTTTTTTTTATAAACTCTATTTAATACTCCACAAACCCCGCAACTAATTAAAAAAAAATCAGTTGTAATATTTCATTTCAATCCTTATTTTTTAATTGTTTTCTTTTATTTTTCATTCATGTTATTTTTTCAATATTGAGATTTTAATTGTTCAATTTTGTCCTCTGATTGAAATTGACCATATATTATGTTCTTCATTTTAACCCTTATTCTTTTTCTTTTTTAAAAACAATTCTTTCAATTTTTTTATATATTAATTTTATTATGGATAAAGTTTTGAAAATAATGATAACCGTTATTTTTATAATATCTTTTTTCTTAAAAATACATTAGACTAATTATATATGGTGATGTTTGTTTAATATTAACACATATCAAAAACCCCAAATTCCTTATAAACTCTATTTAAAACTCCACAAACACAACTAATAAAAAAAATCAGTTGTTATATTTTATTTTGGTCCTTATTCTTTCGTTTTTTTTAATTCCTGTTATTTTTTGATATTGAGGTTTTAATTGTTTCAATTTTGTCATTCGATTCAAACTGATCATAATTTTGTTATTCATTTTGGGCCGTATTTTTTTTTCATTCTTTCAATTATTTAGTTTTTTTTAAAATATTAATTTATTATAGATAAGGTGTTGAAAATAATGATAACGATTATTTTTAAAATATTTTTTTCCTGAAAACATGTTAGACTAATTGTATATTTTGATATTTGTGTGATATTAACACAATAAAATAATATAAAAAACACTTAAAAAATTCTCTATAAAGTCTATTTAAAACTCCATAAACACCACAATTAATAAAAAAAAACTTAATTCTTATGTTTCATTTCGGCCCTTATTCTTTTGCTTCTTCTTCTTCTTCTTTTTTTCTTTTCATCCTTTTTATTTTTTTTGGTATTGAGGTTTTAATTGTTTCAATTTTATCTTTTGATTTAAATTGATCATATATTGTATTATTCATTTCGACACCTATTTGAATCTTTGAATTGTTTTTAAACTGTATTGAACCACCTATTTGGCTAAATACTAGGTATGGACCCGCGCTATATTGCGGGTATGTATTTTTTCGGTAAAAAATAATATTAAGGTGATGCAAATTCTCAATATTTTTCTCATGAAAAAAATGTCTAAGTATTGCAAATGTGTTTTAAATAGATAAGATATATTAACAATTTGAGTTATAACACCAGATGAAATTAATGAGTTTGATTTTATTTTAATTAAATAGTAAAATAAAAGACAATGATATTAATTAGAAATTAAAAGAAAAAAATATAACGATAGGAGTACAAAATTGAATGACATCAACAAACATGAAAGAACAACGGGGAAAAAGAATTAATTATATAAAAAATCTAAAAAAAAATAATTAAAAGAAAGAGGATTAAAATCAAAATAAAGAAATAAATGAAAGAGCAATTAAATTCTTTTAATTTTTAGATTTTTTAAAAATTGGCTTTATCGAGCGCAGGCAAAGGCAAGTGGCTCGTTTCATCTCATTCACATCCCAGGTGCGGAGAAAACCAAAGACATGTTCCGAGTCGAAATCCACCTCAACTTGCTGATGTCAAGAATCCCGCGTGTGAGTGGGACCCCCACGAAGCTATTAAAAACCATTTTAAAAGAAAAAGCTTTCTGCCACGTCAGGACCATATGCCGAGTTGGCCCCACCACAAAAAGTAAAGTGAAAAGGCACACTTCATTTTCCCTAATCCCCATTAAAATCCCTCGGTTTCGCCACACGTGTTCCCAAGTATCACGCGTGTAAAGCACCCACCAAACTTTGGCTTATTTGAAAAGGTTTAAATAAAAAAGACATGGTGACCAAAGATTTCAAAAAGAATCTACTTCTAGTGGCTCAGCTTTTTCCTGGTGCAATGGAAAGTTTATAAGGGGCTGCCACGTGTAGAATTTGCCAAAAGCTAGTTGCCATTGTTGCCAAAATTTTATGCTCTTGCAAGTTAATATATATATATATATATATATATATATATATATATATATATATATATATCAAACTATTCCTTCCAGAAGCTATAATAGTGCACTTGTAATTCAGTGTGCATATATATTTTTAAGGAATTGTTTTCTTTTTTAAAAAGAAATTATTATTTTAAAAATATATATATTAGAATGCGCAAATCCTTAAAAGGTTTATTTGATCAATAGTTTTTATTTTAATTATATTGTACTATCATTTACTATTTCATTAAAATTATTCAAGTTTATATTAAAATTTTTAATATCATACCAATTTTTATTTTTTTTTCTGTCGGCAACGTGGCCATCTTTCCTTTATTCGTAGATTTGATATGAGGATTAATGAGATAAACTAATCAATTAGTGTAAGGGAAGTAAGAAACTATTTAAAGTGTTTTGGGGATATCAGGAGATTGGACTTTCTATGCAATCAAAACGTGTAAAAGCAAATTTGGTTAAGACAATAGAGCCAAGAAGATTTAATTTCTTGTGTACACGTATTAAGGTTTATTTATAGCTATAATATGGGTTAGATTAATACTTTTCTAAGAAAAAACAAGAGTTTGAATTTAAAACATAATTTCATAAAGTGATGAATTGAATTGATTCAGATCAGCTCTAACTAATTTGTTAAATTCATAATCTAGATTTTAAAATCATGATAAATCTAAAAACAAAATTAAAACCAATTTATCATATATATTATTAATCATTGAGAATTGATTTAATGTGACATTGTCAACTTAGTGAGTTCAAAGATATCCTGAACAACCGGCAAAATAAATTGACTTAAAAAACTCAAGATGATAATTATTTTTTAAATATTAAAACAATAACATATTGGGTCATTTTGGTTAGTCATGAAATCAAGATAACCACAGAAAAAAATATGAAACTTAATTTCTTATCAATTAAATGTTGAATGATGAAATTAAAAAAAATATCTAATAAAATAATCTAAGTCAACCTATATTCACTTGTAAAACTTGCAACTCGGGTCACGTGGTTGAGATAAACTCATAAAAAAAATAAAAAACCCCGAAACTCAAATTTTAATCAACTCAATATTGGAGGATACAATTAATAAAAAATAACATGAAAAAATAACCTGAGTTAATAAGCTAAATCCATAATACGAATAATGAGATCAGGATAAGCTAAACTCATAGAGAGAAAAACGTAAAAACGACCCAAGTTAACTTAGGTTAATATACCAAATACATGACTCCCGATTAACTCAATATTAAAAGATATAATTAAAAAAGTTAAAATAAATATAAGAAAATTGTAATAAATTATCAATTGAATTCAAATCACTAATGAAATTGAATTCAATCTCAGATATGATTTGTTCCAAATAGGTTGTAGAAGTTTTCCTATAAAAAACAGCTATCCAACGAGTCTTTAGTTATTATGTATTAATTCTTTGTGGTTTTTACATGCCTTGAAAATGTTTTTGTCCTACCTTTAACAACAAAAAAACATTTGCATATTTGTTTAGCTTAATTTAGTGTTGATTCGTTGCAAGTCCAGTGTTAATTCTATTAGGTTTTATAATTTAAAAAGTTTTTTTTATAAAAAAAAGTCGATAAATTAAAAAAAAATTGATAAAAAAATACGAATAAAACTAGTGCATGTTCTCAATGTTTCACTATAACATATAAACGAAACACTGTTTTTTTTTGGTCCCCAGGATTCTTTACACTTTGATCCCTCTATTTGTTTTTTTTCTTATTTGATCTTTTAAAATTGCTTTGACTTTCGAATTGGTCCTGGAGAATTGTTTTGCAAGCCTTGGTATGGGTATTTCGGGGTTTCAAAAAATATTTTGTTCCTCGATTGAAGCTCATTTTGAAAAAGGATAAATTTCATTTCATAAATTAAAAATAATTAAAGTTTAGGGGACCGAATTTGAGGCTTAGGCAAAGGGAGAGTATGTTTTTCTTCGTCACTCAACAAATTTTTTAATTGATCCATTCACATTGACTTTATTTGGCATTGAGCTTTGAAGTTTATTTAGTGTGCATAGGTTTCAGATTCAGTCAATGTCTCAAGAAAATCATAGTCTTTTGAGTGATGCTCAGCTTGATAAATTAACATCTTGACCTTATAACCCTATCACAAGTTTGAAAGTTTCTCTTGGGTTGACATTTTTTTTTTCAGATTCATTTTTTGATTAATTTTTTATTTTAACATTTGATGTTGAGTTTGTTCGAAATTAAGAATTGTGATTTTCTTTGTTTTTTTTATATGGGGTTAACCCGATCTTATGATCTAAGTTATGGTCTGGTCAGGGGTTAACTCATTTTGTTTTTTGTATTGATTTTAAAGATTTTATTTTTTAGTCTTGTACTTGTAACACTTGGTTGGTTTGGAAATTGGGTTTCACATATTTTTTTATTTGGTTATCATGCTTTGCATGGTTTAACTCGCGGTTTAACAAACATACTTGAGTTTGCTGATGTTTTTTCTTTTCTTTTGTTTGGTGATTTTTTATTTATTTTATCACTCTATAATTATTATTTTTCCAATTTCTATATTCACCGGAAATGATTGAATTTCATGTTTTTTTTTAAAAAAAAAACATTTGTTTTGCACAGGTTGTTGTGACCACTCTTTTTATATAAAAATTAGTCCATTTACAATTTACTTTTTTAACATATAATTGAATAAAAATATATTATTAAATGCACTGAATTCTATAACTCGAGTTATTGCTTTTTACTCTTTAAAACACACTTTCAATATCTAAATGTTTTTTTTTTATCCAATCCACATAAATCTATAAGAAATAGAACAGCGGTACCGACAATATTTCTTATTTCACATGAAAATCTAATTCAAGCCACATTTTTATGGAGATATTTCCCTGTGATTTTATATTAATTTTATTAATATATCTATTTTTTTTTTAATTTTTCTTTATCCTTCTCCACTTGTAGCCGTGGCTTCGTCCTTGTTTACTTGTCCATTCAAAGCTCGAGAGGGCAAGGAAAATCTTGAGATGAGGCGAGTCACTCTTCGTGTAATTTTTCTGCAACTTGCAAGACTTTTGCATTTACAATTATATTTACTTTAATATTTTATAAACCCACGTGTGAAAGCTCAAAGAAGAAGCAAATATCTTGAGATGACAAGAATCTTAGGCCCAAATCTAATGGTATCTTGATTTTGACCCACAATAGGCCTGGCCCAGTTTATTCTACTACGGAAAATCCAGAGCTCATTATACTTTATTGCCTTTTTATTGTTAATATTAAAATGCCCAATAAATTGGACTATTTTTATCCATCCAAGGTTTTGCTTTGCGTACAATATTTGATTTTTTTTATTGTTTGTTCTTTTTTTAAAAAATTTTTGATTTTAAAAAATATAATTATATTTAAAATTTAACTTGTAAAACATATTTTTTAGTGTTTGTTTTTAGTAAAATATTTTACAGGAAAAATGATCAACATAAAATATTTTATAGTCAATTTTTGAATTTAATTAATTTGCTAGAAAATAATTTCAACTTATAAAATTCATAAAATACTTTATAAATAATAATTTATTTATAATATCTTCAAACTATTTTAATCATCTTCATCCCGGCATCACCATTACTATCTCCTTTCTCCACCAACATCATCTCACCACCACTTCTCTATCACCATCTTTGTATTACTACCACCTCCTATGCAACCATCACCTTAGGTTTCACCATTAACATGATCATATCTTCCATCATCATTGTCATTTCACTACCACTACTATTAAAATAATAATTTAGATGTAAAATCCAAGAAACCGTGATATTTACAGTAATGAGGGAGGAAAAGAAAAGAGAAAAGGGAGAAGATTATCAGCATTGGGTTGCTCCGTAATATAGAGGACACTTCTCTAGTGGCTATGGGATGTGTTGGTGATGAAGATGGTGGGAGTGGTGGCCAAAAAAAGCAAAGGGATCGCCAAATTTTAGCTGAATTTTAAAACTAGGGAAGGGGTTGGTTTCCCCCCCTGAATTTTAGCTTCTAATTTCCTTCCCCTCGAGCGATATATTTTATCTCTATGTATAGATGGTCAAAGAGGATAATCTTGTCTATATTGGGGTTGAATTTCAGCCATTGATTCAATGCAGAACTATCCAAATCGTTGGTTAAAAGTAAGTGTCATGAACTGTCAAGTTTGACAGTTGTAGCAGACTACATGAGTTGTCAACTTTTAGGTTAAACCATTGCATTTATGGTGTGAATAAGTCATAACTAACCATACCTTGATATAGTCAAGAATCAAAAGAGCAGTTTTGTGTATATTTTGTCAAATTTAATGAAGGATAAAAGTATTAAATGCACACTCAAAGTTGGTACCAAAACATGATTTTCAACATAATTTTGGGGAAGAAAATGAATAGTGATCAGACAAAGTTCAATTTGGTCTTTTATCTTATGATTGTTATGATTTTATCCCCAATCAAACTTCAATAGAGCCTCTAAATTTTCATGTCTTTTCATTTTGATCATTATCTTGGATTTCTTCAATTTTGCTCCCAATTGACCAAAAACTCTAATTTTATTGCAATTTACCCCTAATTTCAACCAATTGATTTGGTACAAATTAAATTTCATCTCCGAAAATTTCAATATTCTCAATTTAACCCGAATTAGGCTCCCAAACTTAATTTTCCACTAATTAAACCCCTAATAAAATTCATTTGACCCTATTTAAAGTATAATTAAGTCCTTGCACTTAATTAAATTCTTCAATTGGATCCTAAATTAATTCCTAAATATAATTAAACTTTTTTTTTGGCCCATGATTACATCAAATTGGCCTATTAAAAATATAATTCTGCCTTTCGACTTAATTTTTATGCAGATTTATCTAATATTAATTATTTTAGCCTTGAATCTGTATTTTCCTATAATTTTGGGCACAATAGAGATACGATCGGGATCTCAAATCTATCAAAGATTTTCAACTTGATTTTGTTTACCATGTCTACTTCTTCTTTTTCCCGGGAATAACCCATAAATAAGTTATGACAGTTGTTATCAAAAGCAAGAATATATGAGACAATATAGGATTTACTGAAATTTTCCTTAGCTAGTGGCAATACTATAGGAGCTTCACTCCCATGGAAAATAATGTAGGAATCAATCTTGACTTCTTTCCTTCAACAATTATCGTAATATGTCACCCAAAATTCATTGAGCCTTACCTTAAATCAAAATATTAAGTAAATAAACAACAACTGAATTCGATAAAAATGTTAAAATCAATCAATGACATCATTTTTTGGACTTGACTAAGATTTTCGAGTTGTAAAGGACTTCGGGTATCATGTATTTTTGGCATTGGAAGTCTTTGTACATACAATATTCCAAAGTCTGTAACATACTAAGAGGTTAAGGTTTATTTCTCTCAAAACTTTCTTCTCCTTTAGAAATTAATAAAAAGAAATGTATGTATATGAAGCTTGATCGTTTGGAATGATACTACAAGGTTTGACCTCTTGAGAAACCTTTTATTGTCTTTATTTCTCAAGCTATATACATCATCATCGATTACTAAATGCTAAGGTTGTTGCTAGATCTTACAATTTGGATGCTCGTTCCCTAAGAAAAATTGCAATTGGATTTGAGGATAACTTTGCAATTAGGAAAGATATTCATTGCCTAGCTTGAATTTAAAATAAAATCATGTGACAATTGTTTTAATATGGACCAATATGTAAATAAGTTTAAGGATAAAATTGAGAGCTTTTTTTTTATTTATAAAAAAACAATGGCTTGAGTTTAAAATTGACAAAACACTTTTCAATCTAACTTTTATCTAGTTCAAATGACCCATTTTAATGCTGAGATGGGAAGGTTGACAAGAAATATTGCTTTTGGGCCTCTATTTTGCATTTGATCATTTTCATATCAAAAATAATTTTTTTTTTAAAAAAAATATTTTAATATATTTAATGAAATGTTTCTCTCTCTGGCTTGTCGATGAAACAAAAAGTTTAGGAAAATGTAGATGGATTTTGAATGTAGAAGTGAGGGGCACATAGCAAACGAGGGGATTTATGAAACTATGAGTCAAACCCATTGGTAAGAACCCTATCTTCCTGCACCAAAGCACCTCATAAGAGTTGAATATGTTAACCTGAAATCTTATATTTTGCCTCAACATCTAACTTGTGATGGTCCTCTCATTATATAAAACATTGTATTCCACACATTTAAGCAAGTAAATCCCTATATATGTATATTTTAAAAGAGAGACAATCATTTACTTTTTAACTCTACAAATTACCACAAATTTGTAAGTGCATGGATTTTTTAGTCTGACTTTTGCTCCAAAATACAAAATTCTCTCCTTACTTTTTTTTCCTATTAATATAGTTGATTGAGTCAGTTTACACGCATCTCAACTAATTCCATAAATTCTAAAATTAATAACTATATAAATCTCAAATGATCATTATATTAACAACTATTTAAACCTCAATTACCTTGGTTCCACGCTTGGTTGCATTTCCCTGTAGCACTTCCACTAGTCTTTGCGCTTGAAAAGGTCGTCCAATGGAGTCCCCACCTCTTCAAAACGAAACCCTAAAATATAACATCTGAAAAAACTATTTTTTAATGTAATAGTTTAAAAATACATGCCCCAAAGTTCTTGCGGAAACCAATCTCCAAATCATCAATGTCAAAAAAGAGATTGAATAAAATCTCAACTTTACCACCTTCTTGAGCTAACGTGGAAGAAGCTTCATTCAAGAAACAACACGGTATTGTGCTTCCTCGTAAAAAAACCAGTTATGGTTTTTGGTGTCCAATATAAGACCGGATATGATTTTTTTTTTTTATGGTTTTGTGTAATGAAACAAGGTTTGCAATTAATTTCTTAGACAAGATAACCAAAAAAAAACGGGGGATGTTTATGGCCATTTAAGATTATAATCCTGTTTTACACTGCATTTTTAAAAGTTTTTTTTTTAAATTAATTTTTTATGTTTTTATATTATTTTCATATGATAATGTCGAAAATAATTTTTTAAAAATAAAATAATATTTTAATATATTTATGAACAAAAAATATTTTTAAAAACAACTTGAATCACACTCTTAAACAAAATTTTATGTCAAAGTTACTATAAAAATCCCTCTATATTTAACTTTACACGTTAGGCTGAAAATATTTTGTTTCACTTACTATTTTTAAAGAAACAAAATAAGTTTAATGTGAGATTTATTACAAAAATCTTTGAGTTTTTTATATTTTTTTTATTATGAAAACGTATTTACATGAACTGAATAACATCACTACGTTAAAGAAGCAACAAATTATAAAGATAACAGTTTACATTATGAAAACATATTTGATATCAATTATTTTTTATTGAAATAATAATGTATCTCTTTAAGAGTCAAACACTATTTTCAGCCACCAGTCGCCTATAAATAGTGAGTCAAAAGAAGGACTTTTATCTCTACACGCTAAGAAAGTTAAATCAACTCAAGAACCTTCGGTTTTGAGAAATAAGTCGACCATTTTCGCGAATGAAGTCAATGCATTACGTTTTATTATGGGCAATCAAAGACTTTTGAAGCATTTGAATTGATGAAATCAAAAGCGAAGAAAACTGACAGCAACATTTGTAAACACCAATAAATATATTTTCTCGGTATATATTGAGAAAATTAAACTGAAAAATATAATAAAAAAACCAAAAAATACAAGGACATGTAATTTTTATATACATAGTTACTAACAAAATTAACTTGGTGGTAAGGTTTGTCCGTAAATATATCGTTGAAATATTCTCTCTGTATTTTTTGCATTATTTCTTTAATTAACTTTTCTATTATTAATAAATTATTAATTGATATTTTTTTCTATTATTAATTTTTTTTCCCTTTATTTTTCCAATTAATTTTTCTGTTATTAATGGATCATTACTTGATAATTTTTCTGTGCTTAATAAAAAAACATTGTGTGTTTTTTAGTCTTATATGAATTATTTTTTGTTAACATTATAGAGTGCTTATGGTTGTATTTGTATTTTTTTTTATAATATTATTAATTGATGTTTTTTTTGTTGGATGGATGATTAAATAGAAAAATTAAGGTGTATAGTTAAATAGAGTTTTGGTTTAGCAACTCAATTGTTAATAGTTGAAGGAAAAGTGTGAAGGAAAATTTGAATTGTTTTATAGCAATCCAAATAGGAATATGTTGTATATTTGCAAGTTTAATTTTTTTGGGTAGTCCCCTGTATAAAAGTGGTGTTGCTGATATTTTTTAAAATAAAAATAATTTAGAGTACCTTAATCCTTTAACTTGTATAGATATGGAGGGAAAGGTCTATTGCATGTCATATGGACAGGAACTATACTAGTTATTCTAGCAGCAATGTTGATGACCACTGGAATAATGACCTTTCAATATAAATTTGTTTTCCTTTCATATTGAGATGTTAATGATTTTTAAAACAATAATTTCAATTAACAAATATAATTAATTTAAAGTTTACAAACATTGAGGCTTCCAAACAATAACATTGATGATCAAATCATCGATGAAAACTCCATTGTTTCAATGGAACTAGGTCTCCAAACATCCTGAATGGAAACCATAAGTGGATGCATGATTTTTGAGGTTTAAGGTTAGTATTAACTAAAATAATTTTTTTACTATGTTAATTATAAATATTAATGAAAATTTTCTCTTATAAATTTTAATAGCAAGGGAAGCCTGAATAAGATAATCTAACAATATTATAGCGATAAGGGTTTAAGAAATCACACTACAACTAAGTAACATTGAGATCAAAATATTTTTTTAATCTAAATGTTAAAAATTCATATTTCATTCACAAATAAATCATTTATATCATATAAGTTGCATGAGTTTTGCTATGATGTGCAAAAGAAAACTAAAAAAATATATGAAAGAGAGCATCCATGATGGAATGACATAGAGGATTTACAGGAATTCAGATTGTTGTATGTCTTAGAGGTTGTATGGTAGAATACATTCAACACATGATGTCAGTGTATTTTGTGCGATTATCACAATCCAATATAAAAGACCAGAACAAACTTATTCATGATTTCCACACTCACCAACATCTCTGTTATATTTATTTTTCATGAAAAGTGGATGGTAAGATTATGTTTTATTACATCTATTTTTTATATTTTTTTTATAAATATCTTTATTTGACAATAATTTTCCCTTGTAGGCTACGGTCTATGGATTCGTGTCAAGCTCGATGCATCAACTTGTGGATAACCAATCTCATCACTTTGTGTTATGTTATTTTTCAACCATTTTTTAAAGTTATTATTTCTTTAATTTAATGATTTTTTTTCCAAGTTACATATAACAACTAGTTAAAGGAGAGACATGGAGAGGATCCTTTGACCCATTCGGATCTCGATCAAGATTTGTGGTTGGAGTTAAGATAATCAGGTGGACCTGATAGAAACTGAGTGTATAAAATATCAAATACTATGACTAAGAACTAGTAGACTACTTATAATGTTTTGACTGTTAGATACTCACAATCTGTTCCAAGCACCAAAACTCTAGAGTTCAAAGTGATGTCAGGCCATAAAGTTTAGGCTCAGATGACCCATTTTAATGCTGAGATGGTGAACTTCACCGATTGCTAATGGAGATGAAATCACATATAGACGGTTCATGTACTCCTTTTTATTAGCCCTATGTACTTCACCGATATTAACCTCTATTTATTTGATAAAGTAATCCACATTCAATAAAATAAATTATTTTTGTTATAATGCATTAAGGGAATGGTTCTAGGATGTCCATTCTTTATTGTGAGAAGGGAGAAGTAAAGCAATGGCTATCATTTATACCGAATGATAATGTTGTACTAAATCAAATCTCTAGCATTTATCACATTTCTTGACTGGATTTATAATGTCTTGGAGAATAATGGACTAATAAAATACCACTTAAGTTGTTTGGATGGAAAAGGACATTCACACCTATATTTATTTCACAAACATCTTTACAAATATCTTTACAGATCTCTTTTAGTATGCAATTTCTTTTTTCTAAAGACAGACACTTTAAGAGTGGATCCATTACTACTAACCTTCAATATAAGACACCACCCACAAGATAATACTTATCATTTTTCTTGTTAGACAAATTTTCTTATTCCTATTTAATGGAAGGACTTTTATGTATAAGTATTATTTGTGTCATACAATGGTGGATGTTGCAGGACTTAATTGAAAAACTAGGTAAGAAAATGAAATAATTATAATCACCACTTAGTAATTAAATAAAACTAAAAATCCTAAAATTGACTAAAATTTATTTTTTTAGAGATTCAAGTATCGAGTTTGTTATGCTTAAAGGAAAGTAGATATCATCCTTACCATATTCTTTTAGATGAAAGTTTAGTGTTTGTAGTGTTTTCCTAAATTTGTTTTATGCTATAATATTCAAAACTTATTCATAATTTATTTAAAAAACTTGGCTTCACTCTGTCAAAATAAAAGACCCATCCAAAAATGACATATGCCCTTAAAAATTAAAGGCTCATAAAAAATTAAGTCAATGTTTAAAAATAGGAAATTTCATCAAGGGCCTAGTAATTTTAGTGAAATCGTAATAAGATAGTCGTACTGAAAGGTGCGTCTGGATTACTTTTTTGTTAGGTAGTGATAATGCTTGTTGTGTATTTTTGTTTGACACTTGTTAACACCCAAATGATTATTAACTAAGATCATGTAAAATTATTATGTTAATGTCATTTGGTATTAAATAAAAAAACATTTCTCTATCAAATACTTAATGTAACTTAGATAATCTATGTATTCGTTTCTGTATACAAATATAGAAGAATTTTACAATAAGAAGCGTATAATTCATATATATATATATATATTGAATTATACACTTCTTATTGTAACAATGTACTAATTAAAATGAATTGCTGATAAATATTATTGATGTACTTCCATTTTTTAAACTTTATATGATATTAATATTTAAGTGTGATTAAGAAAAAAACAATTATTGGATAAATGAGATACTTCTCACTAATTTATTCAAATGTGATTATATGATATGCTACATAAAATTTAGTTTTTTTTCTTAAAAATCAAGAGACATTTCGGCTAAATATTTTATGAATGGAAATGCCCTTCCTCTAATCTGACTTGTCTAAGAGTGAATTGGATGTAGACAATAATTATAACTTATAAAATCACTTTTTTGACATGGTGTGAAAAATATAATGTAATCAGATTGTAAAATCATAAGTATATTTTTTTAACTATATATTGACAATTTCAGCCAATAAATTAAATTACATTAAAATATAATAAAAAGAGTCAACAATATTATAATCAATTAATAATTTAAATAAATAATAAATATAGATAGTATAAATCAAGAACTCATAGACATGAAAAAATAAAATATTTCAAAATAAAGTTTTCCAATATAGGCAAATTACTAAATGGTAGTAAGTTCACAAAAACTCCGTGACAACTTGGTTATTCTCATCATAACAAGTCATAATGAACCTCTTTTAGGTTGCAAGTTAATGAGTATAAATTAGTAATTAACTAACATGAGTCTAATAATTAAAATAAACTATTAAACAATGTTTAATGTGGTAGAAAAAAATTAAATTAGAAATAGTTTTTTAACATGAAATAAATAAATAAAACATGATAATAAAAACAAAGTCTTCATTCTAAATTTTTTCCATTTAGTCTGGATCTCTATTTTTCACAAATTTCTGGTAAATTTAAGTCATGATTTCAAACACATAGTTCTCTCTCGTACGAATAAATTATTGAGGTTATCATATATATATATTTAAAAAATATTGAGATTTATAGTATTCCTCCCATCTAGAATCGCAACAAAATTTCATCTGTAGCTCCAAATGTGTCCAAACAATCCATGAATATCTAGTTTGACAGATTTGATAATATTCATTTAGTAACTTTGGTTCTCTGAAATAATATATTTTTGAATTTGCTTAATCTAACAATTACCAAAATATATTTTTATGTATATAATATTTTCCTATAAAATTTCAACTACATCCAATATATACTTTGATCTCACAAAATCATAAACAAAGATTTTAAGGCCAAATTCAAAACTACCTTGGTCCATATCACAAATTTAGTAAACTCGTAAAATCGGATCGATTTTACCAATTTTGCACGAGTTAAGTTTGATTTTACTAATTTTCGAGTTTTGATCCGATTTATCACATTAGTACATGCTGATTCATAAAATCAAAAGATTTTAAGAGTTGACTCATGATTTTGACAACCCTAGTTATACGTATACATAATTAGATGTAGTCGCACAACAAGCTTATGTTCTTATGATTTTAGCCATTATCATTCCTCATTATAGATTTTATTTTTTTCTTAATTAATTAAATTTTTATTCAATTAAGGTGGATTTTTTTTTATGTATCTTGTAGGCTTGAGTTCATACAATTACCATTAGCCAAATTACAAATCTAAGTTCTATTATATAGCTTCATTGTATTGTAATTATTAAGTTTTTGATAAAGTATATGTCACATCATATACATGTAACTTTGATTCTATATAATTGTTTTTTTAGTATGATTTTTTTTATCAAATAAATTTTTATTTAGTTTTTTTTCTTTAATCCTTTTCCTTATTCTTTGTCTATTGGATGTTTTTTTCCTCCTTCTATCATTTAAAAACTCCATAAATACCCCTTGTTCCATATGCTCATGCATCATCTTTGTCATTATTAAACAGTATTTCATCCTTAGCATCAATTTATCCTGTGTATGAACAAAGATTGGGAGTTTCAAAATCATCATCTTCTTGTTGTCCATTTGAATCTTCATACATAAGACGCCAACTTATCACATTTAAAGGATTAAAAAAAGCTGAAAAAATAATAATATGTGAGAACGAGTCATTACAATGATGGAACAGAGGAAAACTAGCGGTCCGCAGCAATTCAGTCAATAAAATTTAAAGATAACGTGTAGTTTGTTGTTGGCAAATGTTGTTTCCAAGGAGAATTTCAAACTTGAGTTGTTGACTAATGTGGTGCTTTTCCACACCGTGATCTAACCTCTTCGGCACATCTAAAAAAATTGATTTTATTTTTATTTTTTATTTAAAAATGATTTCAATTTTTTAAAAAATAAAAAAATATATTTAAAAATAACCACAATATCAAATATCCGACTAATTATCTTCCTATGGACGAGGATGACAATACCATCACTTCTCTTTCAATGTGGTTGATGGAAAGTTTGAAAAAAAGAGCCCAAACGCGTAACATCAATTTATGTGGCGCGTGAAACCTTTCGCGGAGTGAATTGACGCCATGTTTAGTTTTGAGTGTTTCAATGGCAATAATGCAATTTCAGGTTTATTTTTATTAGTCTTTTTTAGTTGAGTGAAATTCGAAGACTCAAACTCGCATTATTGAAATAATAATAATAATAATAATAATAATAATAATAATAATAATAATAATAATAATAATAATAATGATATGTTAGGGCCAACCAGCAGATAGCACATCAGTTGTTATCAACATGCCACGTCGATATCATAATGAATGAGTTATCTCGGAAATTTCTATTGACAACCAACACCGAGCCATTTTTTGGGGCATGGCAGTTGATCTTCGATGGCGGTGGAAAGACGGGGGACGGTGGATTGGGTGCTGGTTCAGACTTCGTCTTAGAGGTATTTGTCATTGACTTTTAAAATTGTTTTTGAAAAAAAATGATTTTTTTATCTGATATTTTAAAATTATTTTTATGTATTAATGTTAAAAATAATTTTAAAAAATAAAATAAAAATCATTTTGATATATTTCTTAACATGTAACACTTTAAAAAACAACTTTAAACAGATAGACTTGTGACCGAGAGGAAAGGAATTGTGTTTCACGAAGCAACATATTAAATTTAAATGTAAGAGGATTTCATAATATAAAATCATTTTATATTTAATTAATATTATGCTTTTTGTGAAAAACGTTTTAACAATAAGCTCAAACTCATGACCTTAGGCTTGCCCTACATGTTTTACACAAAGTAAGTTGTGACACAAATTTAAAATAATATATTAATCTGTTTTAATATTCATATAAATAGTTAAATCGATCCATGTTTTAGTAATATCTATTTTCCAAACATGAATGAATATTGACTAGTATTTCAAATTTATATTTATTTATTAAAGGAAATATGAGTATAAGATGTAATTACGTGAGGCTAAATAAAATCATTATTCTCCCTCAAATGCCGTAATTAAAATAAGAGGACATTTGTGAATCCCAATATTAATTTGTTAAAAGTATTATTCATCAAGTTTGATATTATTTTTTTTATTATTGGATTTTTTAATTAGCTAAAGCTTTAACCTCATATTTTAAATATATTAAATGTTAGGTTTTATTTTTTCCCAACCACATAGAGAAAAGATTGTTTGGGTAATCAAATAACTTTTGTTTTTTGTACTGGTTTTTGCACATAATCGAATTTCAAATCTTAGTTTGGTTATTTATTTATTTTAATTGAAAATAATTTATCTCATTTTAATTTTAATCACATACATATTTTTTAAACTATAACTAAAAATATTTTTTAAATTACAGCAGCAAAAACTATCAGTCAAACAATCACTAAAGCTAAATAAACTTAGTCAAACTAAGTTTGAGCACATCAAAACTCAATTGAGTTCATATACCGACCTCAGCCTACCATCGAATCATTTCTACTTAATTACTTCTTTTATACCAAAATAAAGTTAGCAATTGATGTGTTTAATTATGAGACTAATAATAATAAAGAAGAAGAAGAAGAAGAAGAAGAAGTGGGCCGGGCCCATATCATGTACCCCACCAAATCATTCACATATAATTGTTGAAAGCCCACCTAATATCAACCCTCGTCTGTGCCTTTAACGTGTAAGAAAAGACCTTCTCTTTATTTATTTATTTATTTGTATTTATTTATTTATTTATAGATTGATAAACTTGTAAAGCAAATCATAAATTAAAAAAGAGAAAAAACAGCAAGGGATAGCGATAGATTAAAAATGACCTTTCCTTGGCTTCTCTACTTTCTTCTTCGGCTGGCCAACTTCATAGCCGGCCAGGCCTGTTAAAGCTAAAAGCTCAACGCGTCTAAAGATCGCTTCTTTTTATTCTCCTTTACTCTTGGTGGAATCAGTCCAATCTTAATTGAATAGTACGGTCTTCTCTGGGAACTGACAAGAATACTACTGTCTTTTGATCTTCAACAACACGTGAGATTCTTGATCTTTTCGATATCTTACGAGGTGGGTCGATCTTATTTTTTGCTCTAGATTGGTGGGTTTCAATTGCTCTTGTGATTTGGATTGGTTAAGATCGGTGGGTTTGAGCTTTTCTTTTTATTTCTCTTAAAAATTATTGGGTTTGATCTGAAATGGTCTATATCCATAGCTCGATCTCGGTCTGCAACTCAGTTGACCAATCATCGACAACTTCCATGGCAAATTCTGTGAATTCCAGTGAGTTTAATCCAAAATCAAGGCACAACATTAATCATGTGCACAAGAATAAGAAGACAGTGAATGGTTCAAGTTCTAAAACTATACCTGTCTGTGATCGATCTCGATCAGCTGTTATTGATGTTCTGATCTTGGTTGCTGTTATTGGTGCCTGTGGATTCTTGTTATTTCCTTATATCAAGCTTGTAACTCTTGGTTTGATTGAATTTGTCGCTGCTATTCATTATGTGGTCAAAGAAGAGGTTATGAGAAACCCAGTGATATTTGGATCTATAGGGATTAGTACTTTTTGTGTCGCTATAGTTGCCTGGATAGTGATTTTGTGTACTACTAGGAAATGTGGGAATCCAAACTGTAAGGGATTAAGGAAGGCGGCAGAATTCGATATTCAGTTGGAGACCGAGGAGTGTGTGAAGAATTCTAATGGTACTTTGGTGAAAGATGGACTGAAACGGGGCCTTTTTGAATTGCCTCGTGATCACCACCGTGAATTGGAGGCTGAATTGAAGAAGATGGCACCGACTAATGGAAGAGCTGTTCTTGTGTTTCGAGCAAGGTGTGGATGCTCTGTTGGAAGATTGGAGGTTCCGGGAACTAAGAAGCCAAAGAAGATCAAGAAGTAGTATTTTACTTTTATTGTTAATTTTATAGGGACGATACAACCCCATACAGGAGTAGTCATAAGGGAGAGAAGAGTGCCTTCCTTCTCCAATGGATCTTCTCAGAGCTATCTTGTCCTTAAATAAGCTCATGGAAATAAGTTGTAAGGGATTTTATATATCTATTTGGTTATAGTGGAGAATATAAGAATCCTTCCTTTCATTTACTTTATTTGGTATTATATAATAATAATCTGTTTCTTTCTTCCTGCCTTTGCTTCTCCATATTTTGTTTTGATATACTCATTGTTGTAGTTTATCGAATCTCATTTGAAATCTATAATGTTGATTGTTCTTGTTGAACTTCATAATTGGTTTGATCCTATCATAAACTAGCAGTTTTTGATTAGACGAGTAGCAATTGGACTTAGTTCCGATGAAGGTAAAGTACGGAGTTATATGCTAGCCTTTTCAGTTGGATGATTGATAGTTCTTCATAGATGTGCTTTGGCATCTATAAGTTTTTTTTATGATTGAAAGTTCTGAATGGATGTGCTTTGGTATTCATAAATGATTATGTATTGGCAAAACGTGAATCTTTGGGCAGTGATTGCATAACATGGAGCTTTCTAAATGTTAAAGTGTCATTAAAGTGACGGAACTTCTGCTCTACACACTGAACTATAGCATAAATTATGCATGATATTGAGCAATGGTTATTTAACTGTAATACACAAAAACTTCAAAATTCTTAATAAGTGAGAAGGAAGGCTCTCTTCAATAAGTTGCGTGTTTAGAAGAAAGGCTCTCTTCAATAAGTTGCGTGTTCATAGCTCCATTTTCTTTATTTGGTTTGACATGATTTTCAAATTTGGCATCACAATAGGAAAGAAAGAATTTACAATTTTTTCATAGAAATGTTTTTCAGCTGCCTTGTCCAGGCAATTTTGTGTGCCTATATAAGCTGTACGTCCTTGCTAACACTAAGAAGCTTGCTCTTCTGCAATATTATGATGGTAAAGTGTTTACCTAGATGACAGTGGCAAGTCCATATGACTATTTGTTTTTGGTTGGTAACGGAAAGAAGCTCCTATTTATGGATCCAAAATTACCTTTTATCAAATCTATATTTTATCATTGCTATAACTTCAAGAACACCGTTTTCTTTTAAGCTGAAGGAAAGATTTTAAATTTCCTCTCATTTATTCCGGATGAGCCACTTACAGCTGAAGACTGCACCCTCAGATTTTGAGTGATTGATTCACTTGTTTTGCATGTATCAACTTCTCAAGTGTATGATCCATGTGACTTTAGTTATTCCATAGACCATTGACTTTTTTGTTTTGCTGCTCTTCTCCTGGTTCCTTCTTCAATGTTGTTGATCCATTATTTTCATTAAGCACCAACTAGTGATAATCAATGAGAGTTCTTTAGGAGACTGTTCAATTATTATTATTGATTTAGTTATTTTCTTATCATTACAAAATGGGGTTCCTTTTTTTTTTTATCAAGCTGAAGTGATAATCACTTTGCTGTAAAATGAAGCCAAAAGAGGGTTGCCTGTGATTACCTCCAAAGAACAATGAATTAGCTATTCGAGTTTATTTATGTGAGGAAAGCATAAATTTTTCTCCCTGAGTATGATGATATGTGTTTCTGGCCTCTTTGACTTCACGTTTGCTACTCAGTTTTCTGATTACCATGTTTTGCGAGATCTTCTGGATCAGATGGTTAGATGTATTTTACTTGAACATATTTATTGATGATTCGAAAGAAGAAACCTACTCTACAAACCATAATTCTGAAGCATATGCTGTTTTCTTCTATGCCTTTTGGTAGTAAGTCGTATATTTCATGTTGTGATGTGCACAGAGGGCTTTTCTGGAAGCAGCTGGATAAAGATGGACTGTTTATTGTGTTTCAGAAATCTTCTGCCAATTGTGAAAAACATCCAGACACAAGTGCTGTTGGCTTTTTGAGGATCAATCATCTTTCTTGTTTTTATCTGAAGAACATAATAGATAGCCGACATAAAAGAGTGCAGATCGATAAGCACTCTTTCATAATCTGGTTCAGAGAACAGAACATAATCACAGTCAACAATACATTAGTTTTGCGACAACTTGATTCATGTAGAGAAGAAAGGCTGTGAAACTAGCAAACAACACTCTCAACATCCGCTCACACTCGAGTTATCTCAACTAGGATCATACAGAGAGGTCACCTAACAAAAACAAGGTAGCCCACCTAGTTTTCCCTGGCCACCATATCCAAACAGTTTTGGCCACACAATTTTGCCAAAAATAAGAGGCCAACTCTTTTTGACGAGAAAGAGATTGATGGGGGTTGCTAGTAAGCCCTGCCATTTGCGAACCACAAAGAATCACGTTATCTTGGTAGGCTGGAACCGGAAAGCACTTCTGTAGGTTCAGATTTATGTGAGATATAGGTAGCAACTAAAAAGTTTTGGCTCCTTGGCATTTAGATTTATGTTTGTTAGTAGGAATTGTGGATGAAGAATACTGGGGGGAATAATAAAACTACGGTAAAAATACTATAAAACAAAAAATAACGTTTGAAGGAAAATAATATCTACCAATTTAACAAAATCAACTATATCTTCCTAGCCACCCTTTTTTTATTAGCATAGATGTTCAGGTCAACTTGCGTGTATTTCTATTATTCCACGGGCCTCGAAGTGTAAGTCACCAGTGATTATCTGCAACAAACTTAAACTTTAAAGAGCTCTTTTTGGGTGAAAGAACCGTCTCTTGGGTTTTTTATTGAATTTTTGTAAGAGGAATAACAATATTTTTGGTCTATTTTATCAACACTTAAAACAATAATCAAATTGAAACTAAAGCTGAATTAAGAACTTTGAAGTTGTGGAATTTTTTGGGCAGATTCGAGGTAGCCTGGGTCTTCTAGGAACAAATGATTTGCTTTAAAGCAATTTCTCTCTAACTATCTTGATCTAACCCCAGACCTGTCTTTTTATAGTAGTCTGTACCCTGGTAATCTCGTACTTGTATTTTAATTAAACTTATTTAGGCTGAACTGATTTGTTTGGCAGCTGTCCTATCTTCAACGGTGTCGTTTCCTGCCTTGCTAGCTTGCTAGCTGTCCTCTCCTGGACGACGTCATTTTACTTTGCTTTTACTTTCAATGACCAGCTGTCGACTTATTGCTCTCCTCATCTCCCACCGTCCACGTAAGATGTACTACTTAATCCTGAACCTACACTAACACTCTACTTTTTCTTTGCTTTTGTAGGTTACCTGCCAGTGCACGTCTTTTCCTTCATTTCACGTCTCTTCTCTCATTTCTTGTGTCAGACTTCTTTAACCTTCTTCCCTCAGCTCCCCTCTCTCTCTTCAGTCCCGCGCCTTCTTCTCCCTTCAGTTCCCTCTCTCTTTTCCTCTTGAGCTAGGGTTTGGTTGGATTGCTATACTATCATATTATTAACCACAAAACTCGAACCTGAGATTAAAAGAAAAACAAACTGTTAATTTCAAACTCTTACCACTGAACCACTTACTAGATAGTAATTAGCCCACCCAATTTACTCCTAGAACTCACGACCCGAACCTAGTCCATCACGCTCAATGACAAGCAAAGCCACCAAGCTCCTCCTCCGCCTTTGACCTTTCCCGTTTGCATCCTCCTCCTCCTCTATCTATAGGAATTGAATCTTTCTTATGTAGCTATCTATATCAAATGCTCATGGTAATAAAGTTAGTGGGTTAACCGGGATTGATCAAAATCTTTTTTTTTTTTTTTTTATCTTTGCATTTTAATGTGTGTAGTCTAATTTTCCATTAATCATTGTGTTGTTTGATGATTGTACTTTATAGTTTTATTTAATTTGTTTTTTTTTTTTACCTTTTATGAGAATGAATAATTTTTTGATTAAATAAAAAAACTATTATGATAAATAAAGTTATTAAACACAAGTGAATATATAACCAGTGTTGTGAAATCAAATATCTTAATTTTAGCGGCCTCTTTATCTAATGTTGATTTATGTCATTAGATATGTGCACAATCATTTTGATTCACGGTTGAGATTTTTTTCATATCCAACAACACATTAAAAAAACATATATATTTATTTTGTGTACTGCAAAAAATATTTGGAGTGTGAATCTAATAGTTAATAGATTTGTGAACTCATTAAGTGCATATAAATGTGTAATGGCAGAGCCAAAATATTTCATGAAGCCTAAGTTACATTATATATAAAGTTAAAAGAGCTTAGTGTTTTCCTGGGCATTTTTCACTTTAAATTACTGTTTTACCCTTGAACATATGCTTTTTAATAAGAGTGTGTATTTTGGTAATTTCATGAGGGATCAAATTTGATTGCCTTCATAAAGGTTCCTATATTAATCTTGAATTTTTATAGTATAATAAATTTTTCATAGTACAATAACCTTAAAATATATTTTTTATTCAATTATTTCATAGGGATTTTTTGTTTTTAGTATTTTTAAAACACTAGAATGACTAAATTAACCTTAACATCAATTTTTCTTAGTTTGGCACGAAGAGGTGTTTTTATCATTTCCTTTAAGTTTTGTGTTTTTATTAAGTTAGGTTAGGGGTGATTTAGTGTGTTCTTCATTTGTATTAATTATTTGAAGGAAACGGATAGCATACACCTCCTTATGGGGAAACTCCCTCTTTGAGGCGAGTTTTTCTTCTTTTTATTTTCCTCTTCTCTCTCTCCTCCATATTGAATATAGTGTTACACATTAAAAAAACAACTTTGTCCTTTTATGTTTTGATATTTCATATGTGGGTCTCAATGTTTTGATTTTTATGTTTGATTCTTATCCATTTTATGAAATTTCGATTTGTTTTCAATTTTATCAATGGATCTATAATCCTAATTTGTAATTTCTTGAAATTTGGTCCTAATTCTCTTGATTTTTATTTTGATTTGAATTCTTTTGTGAATCTGACTTTTCTTTTCAATCTTATCCTTCCAATTTTGATGACATTTAAGGTTAAATTCTTAATGGTTAAGCCCTTAATGTTTTGATTTTAAATTTTGATTCACAACCTTTATATTATTATTATTATTATTATTATTTACAAAATCCTTGGATCCATTATCTTGGTTTTTTTTTGTTTTCAAATTTGATCCTTACTATCTTGATTTTATTTATATTTTTTTCATTTAATATAAGATTTTAGGTGTTGGTTCGGGAATAAATCTAATCAAGTGCTGGATCACGTGTTAGGTAAGTTGGCTCAAGTTAACCCGAGTCATATGAATGTTTTATTTTATAAAATATAAGAATGACATAATTTAAAAAATAAATAAAGGAAACTAATCAATATTTTTTCATATGGCCTTGGTTAGGTTTTCCACGGGTTGACAAGATCCTCATCCCATGTATTTTGCTCGTTTCACACCGTGTCAATCCATTGTCTTGTTTGTTATTGATTTATTTCATTCGCATGATCATGCTTTCGAGTTTTGACAATCTCATTTGGATTTGTTGGTGTTTTGGTTTATGAACTTTTTTTTTTTTATTTAGTGATTTCATCTTTATATGTTTCGATTTTTTGGGATTATCATTCATTACTTTTTCAATTTCTTTTTATAATGTTAAGTCCAATGTTTTTCTCTTTTAAAATACATTAATAGCATTTGAACATCTTATTTTACATTAAATAGTATAAATTAAAATCAAGCTAAAATATAAGATGTGTAGGAGTTGAGTGTAAAATTAATAGTTAGATTCACCTGAGATAATAATAGGAATCGATTGAGGAAAATATCAATCAATTGAGACAATCGACTGTTATGAGCCCCCATCGGAACATACATTAATAGTTTGAAAGAAAATTCATTATTTTTTATTATTTTTATTTGAAGTCAATAATTAAATCACAAAAGGACATAATTAACCCTTGAAAGAAAAATGACATAAGATGATAAGGTTCCACGCAAGGATTAAGGATAAGAATGATAGAGAAACTAATCCTTGAAAAAGACAACTTAAGCATTATTTGATATTGTATTTTAAAAATATTTTTGAAAAAAAGTGATTTTTTTTTAAATTATTTTTTTTGATATATTTAAATTATTTTCATATACTGATTTTAAAAATAATTTTTAAAAATTAAAAAAAATATTATTTAAATATATTTCTAGATAAAATATACTTTCAAAAATAATATCAACTACATTATCAAAATGGTTTAGAATTGAGTAAGGGCAAAGAAGAAACACAATAAAAGATTGTTTGATTCCCTGTTTTCTAATTTGACCACCTGAACTCACGGATATTGTTTTCTTCGAGGAAAATATCCCTCCTAATTAATAAAATGTAGATAATAATAATAAAAGATAACCTTTGTATTATGAATATTTGTCCTAAATCCACCGAAAGGCTTTTGAAAAATTAATACCTCTTGACGCAAGTAAATTATCATAAAGTTTCTATGATAAAAATATTAATAATAAAAATATTATAATTTGAAAAATCAATATGATTATTTTTATCAAAATTATTTTTTTGTTATAATTTCAAAATATTTATTTAATAATAATGATTAACAAAAGAGCTAAAACAGCTCGGGGTGGGCACTGTAGCGCTAGACTCAGATCGACTGTGGACTGGACATTTGGCGTTTGTGCGTCGCAGTTTGTTCGATCTCGCTAAAAATGAACAGTGCTCCGACGATTTCAGCCCCGGTAATAAGACAAAAAACCGGTCGGGCTGCGTGTAAAAATCGTTGAGGCACAGGGACATTCCTGTCATTGCTTCATTCTCTTTGCGCCCTTTTTTTCTCTTCATTCTCTCTGCGCCCATTTCATCTTTTCTTTTCGGTTTTTCCTCTTCATTCTCTGCTTCTGCTTTGGTTTTTCTGCGCCGGTTTTTCTGCGCGTGGGTCTAGGATGTGCCGGGGTTTGTTTCGAAGAGAAGGACGCGGGGAGCATGGAGGTGCTGAAGGTAACGACGGTGGAGGAGATTGTTAGTATTTTTGCTCGCCGCAAACACCGAGAAAGCTAGGGAGCCGGTGAGGTGGTCCTTTTATAAACGACCGCCTAGAATGCCGTCTTGGTTTTCACGTGGGACTTCATTGAGGTTAGTTAATTTGTGTTCCATGACTTACAAATTTCTTCATCAATATTGCCTACAAAACCTGATTGTGCCCATCAACTATACAAAAAGAATAGGTATGTAATTTTTTCTTGATTTTGTTGTTTTGACGGTTCTTGATGGGAGAATTGAAATGGGTCTGGTTCAATTTTTGATTTTGAGAAAGAATTTTAGTCGGTTTTGAGGGAGAATTAGGGTTTATTTGAGGGTGATTTTTTTGGGTGAAAGATTGAATCTTTTTAGGATTTATCGGGACGGGGTTGATTTTTTTTGGGTATGAAGATGTGAAAAAACAGGAAAAAAAACCTTATTGGTGGCGGTGGTGAATAATAATTGAATGGAAAGTGTAAGGTTTTGTAATAAAACTTTTTATTTATATGTGTGTGGGAATGAGAGAGAAGAGGAGAAGCTCCTGGGGGGCGATGACTACCAGATTTGTTCGTCTTCAAGCTCGGTAAGTAAGATTCAAAGTAGGATTAGAGATTGATGTGTTTGGTGATGCCCTTCTCCCATATGTTTTAAAAGTGTTTTGTAACCGTAAGGACATGGTAAAATTATAATTGTAAGACAGGAAGAAGAAGCTTTGGTTGTTCCGGGAACCCTTTCAGTGATGGTAGTGAGATTTTGGCCTGTCATTTCGCATGCTGATTTCCTGTGTTTTTTGCAGGTGACCATGCTGTGTTTTGACTTCTTTTATTTCTGTGCTTGGTGGGGGTGGTTTGAGCTGGGAGGGGACTGGACACGCTTATTTATAGTGTCTTCTCCTGTTTTTGGGGTTTCCAAGTCCTGTATTGCTTTCTCTCCCTCTCAGGTTAGTCTGTTGCTTCCTCTTTTTTTTGTTTGTTTCATTTCTGTCCTTTTTTGGCATCATATTAGTTGCTTTGTTTTAGTGTTTGTGCTCATTTTTCGGTTTTGACTGTTCAGATTATTGTCTGTTGGTTTTGCACTGCTGCTGCCAGTATTTGGGTGGGTTTTGGGTGCTCCTGCTGCTGCTTTAAGGTAAGTTATGTTTTATTTTATAGTTGCTTGGTGGTTTCTTTGCTTTCTTTATGTCGCTGTTATTGTTTTCCATTTACTGTTGCTGTTATTGAGGTTTTATAATAGTTGATTCAGTTTCTTTTTAAGATATAGCGCTGATTGTTTGTTTTCTTGCTTTGTGGGTTTGGTTGTTTTGTTGCTATTTTCATGTTTTTTCGGTCTCAGTTCTGAGTTATTTCTATCATTGCCCTTGCTGCTTTTTATGCTTCTTGGCTCTCCTTTTCTTGCGCTTATCCTTTCGGTCCTTGGCTTTTCGGCATGTTCTCTTAGTATGTTTTTGTTGTTTCGTGTCATTCCAGCCAGGCTGGCACTTGGAAATTGCTGTTTTGGTTGGGTTTTGTGGCAATGTTTTTCCTGATTTCTTTGCTGCTTTTTTAACCTGTTGATTAGACACTTTCTTTCATGCTTTTTATGCTTCTCTTTGTATCTTTATCTTGCATTTTCTGCTGCGAATGACTGGCTGTTTGGCTTTGGTGTGCTGGCGTTTGTTTGGCATGGGACCATTGAGTTTTTCAGCTAAGATTTATTATTTCATTTTCATTGAGTTTTGATTCCTTCGGTTTTGTTTTATGAAGCTGTTGCCTGCTCTTTATCACATTTTGCTGCCAAGACTACGTTTGATCCTTTGTGTTGTTCGTGCAACTTTTGAGGTTAGTTGTTTATGGTCTTCAGTAATTGTTTGCTGGTTTGTTGATTGATTTTTAGTATTGACCTCTCATGATCATCCATGGAGATTGCCATTGTTGTCTAGCTTTCGGTTGATGGCAGTTGATATTGCCAAATAAAGAACTTTGATGTGCATCACACTTTGATATATCAAAAATTAACTAGCATTAAAAACTCCATGTATTTTTTCATCAACGTTAACCAAACTTTTCATGCTTATGGTGCCTATAAATGGTGGGGATTGTTTGAGATCTTCAAAGAGCCAGCCTTAGGAAAAACCATGCAGAAATTGCACTTTCTGTTAAGTTATGGTTGATATGCTCAGATAGCACCTTAACTTGAACAAGTCAGATGTTTGTGGAGATGTTTCATTTTGTTGTTTGATAAGTTTGCATGTGTGTCTTTTCTTACAAAAACTATTTTGTTATCTATGGCATGGCAAGTTTGAGTATTTTTTCATATGATGGAATATAGTAAATTCATATAGTATAACTTAAATAAAGAAAACTATAATCATATATATTGCAACTGTTCAAAGCATCTTTGTCAATACAGAAAATGTTATAGGGTCAGGTTTCCACCCGCTGGCTACCCCTCTCTTATACAAACTTGAAAAGTCTTCAACCTTGCCTAATTTAGCATAAATATCTAAAATAGCTGAATATGTGACCTCATCAAGCATTAATCCAGTTTTATACATTCTTTCAAACCACTGCACAACCTTATCAAACCTACTGCATTTTTTAGCACACGTAATGATAGTGGAATAAGTCAATAACATCATCAGGCCTTTTAAAGTCAATATAGGCTCTAGAACAGGATTTCTGCTTCTGGCTAGGAAACAATTTTAAGAAACAATTAGAAAGAAATACTATCAATCAAACACTTCACTGAAAAAATGAATTTTGATTGATACCATCTATCTTCATGTCATAATTTGATTATACACATTACTAACTTGAAAGAGATGGCCTTTCCACATGACTCAACTCATTAGAAAACCATCAATGCAACTCTGTGTAGAATCGAGAAAGGTTTTGAAAAGGAAGCTATATAACAGTCCAAAGGAGAAATGCCACAACTAAAATTCCCTTCATGAATCATAAAGGAGGTTGTAGTGAGTGGTTGAAACAACTTTCCGATTATTTAGCTTTTAATATGCGGATCTTATTAACACATTTTCAACTTTAAACCAAAAATCTGAACTTCATTGAGCACACAAGTCCGTTGGGGTCTGGAAAGCGTAAACACTCTCTCGTCTCTCAATCTTAATCTGTTTCCAGAGTGAGTGATCTTATATCTAATGCGGTGTTTAGGGAGAAACGAGGAATGCCTTTGATCGTGGACCCCGGTCTTTACTCGACAACTAAAGCGAGATATCTACGGGCCACTCTGTCGAGATCTTTGCCAACAACATTTAAATTATTCACCGGTTAGTATTCAAAATCAACATGTCTTTTTCTTTCCACTGACACTTGCTGGTAAGATTTATTGTTGATGTGTAGTTCCTGAAAAGGAATAAATAGATACATATTAGGTTTGAATTGTTTAAATCAGCAAATTTTAACAATTCTGCTGAAGCTTTGCTCAGTTTGTAAATGAATTTATCAGTAACCTCTGCTTCTTTGATAGAGTTTTAAGTTTGTCTAATGGCAAATGCAACTAAAATTGTGTCTTCTTTTGGGTTTCCTCTAGAAATAAATGGAAGATGAAAGTGCATTCTGTAACTAACTAACTAACATGTTTGTAGTTTCATGGTGGACAAGTTTCCTTTTCTATATTCCTCAAGTTCATGTAATTAATAAAAACTGAAGAGTTAAAAGCTTTGTGTATTGATTAAAATTGCTGGAGGTATCTCTTTCATAGGCTGGCTTCATTATGTTTTTTTTTCCCAATTTAACAAACCAGGTGGTGTTTAATTGAGTCAACTATTAACAGGGAGTCCAATTGCAGCCTTTGCTTTTTCAAAAACCGAAGCCATGAATTTTGGTTATTGCTAGATTTCAATGGCTTCCAACATATACTTTGCTGTCGAAACACCGAAAAATGCTAGCAACTATGAAGACTCGTCATTCCCGCATTCAGCGAACTTAAATGATTTCCATTTGTTTCCCGCAGCCTCAGCATGGATGGTTCTCACTCCCTTATTTGTTGAATGCTTAATTTGGGGTGGGGATAATCTACCGCAAACCTTGCTGATTTATTACACAAACTTCATTTCCTCACCTGAAGGATACTTCCACACAGTAATATGCAATGTGCCGTAGTTTGCTCAAACTGCAGATCGACCCATGACTCGCACTACATTGCTCGGGACAATCCTCCCAAGCAGCATCCTCACATCCTCACCATCAATGACACGAACGAGATGATTGCGAGTGGTGCTGCCTTTGCCATAAAAATCAAACACGATGATCCTGTCTTGGATAAGATTGACAAGGATTTACTTTGCCGGAAGAATGGGAGCTTCACTCCTGGTTGATGGTGCTCTGGTTGTCCCAAATGTTCTGAGGTTGGGAACCTGGACAATATTAAACCAGGTTCTGAAGCTAGCAGGCTGAAAGACCTTATATCTAGGGTAGCATTGCTTACAAATCTTAAACAAAACCAATGTAAATAGCTTTCCCAGAAGTTTCTTGCTTGCAGGTGGAAAAGGATTCAACTTGAATCTACATGCGAGAAAATAGTTTATAAAAAAAAATTCTTTACTGAAAAAGAACCTTGATGCGAAAAAAAAATTCTCTCTGGTTATAGTTACTCGCTGATGGTATCTTTACTTCTATTATTGCTATTTTTACCTAGATTGTTTCTATTATTGTTAAGGTTAATGTTGTTCAAAATGTTTAGCTTTTCATTTGGAACTACATATCCATGTAGTTTCCTTGCTATAATTTGGCATAATAGTTTTCCAAGGCTCCAAATTTTTCCCAATTATAGCATTCTTTTCCTCTTTTTCTTTTTTTTTAGTGGTTGCAACAATTTTTGCAACATATGGTGTTAATTCTTGATTGTTTTTTTTTGCCCATTTCCAAAGCATTTGTTCTTAATTATCTATCTTAATGGCTGGTTTTTTCATGCAGCTTTTTTTCAAGATATTTGTCTGTATCTTTCTATTAGATGACAAGAATTTTTTATAGTTTCATTTATTACCTTGCAATGTTTTATTTTTAACAGGAAGATTAGCAACAAAATGAGCTGACTCATTTTGAAGAGGGGTTTTCACTTCGTCCTGCACCTCAACATTCCTTTATTTTGCAATGATGCACAAGTTGTATAATTTGCACTCTTTTGTCATCTTTTTTGACACTGCATAAATTCTAAAAGATTTAACATATGTTTTTCACAACAAACTCTTTTATGTACTGGTGTTTAACTTTTTATTCAGTATATAACATAAGTTTATCGTTATTGATTTAATTATATGATATTATATACACAGCTATGCCCGCGGCATTATTAACATAATAATAATAAGAATAATAATAATACTACTACTACTACTACTACTACTACTACTACTACTAATAATAATAATAATAATAATAATAATAATAATAATAATAATAATAATAATATATTCTTTTTCTTGCTTACTCTTTTATTAATGTTTATGAGTTTTTTTTTTCGAGATAATTTAATAATTTAAATTGTTTTTGCAATAATAGCAATAGTCATTTTATATCTAATATTACTGGAGATGAAAAACAACTCAAGAACAACAAATAAACAAATTTACCTAAGTTATCTACAATCAAAAAACGATACAAGTCACTTTTGTCTCGATTACATTGTTCCTTTTAAACGGCAAACAAGTCATTATTATATGTTTTAATATTTATTGCATATTATCGCCTAAAAGTATATAAAGAGATAAAAAAATGACCTCGGATTTTTTTTATTAACAAAATTAATATCAGCATTCTTAAATAAATTTCATATAATAATATGATGAATAAATCTTATAAAAAAAAATTAGCTTTGAATTTTAATTTTGTACTCTTTTGTTAAAGTTTATTTCTTAAAAAAAAAAAAAAGTTGGATTTTTAATATTTAATATCTAATATTACCCGAGAAAAAATACAACTCAATAAAACAAAAGGTAAACAAATTTGCCTAGATTATCTACAATTAAAAAATATATAAGGCACTTTCCGTTTCAACTACACTGTTCTTTTTTAACGGCAAATACGTAATTACAGCACGCAAAAAATTTATATTTATTTTTTGAAAATAAATTTCAATATTTTTATTTATAATGTGTAAGATCTAATATTATTAGGGGAAAAAGACAACTAATCTTTTTTTTTACAAATTTACTTAGGTTTTCTACAATTAAAAAATATCAAAATCACTTCCCATTTCGATAACACTATATAGTATGTGAGACTAAGTATATATGGTTAATATTTATTTAATAATCTCGCCTAAAAATATATAAACAGAGAAAATAAATGACCTACAATTTCTTAAAAAAAAAATTAATATAAGTATTCTTAAATATATTTAATGTAATAATATAATGAATAAATCTTATAAAATTTTTTTTTCACTTTGAAGTTAAATTTATATTTTAGACTCTTTTTTTTTCCTTTTCAGAACTGTAACCTTTTTTCCACATGTATTTTGTATTTTTCAGTGTCCAAGTCAGTTGTTCTTTTTTTACCGGGTTTCTTTTTTTGTTTATTTTTTTTTAACAAAGTATCAGTGACAACAAATTTCTAATAGATCATTTAACCTTCTTAGCAAATTTTCTAACAAATTTTATCAAAAGTTTTTTAGCAATAACAATATTCAATGACATTATGGTTGAAAAAAACCATTTTTAACAGATTTTATCAATTACAATTATACTAATTAAATATTAAAATAATAAATGACAACATTTATAAAATCAATTAATTTTCTACATAGATAAAAAAGCCCAGCGAAGCGGGCAGCTCAACTCGTAAGAACTAAATGAGGAAATTGTTTTAGTTTTTATAAAATAATATTTTATTAAAATACATTATTTGGCGGGTTTTGTCTTTTCATTGTTTATTACAAGCCCTTTTTGTAAATGTTATGAAGTTGAGAAGAAAATTAAAAATTCAAAAAACAAAAAAAAGTAATAAAATTATCTGAGTCAATCTAGTTAATTTCTCAAGTTTATTATTTGTGTCACGAGATAATAATAATTCCATAGAAATCAAATAAATTATAATATTTAATTTTCAGTAAGTTCAATAATAAATAATGAAATTGAAAAACAAAGTTTGAAATTAAAGAAAATAACGAATAAATCTCAAAATTTAAGGACTAAAAAAAAATTCTTATTGTTTATTGTTACAATAAAAAATAAGAAAATTGACAATATGAACAACACATGTTTTTCAAGATTAAAATGATGTCACTCTTGGAAGAATTCAAACTCTCGTCTTGTTGCAATGTATTTTAATAAAATATTATTTTATAAAAAACTAAAACAATTTCCTCATTTAGTTATTTTCATTATTATTAAAAACATATTTTGAAATTTTAAAATTAAAAAAATAGTTTTGATTAAAAAAAATCAATATGATTGAGAATTTAATATATTATTTTTTAATTGACTCATTTTTTTCATTTTTTTAAATTGAATATTTATTTTTTTTATTTCATCCTGCAATATTGAGCTGATTGAGAATTAAATTTTATTTTTTTCTCTACAAAGTTATCCTCTTCTTCTTGTTTGGATCACAAGTTTTGCAAATTAGTCGTGTTGATTCAGGTTGTCATGATCCAGATTGCGAGTTTTATGCATTAGACATCTTGACTTAATTTTTGTTTTGTCATTTTTTTAATTGAATTAAGTTTTCTTTTCTTACTTCATTTTCCAGCATTGAGTTTATTGATAATTGTGCTTTATATTTTTTTTTAATGGAGTTATCTTGGTCTTTTAACATGAATCATAATTTTGCGAATTAGTTATGTTGACTTGGGTTATTTCTTGTCTTATTTTTAATTTATTTTTATCTCAACTTCATCCTTTAACATTGGATTGATTAATAATTGAGCTTCATAGTTGTTTCTAATCTCTGGATTCAAGTCACAAGTTTTTTTTTATGAACAAAGTTGACTCAATTTTTTTTTGTCCTTTTCTTAATGCATTATAACGAATTCTCTCAACTTTATCTTTCAATATTGAATTGATTGAGAATTAGAATTCTTGTTTTTTTTAAAAAAAATTTTTATTTGAGGTCATCACAATTTCATGATCCACGTAACGAGTTTTTCAGGTTTGACAAGCTATTTTTTTATATATTGTCATTTCTTTAATTGATTTTTTTAATTTCTCAAATAGTTAATAAAATCCTATTAAAAGCATATTAATATATAAAAAAAATAGCTCTGACCCATAGCATATCCCAGTAATAATTTAGTACGTAGGTTCTAAAATGTCTACTTAACTACTAAGGTTTAATGAAATGTTTTTCGTTTAAATTGTCGAGATTGTAATAAAACGTTGTGGAGGCTGTCATCAAACTTGAAAATGTTATATTATATAAAAGATTTTGTTTTAAAACAATTCGGTTTTTTTCACGGATATAAACAATTAAAAAAAAAAAGAGAAAAAAAAAACTAATTTATGACTATTACAGAATTTGACCAGAGACACAACCCTGATTCGAATATTCAAAAGAGGAATGATGCATTGCCTATCTATTTTCAATTGTTTTATTTGTAAGAAAATCAAGTTGTTTCAAAATAATATGGTCTTGAGCATTTAGACTAATTCTCAAATTTTACAGCAAACCTTAATTTATCGAATAAATAATATTTTGATGATGTAATAGACAAAATTAATAGTTCATGTCTTGTTTTAATACAACTCTAATAATTTAAGAATAAAATATGTCATCGAACCAGCTACCAACTATTAACCTAAGAAAATGTTATGGGTTAATTAATTTTTATTCCCTTGAGAGGAGGATAAGCCTAAAGAATGGATGGGCAATATCATCATAAATAGAAGATCAAAAAAGAAAAAAAGACCTGCGTAGATCAAGCACCACCAACCATTATGAGTGTTTGCAATTGTATTTTAAAAGTGTTTTTCAAAAAAAATATTTTTTTATTTTAAATTAATTTTTTTTGATACTCTTAAATTATTTTCATGTGTTGATATTAAAAAATAAAAAGAATATCATTTTAATATATTTTAAAATTTAAAATATTTTAAAAAACAATCTCAACCACACTTTCAAATAAACAATTTAGCGACCTAAAACCATAATTAAACTCGAAAAAAGAGGGGGAAAGGAACGTAGAAGAAAAAAATGGCATACCGAAGAAATTCGACTAATTCAAGTTCAATTGAAAAACGACCCTCGAGAAAAGTCACACGTCTTAACCCCATGTATGCCTGCCTACCATGGAAGTCACAAATTTCCTTGCAGAACCACCCACCCCCACCCCCCTTTTGTTTTTATATATATATATATATATGAACACATATATATATATATATGAACACTGACTTCTAAATCAAAAGTTGATTTCTAGTAAATGGACATTGCTGGTGCAGGCGACATCTAACGTAGTATGGACTGTTGTTGATGGTATGTGTGAAATATAAGATTGATGATCAGAGAGGGATATGTTTGGTAGTTAGTTATGGAAAAACAAGGAGTAAGACTCAATTTCATGATTATCCACTCATTTTGTACATGTCTTGTTCGTGCATTTCAAAAATAATTTTAAAAAGTGGTTTTTTTTTTTATTTTAAATTAAAATCTTTAGTATTTTTAGATATTTTGATATATTAATATAAAAAATAATCTTTAAAATTAAAAAATATATATTATTTTAATATATTTACGAGTAAAAATCATTTCACACCATCTGTACTATCTCCTTAATGCATTCAATCCCATTGGTTTGTGCTTGCACGTGGTTTTTGATTATTACAAATTGGTTCAATTGTCTACAACAGTTAAACCATCGTTTTCTTTGTTCATTTAATATTTGATCATTTTGATGGGGATTTCGTATTATTCATTTCCACTATGTCTCTCTCTCTCTCTCTCTCTCTCTCTATATATATATATATATAAAATAATAGATTCCTTTGAAAATTCAAACAAAGATATAGAGAGGTGATAATACCAAAATATTAGAAAGGGGCCACGTAACTAACCAAAGAGATGGATCCCATTAGCATGCATGGCCAATAGAAGAAAGGGTTCAAATGCCTAGACTTGAATATTTTTTAAAAAATAAAAAAAACAACACATCATCTACTTATCTATTTGATCAAAAATGGCTTTCTCTTTTATATCCTCGTTATGCTAGATAGGATCCACGTAAGCAGAATACCATATCCACAAGTAAGCACTATATCTTTTTGGAGATCTAAGAAAATGGATAGAAAAAGGGAGGCAGAAATTATATTCTAGGCCAAGTCTTGTCTATCATAAAAAGGAAGAGAAAAATTCCTAATAATCAATTCATCATGCCCCACTAGCAAGTAATTAATGACAATTATTTAAATTAATTAAAGATGAATGCTCAACAAAGGCACTTAATTATTTCTCGGTCCTTGATCGTGCTTGTGTTCTTTTCAAAGATAGGGAGAAATGACCCCGAAGTTTCTGAGAATGAAGCAGTGAACACTCCTTCCTCCGGTATGAAACTAAACCTTTCTAAATTTTTGTACTGATTAGGGTTATGAAGTGAATTCGAGAATGGCTCTCCTTGCGTCTTGCTGGTTAATCCTTGAATCTTTTGTCATCCCCGATGGATTTTTGAAGTGGATTTATTTGAGTTTCTACATCCATCCCATTTTTCTTTTTGTTTGCCAGATATTCCTCTGGCTCAAGCTGCTTCAAAAATGGTTTCTAGTAGCTATCTCTTATCTTTCCAATGGTGTTCTAAGTGTTTACATCCTCTTCAAACATTGTGCCATCTATATATTTTCATTCAATAGATCCAGCAACAATGAAGATGCAGAAGAGATCATTGAGAGTCTTGGACCTCTAAAAAGCTTCAAAAATCATGCTGTCATTTCATATAGTAGTTCAAGTATTGCACCATTGCCATGCCAGCTCCAAGTATTCAAGCTCAATAAAACTTGGTCTACAGAGGAGAAAGATTCTGGGGGTGATGCAATTCCATGTAAGGATGACAATACAGAACAACAGAATTTTTTCGTTGGTGAAGACGAAAGCATGATCAATGGCCATTTATCTTCAATTTCTTTTAGTTCCAGGTTTTCCATGACAGAAGAAAGTTTAAACGATGACCGATCATCCGTCAGTAGCTCCCATTCATCTGCTTCCGGAGATCTAGACATGAAGCAATATTCGCCATTGATTGATAGCTCCAGTCCACTGGCTGTGGAAAGGGAGTTTATAACCGACAGGAGCAGAGAGGAAGATCGTCAAGATCCATTCTACAAGAAATACACCGAGAGAATGAGATGGTTCGACGTGCTCAACCACGAACGCACAAGTGAAATAAGTGCGTTCTTATCTCTTACATTCTGTGATTAAATCTAGCTATAGACAATATTTATGTTTGACTGAGGGTTTTTAATTTTAAATCATTCAAGCTAAACTATATTTCATGCCATATATGCAATATCTTTTACGTCGTCACCCCCGTGGTGCCTTACATGCTCACTGGGTTTGCAGGATATTCAGTAAGTCCGGGGATTAGTTGTGTTGCATGTAAGCTGGCCCGGATACCCCGATTATAAAAAAATATATATATCTTTTACATTGTGTCACTACAAAAAAGAAAAAAAAAGAAAAAAGAGGTGATTAGCAACGGATTTCTGCAACAGAAAATTTCTGTTGCAAATATTGAAATGGATTAGCATCGGAATATTTTGGATTTTCCATTACTAAACATATTCTATAGAAAAAAATATCTTGAATTGCAACAGATTTGCCATTACAGATTTAAATTTTTAGTGAATATTGGTAACGGGCTTGAGTTTTGAATTTGTCATTGAACAGTATGATACTTGCCATATGTAATGCTTTATTTCTTGTTGACGTTCTTCAACTTGGGCATTCTAGGTGTAATTCTGAACAGGCAAGCTGGAAATATTCCAGGTTCAATATTTGAGAGTACTATGAAGCTGCCTGCGGATATGTCGGTGCCGAAAATGGAGAGGAGGCTCTGGAAAAGCCTAGAAAGTGATTTTGAGCTGGTATACGTGGCTCAATCATGCTTGTCATGGGAGGCCCTTCACCATCAGTATAGAAAGGTCGAAGCTCTTGCATCTTCTAGCTCTCAAAACGGTGTGTTTTACGATAATGTTGCAGGCGAGTTTCAGAAATTTCAAGTAATGCTGGAGAGATTCATGGAAGATGAAATGTGTGAATCAGGGAAGAGGAACTGGAATTATGTTAAGGCAAGATTTTCTCTCAGGAGCCTTCTCCAAGTTCCAGTGGTTTCAGGTATTTTAAAACCGTGCCTTCTCTTTTCTCAGTAGATCATTCGTATCATCATCAAGAACATGAAAGGATAACGAAGACCGAATTTTTTATTCGATCCAATAGATGAATGTTTTGAAAGATTCACGTCATAATCTGCCCTTCCTTCCATCTCATAGCAATTTTTTATTTTATTTTATTGTATTTTATTTTCACACACACACACACACGTAATTCCTCTATAATTAAAGACCGAATTGAGTAACGTTTGTATATATACAACGTCAATATCACCTTCACCAGATTTCCATTAATTTCACAATTTGGATCGACATATATAGATATAAATATATTTACTTTCATCTACAGAATATATATATATATTTTTTATTTGCATATGAATCCTCTTTTTTTTTTTATCTTAGATTTCATGTAGACGTTTTACCTGATCTCATGAAGCTCGTTGATTGTGGTCCATGAAGGTTTCTACGAGCAAGAAAATGAAGAAATAAAACGTGAACCCATAAACGTTAAGGAGGTGATGGAAGCCATAGAAAGGAGCATGTTAGCATATTGGGAATTCATTAAAACAGATGGTAGAAAAAACTTGGAGGAAATCGATGATGAGAAGTTCATTATGGACATGGCCGACTGTGGAGAACCCTAGAGATTTGTGGCTACAAGCTGATCTCACCAGAAAGCTCAAAAGGGTAAATTCTAAAAACAAAATAAACACAGCAGCACCATGTTTTTTTTTTCCTGTAATTTTCTACGAGCCCTTAATTTGTGTAGAAGGAACTGTGGCTGAAAGAGTCGCCGGGGAAGCTCAGGCGGTGGCTCCGGCGAGCAGTGGAACCTACCCTGGAAGAGTCACAGAAGAAGGAGATGCTATTCACGATGATAGACTTGAAGCTGGTATCAAGGGTGCTCCAAATGTCTGTGCTCTCCACTGCCCAGCTCAAATGGTGCCAAGAAAAACTAGACGACATAGCGTTCACGGAAGGGAAGATTGCGAGAGCTTGCACTGGTGGGCCCCTGTTTCCTCCTTGACTTTTTGTGGAAAATACTGAGATCCAATTTTAGGGTTTCTCTTTTAATGATCCACAAAATTAAAATAAATAATAATTAAATATTAAAGTGAGTAGGCTAGGAAAGCTTGTGTTATGTGATTAATTAATACAACTCTGTATCGTATAAACTCATGAACAGAATGATTGGGCCAGTTGTATGTATTCCATTTTAGATAAGGAATAGTTTGATAAAAGTCTTTTTTTTTTTATCTTTTGTATTTTTTGGCTTGTAATAATAAAAAAATAAATTCAATCTAGTAAATTTCATAACTCAATTTGTGAGTTTAGGGGGTTGATTATGGTGAATTTAACCCCCCTTTTTCTGCTTTGATTTTGCTCTTTTAACTTATTAAGTTAAATAAGACTTTATAGCAACTTATGCAATATTTAATTTAAAATCTGGATTAATAAAAAAAAAGTGGGGTTGGAATTTTTAAAATTTAAATACATTTCCAAACAAATTTTAATAGTCTAAATGTGATTATATATATATATATATATTGCAAAAAATATAGATGAAATGCCTGTTTAAAAGTGTGATTGAGATTATTTTTTAAAATATATTTTTATTTAGATGTGATATTTTTTTTATTTTTTAAAAATTATTTTTGATATTAACATATAAAAATAATATAAAAAATATTTAATTTAAAATAAAAAATAAAAATATTTTTTTTTTATTTTTTTTTTAAAATACTTTTAAAATGGAGTGTCAACAAAAAGCACCGACGACCGACTGGTCCTGACTTCATCATCTTTTCTATGGAATTAATTTATGCCGTAAGAAATAAATTACAAATAAAATAAAATAAAAATAATTGAAATGCAAGTCTAAAAAGGCACATTTTAAATTCATCATATGAAATTTACCACCTGAATTACGAATCTACTACCAGTGCCGTGAACTGGACCCTCTCTAGTCTCTATTGATGAATCGTCTTTGGATTCTCACGTTTTAAATTCATGGAATCCTTCTTGTTAATTGATATTATTAATTTTCTCTATCCATTTTCTTGAGGCCACCTTTTAAAGTAGCCCAGGCCCACACCATGACCCACTTTGATCTGTCCCTGAAAAACAGTAAACCAGAAAGCATGTGTGGTTAATTTAAAACAGTCCAGCAAATTTCCAAATCCTTGGCTAATTTGAACCTCAAATCGTATTTCAATGATTTCCCTTTCATCGGTTCCCCATCTCAACGACCTTCGGAGAAGGATTTATCTTTTCTTTTCTTTTCTTTTCTTTGTTACCTTTCTGCTGTCTGCCCTATGAAATCTGTATCATATCTAACTCAATTCTCCTAGAATCCCTCGCCCCTCAATTGCGCTTGTTCATCTCTTCATTTCCTCAACCTGGTCACTCCCAGCTTTCACTGAAACGGTCCCAGCTTCCTGAACTAGTGAAGTCTTGTTGTTAGTTCTGTTACCGCCAATCTATCAGATTAATACAATGTCATCTATAGGATCACTGCCTTTTATTATTGAAACAACCAAAGCAGAAAGTCCTGTTCTTGTTTCTCGGAAAAACAAAAATCGACACAAGTTCTCTTTTTTCCCGTGTAGAACAAAAAAGTCTCATAATTTAGCTGTTTTTAATAATGGGTTCTCTCTGAAATTTAACCCTGTGAGAGCTACAGCTGGGGAAGGTGAGAGTGGTGATGAATCAGAAGATAAACTGCAAACCACCATTGAAAAGAGCAAGAAGGTTCTTGCTATGCAAAGAGACCTCCTTCAGCAGGTGATCTATTGTTTTTTCTTGTTTAAATGTTTGTAATGTTGGAAATTCAGATTTTCTAGCGCAATTTACAATGTAATGGCTGTTGTAGACTCTGAATTCAGGTGCTAAAGGCCATGGCTTGTATTTTTTTTCCCCTTTTTTGGTTGTCCAAAATGAAATTTTGGGGAGCATTACAGATTGAATATATCATTAAGCATCTCCAGTAAAAGAGTATTAGGAGTCACTTCTTTCAATTTTCCTCATCTCAAGTGGCAAGTGATGAAATGCTTTTTTCTGGACTATAAAAATATTTAATAGCCCCTTTTTAAAGGGTGCCTTTTGAATTGTGTACTGAGGAAGCTTATTTATCATTGGAAAAGGACACATCCAAATAAAACTGAAAAGAGGCTGGTGTTCAAGCGAAAAGGCTTAATACTATAGCAAACGCATTATTTGCCGTCATGGGCTACCAGGTATTGATACTCAGTATATACATTGAGAAACTGTACCGCTGCATTATTAGGTTTGATGATTTCTCCCTCAGCTGCATTGAACTTGTGATGAACGTACCTCTTTATCGTCTAGGATTTGATAAATTTTAGTGACAAATAAATAGGTTGAGTGAGAGATTTTTTGTTTTCTTTTCCTTGATTCATTTTGGAGACTGTCAGGCTTGTGAATACCTTGTGGTCGTGGTTCCTCTTTCTGTGGACGAGAGTAACACTACTGCTTGGTTGGTTTTAATGTTTTTGGTCTCTAGTGTAGGTCACTCACAGCCTAATGATCTGTTGGTTGATTGTTTCCTTGACTCCCATTAGTCCCCATAAGCATAGTGACTTGGTATGCTATTGGTAAATGTATGTTATTTCAAATTTCATCAACCCGCTATTGGAAATCTGAAAGTTTTATGTAATACAGTTCATGATATTATTTGTATCTTCCAAAATCAATATCACCCATCTAATTGGTTCCCTTTCAATGAGTAGTCAAATGTGAATGCTTTTATTGACGGATCATGTCATCTGCAGATTGCTGAGAGAAGGAAAATGGTTTCTTCTATAAAAAATAGTATTGTTGACTCAGAAGTAGACGTAGTTCCTTCTGAGCAGAGCGAGAACTCTTCTCCAAATCAGGACCATACTTCAAGTAGTGGTGAGGATGTTCATGAAAAACAGAATGGCAGCATTCTTTGGAAAAACTATGTCCAGTCAACTGCAGATGAGGTACCAGAAACTTCATCTTTAGATATTAGTAAAGGTCATGATGATGATAAAAGGGAACTTGAGCAGCAACTACCTCCTGAAAAGGCTTCTTCTCATGAGGATTCTTCCATACCGTTGAAAGTCACTGGCTCAGAGAAAGTTTGGTCAGACAAGCTGCCTTCTTTTCTTTCAAATACCTCAGAAATATCAACTACTATTGAAAAACAAGAAATTGTCAATGAACCTATATTGCCAGAGATTAATTACATCAAAAATGATCCTACAACTGAAGACAGTTTACCCCCTCCATTGGCTGGAGCCAATGTCATGAATGTTATTGTGGTGGCTGCAGAATGTGCTCCGTGGTCTAAAACAGGTCTTCTATCTTGACCATATGTAGCTTGAAATGGAAATCACTTCTTCAGCATGTGTATGCATGTAATTGTGCCCTTTACTTTATTCACTCTAGACTGATACATACAGGTGGGCTTGGAGATGTTGCTGGGTCCTTACCAAAGGCTTTGGCTCGGCGTGGACACAGGGTTATGGTACCAAAACTCTTACATTCTGTAATCAAATGAACATTAGACTAATGCGTACTTGAATAAATGAAAGAGAATTGATTTTACTACAAGTTCTTCTGCGTTGAGTAATAATGAGTTGAAGGGCTAAAAAGATTCATAATTTAGTTCCTATATATTTCTCATTATGCTATCAACAAAGTAAACAATCCAAAGTTTGAGAACCTTTACATGCTTGAATTCAATTAGAACACTCTTTAGATGTACTTGACTGTTTGATTTACATCATTAATGCTATCAAGGATCCTGGAGCTTGATATTTGTATAATAAGGCATAAAGATTGATTTTATGTTTTGCATTTTTCATTCCTCTCTTTGTTCTTTCTTTTAGGTTGTGGCTCCTCGGTATGGAAACTATGCGGAACCTCAGGATATTGGAGTTCGAAAAAGATATAAGGTGGATGGTCAGGTGTGCAACAGCTGTAGCATTTATTCATAACTGACCTCACATCACATTGTTTAATGATATAGATACTGACAAATGCAATAACAAGGTAATTTCTCTTTTCAGGACATAGAAGTAACGTACTTCCAAACCTACATTGATGGTGTGGATTTTGTTTTCATTGAATCTCCTTTATTTCGCCATATAGAGGGTGATATCTATGGAGGAAGCCGATTGGTAAGAAATCCTGCTACGATGCGAGCCTTTGAAATTTAATTCTTGTTCCAGTTAACCTAATTTTATTTGATCATAAAAAAGTGTATTTTTTAGTACTGGATAACCTATGCTGTGATCTAGAGAAAAGAAATGATGATATGCCAAGGAAGACTAGACAGAGCATGAACTCCATACAGGAGTTCATCTCATTATATGTTGAGTATACTTTTTTTAACCTTCTACAGGGACAACAAATGGGACTCTTATATCCCTGCTTTGATCATCTCAAATGAATATGACAGATCAGTTTGAAACATGTGAAAGATTTCAGAATTATCCTACTTTGATTTTCTAGTCTTTGCTATACGTGGAGTCTTACGTGTCATGACTTTCATGGCACAGGACATTTTGAAGCGCATGATGTTATTTTGCAAAGCAGCTGTTGAGGTATGTTCTTACTACAGGCATTCCCTGCAAATTCTGCTTTTGTGAGATATATAAAACTTAAGATTGTTTAATGTTGATTAAATCATGTCACTAATTTTTTATTTAAGATTGATGTAGATCAGTATCTTTACTGTTTTCTAAAGGCTGCAATTCTGTAATATTTTTCCTTTGGACTTTGGACAGGCATGACTTCAAACAATCATCAGAAACAATATTTCTTTATGAATATCTTGAATTATTTATTATTATGTTTAAGTTTGCTAATATTTTTTGGAGGATTCATGTAGTGGCTTATCCCACCAACATATTTTAAAATCAGGCATGGGCACTTTATTGGTACCATTAAAACCTTTGCAATGTTCTAAATTCTAACCTTCCTGTGTGTCTTAAAAGCTAGGTTCCTTACGTATATAGTTGAAGTAATATTAAAAAGCAAGAAATATTGGATTGTTGTATGCATGACAAAAAGCAAATTGATCATCTCAAAGTATAAATAACTCGTGAGTTTTCAGTTTTACAGTCAAGGTAGCTTCTTTATGTAGTTTTTATGGTTGAATTTTTAAAACCAACTTTCATCTTATCTATGTAAATTAATGAAGAAAATTGATGATGTCCAGGTTCCTTGGTATGTTCCATGTGGTGGTGTCTGCTATGGAGATGGAAATTTAGTTTTCATTGCAAATGATTGGCATACTGCTTTGTTGCCAGTGTATCTGAAGGCGTACTATCGGGACAATGGTCTAATGGAATTTACAAGATCCATTCTTGTAATTCATAATATAGCACACCAGGTTTGTTCTCTGCTTGATGAGGTTAATTTTATTTTCCTGGAGAGCACCAATCTCTACATTCAAACTACCCTGATTTTGTCTAGCTGAATATTTTCAGCGCTACCCTGATAACATGACAGAAAAAAGATTTCCAAGAGAATGGAGTACATAGAAGCTGAATCAATCACTGAAAAGAAATTTTTTTAATTGAACAATCAATCTCTGTCCTTCTAAGCCAACCAGGTGTGACTGGCCAGTGTCTCAACTTGAATAATTTATCCGCGTAGCATGGAATGCTGCGGAAGACATATTTAGATTTACTTAGAAAGACGGAAAGATGCATCAAATTCTCTTCCTCAGCTATTCTTTCCAAGTTCTGCTTGTCTGTCTCAAGCATATCTAATAAAGTTAGAAACAACATCAATAATATTGAACTTGGATCGTTATTGATATAATACACAGATATCTTTGTAGACAGATTAAAACTTTGATCATTTTATGACTTGGGAATTTCTTTGGCTTCTAGGGTCGTGGACCAGTGGATGATTTCCTCCATGTGGATCTGCCAGGGCACTACATTGACCTTTTCAAATTGCACGATCCTGTTGGTGGTGAACACTTCAATATCTTTGCAGCTGGTCTGAAGGCAGCAGACCGTGTGGTTACTGTCAGTCATGGATATTCCTGGGAGCTTAAAACTTCTGAAGGTGGTTGGGGTTTGCACAACATCATAAAAGAAAATGATTGGAAATTTAGTGGGATTGTGAATGGCATTGATACAAAAGAATGGAACCCACTGTTTGATGTTCACCTGACATCAGATGGTTACACGAACTACTCCCTCGAAACACTGCACACTGGCAAGCCTCAATGCAAGGCAGCCCTACAGAAGGAGCTTGGTTTGCCTGTTCAACCAGATGTCCCTCTGATTGGTTTCATTGGAAGGCTGGATCAACAGAAAGGAGTTGACCTCATTGCTGAGGCTGTTCCGTGGATGATGGACCAGAATGTGCAACTGGTCATGTTGGGCACTGGCAGACAAGACCTGGAAAAGATGCTCAGGCAGTTTGAAAATCAATACCATGACAAAATCAGGGGATGGGTTGGCTTCTCTGTAAAGATGGCTCACCGGATAACTGCTGGTTCAGATATCTTGCTCATGCCATCACGATTCGAGCCTTGTGGGCTGAACCAACTATACGCGATGATGTACGGAACAGTCCCAGTCGTCCATGCCGTCGGGGGGCTAAGGGATACCGTGCAACCTTTTGATCCGTTCCATGAGTCCGGGCTTGGGTGGACATTTGATTGTGCTGAAGCAAGTAAACTGATACATGCACTAGGTAACTGTTTATGGACTTACCGAGAATACAAGAACAGTTGGGAGGGGCTCCAAAGACGAGGGATGACTCAGGATCTCAGCTGGGATCATGCGGCTGAGAAATACGAGGAAGTACTCGTCGCTGCTAAGTACCAGTGGTGAGTGTCTGTCGCTGTGGCTCGACCGTTTTGCTGAGAACAAGGCAGGCAGTTGAGTTGACCTTTCATGTGCTACTAAGTTCCCATGTAAATATCTGTCATGAGTTTCTCATTTCCTTTTCCTCGTAAAATAGAAACTGAAATTGAAACAATTATTTCCTATTTCAAATGTATCTAGGTAACTTTGTTATTGTAATAAATTCAAGTCCTCGAAGCAAGAAATAAAGAAGAATAACAGGATGCAGTGTGTACATGCAGGGTTTCTTTTTCTTTCAAGTCTTGTATTCTTGAGACCACCCAATTATAAAATAATCGAAGTCAATATTTTTCCCTGCTCATAAAGGTTAAAAAAATTAATAGTGAAATACTTTAGGCTTTAACTTCTATGTTGCTTAATAGATGAAATTTCATAGGATTTTCTTGATTAAAAATAAATTAAGATATAATTTTTAGATAAGAGTAGAAGTACAAATATTAATTTTTCGAAACTCAAAAGGAAAGTTTTAAATTAAAGTTTGAATAATGGGAGTATTGTTATAAAAATAGAAAGGTCACTTTAATGAATAAAGTTTAAGTAAATAATTTTTAAATATAATAAATCAATAATGTGATTTGCTCTCCAGCATAATGAATAATTAAAAGCTTCTTTAAATACTCTTTATATATTAATTTTTAGGGTTAACATTTAAGCAAAGAAAAAATACTAAAAACGAAGAGTTGTGACATAGATATATGGTTGGTTGCGCAAGTAAAATCATATTGTCTTCTCATGTTTTATTCTCTCCCTCTCTATAAAATAATTACAACAAACACTAAATAGAAGAAATTGAGTTATCTATTAATAGAAATAATCTTTTAAACTATATTTTGTATTTTCTTTTCTAGTAACTAGAAAAAAATTAGATATAAAAACTTTAATTCTAAACAATTATTTAATGTTTTTTTTTTGTTAAATGTTGATAATTTAAAAACCTTAACAAAATCCCTATCAAATTCCCTAAAAAATATCCAATTTTTTAAACTAATCTCATGAATTTATGAATGCCTAAATGCTACTTGGGTAAATGCAATGGTGGTAAACTTCATAGGTCTAGGTATTTTTATGCTTATGTTGATGGTTTTTGTTAGGGCAATAAAGTGGTGATTGTAATTAGTGAAGATGCTATGAGTAAAATTAAGACAATACTGGTTTAGAGTGTGATGCTGAAGATGATCACAATATTAGTATAGGGTGTGATGATGTTGATGAAAATAATTACTAGGATGATAGTGATATAGTAATAGTCTAGATGATGATCATATTTACTAATTATTTGAGAATGTGATTGACGTTGTTTTTTAAAATATTTTTTTTATTTAGAAATACATTAAAATAATTTTTTTAAAAATATTATTTTTGATATTAACACATCAAAATGATCTAAAAATATATATTTTTTAAAAAAAATTCTTTCAAAAATATTTTTAAAATATAATGTGATGAATCATCACAGGAGAAGAATGGTTTGAATTTGTAGATTTAGATGAGGATGAATGGATTGACGACATTTGTAGCTGGATTACTGTTCTTTTTATTTTTAGATTTTAGCTTAATTTTATGTTGTATTTTCAATTTAACGCATCCTAGGTGACTCAATAACATCCTTCACATTTTATTGATTTTTTTTATTTTCAGATTTTTAGCTTAATTTTTTTATTTTATATTATGTTTTCTATCTAACTTTGGATTCCTAATTATTTTTTTTACTTTTAAATAACAATTCCGATCCAAAATTAAGTAATTATAAACTTACAACATTAGAGAAAATAAATATTCAATAATAAACTACGAAATTCAACTTTGTTATTGTTTTTTTATTGTCTTTTTTCTATGTGAGACATTAGCCATACACTGGTATTTATGTAGAGATTTCCCAAAACCCAAGATTTTAAAGCTATGCATGCATGGTTCGACTTCCAGTCCCAAGAACCGTTAACAGCAATTCAAAATTCCCGTCCAAAAAGAACCAGTGCCTCTCTCTACTGAAACTCTCCTCTTCAGTCAAACATGCCTCTCAAATCCATGCCCAGATCCTAGTTTCTGGTCTTCAACAAGACACCAATCTTCTAACTGAACTCATAAGATTCTGTTCGTTATCTCCCTCTAGAAACTTCAGTTATGCCCAGTCCCTTCTCTACAATTCACTTGATTCACTTCCCCCCTCATGGAATTTCCTCATTAGAGGCTACGCCTCGGGTGATGCACCGAAAAATGCCATACGGGTGTTTTGTAGAATGCGAAAAGAAGGAGTTGCACCCAATAATTTTACTTTCCCTTTTGTTTTTAAGGCATGTGCTACTTGTTTGGCACTTGAAGAAGGGAAACAAGCACATGCGGATATTTTCAAGTTTGGTTTAGATTGCGATGTATATGTTAACAACAACTTGATTCACTTTTATGGGTCTTGCAAGAAGGTTTTGGATGCATGTAAAATGTTTGATGAAATGCCTGTAAGGAGTATTGTTTCGTGGAATTCGGTGATTACTGCTTGTGCTCAGAATTTATGGTCAAGAGATGCCATTCGGAAGTTTGTTAAAATGAAGGATTTTGGGTTTCAGCCTAATGAGACGACAATGGTGATTATGCTTTCCCTCTGCGCACAAATAGGGAACTTGGGTTTAGGGAAATGGATTCATTCTCAATTGATTGAAAGGGGGATGACATTGAATTGTCAATTAGGTACTGCCCTTGTTGACATGTATGCAAAAAGCGGAGATCTTGGTCATGCTAAGCTAGTTTTCGATAGAATGGAGGAGAAGAATGTATGGACTTGGAGTGCAATGATTTTGGGACTAGCTCAACATGGATTTGGAAAAGAAGGGCTTGAGCTTTTTCTCAAGATGAGAGAGAGTTTCTCTGTTTTCCCGAATTACGTCACATTCCTTGGGGTTCTCTGTGCATGCAGTCATGCTGGTTTGGTTGATGAGGGGTTTCGGTACTTTCATGAAATGGAACACAGGCATGGCATTAGACCAATGGCCATACATTATGGTGCCATGGTTGACATATTGGGTCGCGCTGGGAATCTTGAAGAGGCCTATAACTTTTTAATGGACGTACCTTTCCGGCCTGGCCCAATTTTGTGGAGGACATTGCTCAGTGCATGCAGTATTCACAATGCTAATGTCAGTGATGGCTTAGTAGATAAGGTAAGAAAGAAGTTGCTTGAACTAGAACCCAGGAGGAGTGAGAACTTTGTGATAATTGCAAACATGTATGCTGATGCTGGGATGTGGGAAACGGCAACAAATGTTCGGAGGACTATGAGAGATGGTGGTTTGAAGAAGATAGGTGGCGAGAGTTGCATTGTTTTAGAGGGCTCAATCTATCAGTTCTTTTCTGGCTGCTGCTCCAAAGATGATCATGAAAGTATCAAACTGCTTCTAGATGGACTGAACTTGCACATGAAAATGGTAAGCTCCCTGTAATCAGTATTGCTTGTCTGTCATTTATTCCATTGGAGGATTTTGCGACCTTGACTAGCACTTGCATATGAAATTTTCTTTCATCATTACATATTTTAGCAATTTTTATTTGTTTCCTTATTGAGTGCAAAGATTTTGATTTTGGTAAAATATGGTTTCCAGTTGAACTGCCTTTTCACTAGAGAGAAGTCTGAAAAACAAGCTAGATTATATTTGTCATAACTTCATGTTATACTTGCATGAAAAAAAGGTTGTAAAACATAATTCAAGTAGCAGATTTGTGAAAAAACACCGTTTTAAGCAATTGACTAATAAAAATTTGGCCTTTAATATTATCAAATTGATTGTATAACTTTACCTTTTAAGAGTGAGAAGGTTTGAAACTTGTATTTCTCACCATTTCCTTTTAGATTTTGTTTGTGAAAGTAGGTTGTAAAACACAATCTGAAGTTGATGATTTGTCGAACATCTTTTTAATCACCATCAAATTCTTTGTATAAACTATAGCCAACCACCTTAAAAGAATATTTTTCTGTGAGTCCAAGTCAAGTTACCTGCTCATTACACATTATATAGATATATGATATCAAAACTGAAGTGGCTTGGAAAGCAGTGATTATGTCTCTATACAGCTAGAAAATTAGTTGGCTCCCCAAAAGACCTAGGCAAAGTGAAATATTAGAAATAAGAGGGTTTTGTTTATCTATATATATAAAAAAGGACACCTTAAAATAACAAAATTGGTAAAGCTACACAAGTGAAAAAATATTTGGGAAATTTGCCCACTTAAATGAGTTGTAGATGGTATATGCGACACGCAAGTCGCAGATGCCATTTGTGACTCGTTTCGATTTAAGAACTAGATTTGTCTCTCCTTCCCGCCCACCCCCCCTCACCACCAACCATTTCTCTCTCTCCACCATTAAAAACATGCTCTTGAATGTTAGGGACATAGATTAGGAATTAGATTAATTAGATGTAATAAAAGCTGTTAATTAGATATAATTATGTTATTTTGTTTAATTATCAATATTTTTAGGTTATTGTTGATTGTGAATTAACAAAATAATGTGTTTAAAATGTTAGTGTTGATTTAGATTAAATTATAGATTATGTTAATTAGATATATTTTTAGTTGATAGTTTGATTATTTTGTTAAATAATAAAAGAAATTGTTATTATTGATCGTGAATTAAAAAAGATTATGTAATGAGATAGTTAGTGCTGATTTAGGTTAAATTAGAAATTATATCGAATTTTATATAAAATAATATTATTAGCTATGAAATACATAAATTTGTTTGATAATTTTGTTATGGTATTGAAATTTGATGAATGTAGGTGTTTTCCGATTAATTCCAATTAATTTGATGAATATAGTTGTTCACCTATCAATTTATATTTTGTTGATTATTGATGCACTTTGATTAACCTCAAGATATTAATAATATATAATTGTGTTTGGTTGTGTTGTGACAGAATATTTGATTATTAAGGATTATTACACTTCCAAGGTGGTATCATTGTTAATACTGACAATTATATGACTCATAATAGAGAAAGTTATGAATATGTAACTGCTACATCAGATATGTCCTTTTATATGATCGACTTGGATGGAATATATTTGAAAGAGAAGCTGAACTTACTTGGAGGATGTTGCAAATTGGGATTAGTCAAGCTCGTTATGTTGGTGTCAATCTGTAGTGATGAGAGTGTGAATTCAATGTTTGGGTATGCTATGATTAATGGGATTAATATGTTGGAGCTCTACTTAAATAGCGACAGGTGTTATATATACAAGATCAACATTGTGCAGATGATATCTAAAGCGAGAAGGTTAGATTACTATTTTAAATAAATTTGTTAATTAATACAATTTGAATGATATTTATTGATGATTTAACTCAAATGTTTGATTTTCAGGGTGGTGATCCTATGACACCTAGATAACATACCTTGATGAAGTTGCATGAGTGTGTGCATCTGCATGTTATCAAGATTGATTTTTATGAGATTAGTTAGTTGTGTTGCATAAATCTTGATCATGCATTAATTGATAAGACACCTATGACTGGTAGAGGAGGTTCGATTGATAGAGATTCTTTATGTATCGTCTATTAGGACGGGTGCCTTCAGCCAATGCTTATAGGGATGACTGCATCAAGTTGACATGCTCGGGCATGCATATTACACATGATTAGAGGATTTATTTTCACAAGTACTGTTGGCAATGCAATTCTATTGTACTTTCTAACAGTGCTTGAAATTTTTAGAGTCATTCCCAATTACAGCTGGGGTGGAGCCATTCTTGAATATCTATACTAGAAACTAGGCAAAACACGTCTAAAAAAACAAATTGTTATAATGAATGGCATCTGTTATCAACATCATGCTCGATTTATGTTGTAGAGGATTTCAAGAGATTAGGATGGATGAGTGTCTTGAAGCAGCATTAGCAGAAGATAAGATTATTTATCATGCAAGTGTTAGGGATGCAGACTCGTCCATGAGCAACCCAGGTCCATTCACGAGTGACTCAGGTTCGTCCACAAGCTAGGATGATATTGGTCTTCCCCCAACCTACATGAATATTACAGACCCCACCTAGAGTTGAAGAGGATGAGAGGATTATTGGATATAATTACATATTATTATATGTTATGATAATTGTGAATACACGAATGGTTAGCTTAGTTTTTAATAAAATGTTGTCTTGTTTTAAATGTCAATATACATTTGTTATTTGTTGCTTATGTGAATTGTGTTTTAACAAAGGAGAGGCGGTTATGTGTAATTATTATTTATTTATTTGGTTGAATGACCAAGTCACTGTCCATTCAGCAAATCAAGAAACTAATACAATGCTCTTGAATGGCTTTAATGATAAGAGTCGTTGCCAAATAGATAGATCATGGAGTCTTGAATTGTCTGCAACTCCTGCATTCCAAGTTGCTGGACATTTTTTAGGCATATAGAATTTGGTCAGATAAAGATTTGTAGATAAAATATGTTTGCTTTGCTGGCTCCAATGGTGACGTGGAAGACAATTTCAATCCCCTCGTAGCCGCCTTCGGCTGCCAAGGCAGATGAGTTGATTCAGGACTCTTTTCATGGAATAGATAATAGCGTTAAAGATGTCTTGATAAATAGCTAAATATCTCAAAGTTGAGGAGTCAATTCTAACATGACCTCTACTTTTAAAATAAAAAACAAAAAAATATCTTGGAAAGAAGAGTTAAAAACAGTAGCAATTATCATTATTAAGACTACACGGACAATGAAATCGATTATTATATATCCTTGGTTGCTATCCATTAGTAAGGCATCGCGGGGTGACAGGCGTGCATAGTGGATCTTGAACTCTGATCCAGAAAAAAAAAACAAGTCTCTTCAACCCCTAAATCAAAACCCTACTTGCCCCATTTCTTAAAGTTCGCACCATTATTTCATTCTCCCGACAGAATTATGAACTGATGCCAACACTAATCTAAGAGTAAATGTGAAGTGCAAGTCATGCCAAAACACAATTTATTTTCATTACCAAGAAGAAACGTTCATCTAGGTTAGGTTACTACAAGTGCCCTATTATCTGCAGGAGGGAGGTGTACGTCCCGAAAACCACGACTGAAATACCCAGTAGGACCACGCTGACTAAGACCACCATTTCAAATCCGAATCTTCTGTGAGCTCTTGAAATCTTCATGTAACATAAACATGGGAGGACAGTAGCAGCTGTCATACTCAAGAATGCTCCGACCAGCGACATAAGATCGCCGAAGAAAGGGACGGAGAGGGGCCACCGTGACATTGCTTACCACAAAGGCGGTGCTGATGAAGAGGCTGAGTGGCCTGTTATTGCAGCTCAGTGGAAACCAACTTTTGGTGACTTTCACTATCGGCGTCACCATCAGCGCGTATTTGGCTATTGGATTGACCAGGGTGGTGTAAATTGCCAGTCTTGAGCTAAGCTTGTGAGTTGGAAGGCTTAATGTTATCTGCGACTCGACGTTTGATCCGAACATCAAGTAACCCAGAGCTGCCATTGATGCGTAGTTTAAGGTGCATAGAACGAAGCACACAATCAAAACCTGCAATTACAAGTGGTCAAGTAAAATTCAGTAACTCCAACGAGTTGACTCACTTGTTCAGACATTCAAATGAAAAACTGCTTACGTTAGAGAACTGGTGCTTGTTTTTCATGGAAGTGTAGAGGGTGGGGAAGACTGGATGTGCACAGTAGCAGAAGGCATACAAGCTCACTGCAGTTGGGATTCCATGCCAGTTCACTAACGTTCCCTTTTCCTTAAACCCAACTCCGTCAAATGCTCCGGTCCAGAAAATTGAGACCAGAATGATAGCCGAAGCTAAAACCCCACTGGCAGAGATGTAAGAAAGAATGCTCATGTTATCCAGCCAAACCGTGGGCAGAATGATAAGGGCCACCATTATAACAAAGCTTTGTCTTGCACCTATTTCAAACCCTGCCACTTCAATCCCCATGTTAGGAAATAAACTTTGTAGATTATCCCCTTCAAGAATCAGGAATCCTGCTGCGACCAGGTAGAGTTCTGCATACATGACAACTGATACCAGAAGCCTTCCATTTCTTCCGAAAGCACGCTCGCCTATATCAGGATAGGTCCTGATATTTGAATCCACATCCATGCATCTTTGGATCAGTAAGCCCGAGTAAAAGGCTGCAATGGAGATGACGAAGAGGAGAATTAAACTCAGCCAACCTCCAGACGATAGTGCGTATGGGATCGAAAGGATTCCCACCCCTGAAAAACCAAACAGAGAACAACAAAGTTAGCTACCCAGATTCTCTTCAGTTTTTATATCTTGAGAAACAAAAATGAAGAGTTTGGATTCTACATCAGGAACAGCACATTTGCTGAGAGGGAAACCTGACAGAGCATTCAGTCCGTGGAAAACAGTCTTGAAGGAAGAGGTGGTGCCTGCGGTGGAATCACTGTAAATTGTCTCCACATCTTCAAGCTTGCGTCCGAGCCTTTGTTTCTCCTCCACAACGAGAGGCACGGTCAACGATGATTCATCACGAGCCATGTTTCAGACTGCAGAGAGAGAGGGGGAGGCAGAGCTCAAAATACGAGAATTATAGCAACTCCAAAAGATGTTAAAAGCAAAAGTTAAAAGTAAAAACAAAAAACAAATTGCACGGTCAACAAAAAACAGTGGAGCCAATAAAAAAATAAATCAATTATATATATAAAAAAAAATGATATCAAATTCCTTTTAAAAAAACATTTTTTTCTTCCGATCCAATAGAATTAGTTTTTTTAAAATAATATTTTTTTCCATTAGAGTATATATAATAATAAAAAATATATATTTATACTATTCAAAATATTATTTATAGTCACTAAGATAATTTATTTTTTTCTTTTATAAATCTATGAGTTGCTTAGAACATTGAAAAAAATTATTTAGAAAAGTCAAATTAGTAATATAGTTTTTTAAATAATATAAATATAATATTTTTTTATATTTGCACTTAAATGGAAAAAAAATCATTTAGAGAAGTCAATTTTATTTTAATATATATAACATTGATGTAACTATTTATTAATAATAAATAATTAATAAAAGTACAATCAAAACCACTTTTTACATAGAAAAATATTAAACAATTTTTTAGCTCTTTCAATCAATATATAAAAATACCTTTTCAATTTAAAAATGATATTTCGGCTCTTTAATATAATTTATTTTGTGAAATTATGAAAATAAAAAATAAGAAATAAAATGTTTTATTTTCTTTTAGCTTTGTTTTAGCTCTGACTAGTTAATTGCTCGCACTACGTTGCGGGTCGAGCAAATAATTTATAATTGTTAGGATTGAAATAATTAATATATTTTGTTAGTTTAAAAATAAAATATAACATCTATACATGCAAGGTTTGATGTAATAAAATACATCAATACATCATATTATAACAACAACAACATCGAAGACTTAACATCTAAAAATATCATTATTATTATTTCTAAAACAATAAAAATTATTAAAATTATTGTGTTAATAATGGGAAAATAATTCAAACAAAGAAAAAAGCCCAAAAACTTTAACAAAAGAGCAAACAAAAATTAAAAAATAAAAATTATTAGCTAAAAAAATCATTTGACATGAAAAAAAAACTAATAAAAAACAACCAGAAAAAAGAACAAAAAAAACAGAAATATCAATTTTCAAATGATCACAAACACAAACTAAAATTTAAAAATAAAATTTTTCAAAAAAATGCTATCTCAACAAAAGAGAAAATAATAAAAATTAAAAACTCAAGCTAAAAGTGTGTGTGTGTGTGTGTGTGTGTGTGTGTGTGTGTGTATAAACATGGACAAAAAATAGACTATTTAAGAAATGTAAAAAAATAAAGGAATTAAAATTAAAAATTAAAAGTATAAGGGCCGAAATGAAAACCAAATATATTTTAAATTTAATTAAAGGAAAAAATTGAAAAATTAAAATCTTCTGTACCGAAAATATTAAGGGATTTAAAAGCAATCTGGAAATTAAAAGAATAAGGATTGAAATGAAAATGTAATATATAATCAATTTCAATTGAAGGACACAATTGAAACAAATCAAAACTCACATAGCAAGAATAAGGACTATATAGAACAATTCATAGAGAAAGGACTAAAATGAAAAGGTAATAAAATTGGGGGCTACTATGTAGTTTAGGGTAAGGGAGAGAAAAGGGAGGGAAACGTTCAACCGCCGTCCATCTTGTCTTTGACCATCTTATGGGACACGCGCCACACCATGAGGAATATGACACGGTGGCGCATCCACAGAGATGTCCGATGAACATTTTCCACCACCGGAAGACGCCACACGCGCCACCCTAAGAGGCGTAAAGTCGAATACTATCGAACGTGTGTGTCACACGCGCCAATAGTAATCGGAGAATAATAATAAAAAAGGTCAAGTACCGGAACACCCCTACAGTCAACTCTTCAATTTTGTCTTATTGGGGGCATATCCATATGTAGCCATTTTAAAGAAATATGAAATTCCAGTGGAACCCCTCCCGGCAGCTGCATGTTTGTCTTTTTCGAAGGACAAAATGATTATTTTACTATACAAAGAATTATAAAAAAATAAAAAAATCGATCACCCGAACCAAACCAAACTGGACTGAAAATATGCAATTACCATGGAACCCCTCATGGCAGGAGTTGTTTTTTTGTCTTTTCGAGGAATATAATAATTATTTTACAGTGCAAAAATAAAATAAAAAACAATAAATCAGCGAACCGAACAACCAAACATACCCACAAACTGAGCAAAACTATTTTAATTTATAATGAATTATCTCACATGATACAATAACTAAATCATAATCTCTTTTAGTATATAGTCTTAGCTTGAACTTCCAAGAAATGTTCAGCAACTAGCACAAGTCTCCATAGGAATTAGATTCTCCTCCTGCTAGTCTCAGTGCCTCGCCGCTTGTAGGACTGCTCATATTCACACCTAGAGAGAGAGAGAGAGAGAGAGAGGATAGTTGAACCATTTATTAGAGAAAAAAAAACAAAAAAAAGTCTATCGTGATTCATTAAATCTCTAATCAGGTTTGGTTAAGCTGTCCCTTTTCATTTCCTTATATTATATGTTTAGTGCTGAGGTTTTAAAATAATTTTGAAAAAAAAAATATGTGGTTTTAGATTATTTTGATGTAATGATATCAAAATAATTTTTAAAAAATAAAAAAATATTATTCTAATATTTAAAAAAAAACATTTTAAAAAAGCAGGGTTATCAATACCGTTCTGTTCCGACCGGAACGTTCTGTGCCATTAAAAAAACCGAGACAAAACGGCGTTATTTTCGTTTTGGTTTTAATTCCGTCCCGTTATGGAAATACCGACCAGAACGCTCTGTGCCATTAAAAAAACCGAGACAAACGGCGTTGTTTTCGTTTCGGTTTTAATTCCGTCCCGTTCCGGAAATACCAGCCGGAACGTCTCGGTACCGTTCCGGCCTTAAAATCCTCCTTATTTTGATTAACTTGTGATTGTGTTTCTAATTTTGAGATTATGTTTATTTGACTTTGTGTTTATATTGTATAATTTAAAGTTAATTTATCTTTAATTTTATTCATGCTTGTTAAATTAATATTTTAATTTTTTTCATATATATATAATTAATTATATATGAACAGTACAACTCTGAAAATGACATGCCGAAATGCTCCAAAACTAAAATATTTCATACCAATAGAAAAACTAGAACGACAATCAGAACAATAATTGTAACGGTATTGACAACCTTGTAAAAAAAAGCATCAACTACCTTCACAATATATTTACAGCCAACTGGATATGAAAAAAGATGAGAAATCACATAAAAGACAGAATTAATGTTTATTTACAGTCATGTAAAACGAGGACGAGGAAAAAGTAATCAAAAGCTCGTGGGGAGCAAACATATTTTTTGTTGTAAAATAGGAAACTTTCTTAAAAGCCAGATTCTAAAATAATTAATTAATTAATGTTATGACGACTTTCGTATTCCGAGTCTGAAAAACAATGTCATATGTAAAGCTGATTGGAGATTCAAACTAACATTAACATAAGATAGCAACGAACTCGATTATTGTCTGACCTCTGGTCAGATTATTTTATTTTTAATATAAAAAATATTATCCAAACGTTTTTAATGTACTTTTTAATAATAAGAAATTATGCACTCAAAATATAGTGTATCTTAAATAATATTTTTTTAAATATTGATATAATAATATATTGGATGACATAATATTCGATACTATATTCTAAAAAATATAATAATCAAGACTGTAATTGAAAAAAAAAATATTCATTATATAACTTGACAAAAAATAAAAATGAAAAAGTTACAAAATATAATTCTCAAAAAAATTATTATTGAATTATAAAATAAAAAAAAACAAATATTGAAAGGTAACTAAAAAAAATAAAAAATATTATTCTAGTGAATAGTGTGTTGTAAATGCGGCAGTGATTAAGCTACTCTTTTAATATTTTATTTTTAAAAATTACAAATTTTATTTACATTTATTATTAATACTAAGAAAGTAAGAGAGTTAAGAGTTTCACTAATGGTCATTTGTCTCTTCTTTTTTAAAATATAAAAAAAATATTATGAGTGTGATTTTATTTTTTTAATGCTATATATTTGGTCAAAATAATCAACTTGTACATAATTTTTGTTAAGTAACATTAAAAAATAATTATAAAACATTTTTTTGAGTTTAATATTAATGTGAAGTAAGAAAATTTTATAGAAATAAGATGAAAAATTATAGACAACTTCACCACCAGATTTATGTGCAGATAATTGATAAAATCTATTAAAAATAAATTATTTACTTTTTGTAGTAAACTGATTAGTTGTCAGGCCTGCTTTAACTGTGTGGTTAAATATTCAATTAGCAAATAATAAAATTGAAATTAATAAAATTCATTAAAGATAGGTTGTTTGTTTTCTGCAGCAAACTGATTGATTGTTGAACTTGTTTTAATTGTATGGCTAATCATTCAATTGATATCATGTTTTTTTTTTTTTTACAAACAACATAGAACATATGCATGAAATGTATCGCGGCAGTATAACTATAATTGATAAAATCCAATAAAGATGACTAATTTGATTTTATGCAGCAAACTGATTGATTGTTAGGTATGTTTTAATTATTTGTATAATTATTCAATCGGTAGATAATAAAACTACAATTGATAAAATCCATTAAAAATATGTTATATGCTTTCTGCAACAAACTAATTGATTGTTGGGGTTATTGTAACTGTTTGATTAATCATTCAATTGGTATCATGCTTATTTTTTGACATTAAAATTAGTTGAATTATTATTCTCAAAAAGTTTAAGACAGTATTGACTCATATAATTTTTTCAAATTATTAATCTGGGATATTAGATCTGAAACATTATATATAGAGAAGTTGCAAAACTTAACTCTTAATAAATACAACATTGAATAATAAACTATTTTGAATTATTATTTTCATTGTTATTATTATGATTGAAGGCAAAATCTAAAAAATATTAGAAGCATAAAAAAATCAATCAAAATAAATGCAGCTAGAACCATATTTTTTTCAATGCAAAAAGAAAATTTGGATATCTTAATTATTGTATTCATTGTATTAAGATTAGATCATTTCATAATTTAACTTAAATTAAACACAATAATAGGATAGAAATTGTGTAAAAACCTGCAATAAACAATAAAAATAAATCGTTGATTTTCTATAAAAAGAAGAAAACATAATTAAAAATGCATTGGCATGTCACTATTATTATAATGACTATAACAATCAAATTATCATCACCATTACTGCCTAAATAATAAAAATTATTAAATTATCATGAAAAAAAAGAAGCAAAACACTTTTACAAAAGAGTAAGCAAGATAACAATTAAAAAAACAATGACTAAACTAATCATTATTATTGGATAAACAATGAAAACCATAAAATTATTTTGAAGAATAAAAAAAAAACTCTAACATAAGAGCAAATAAAAAAAAACCAAAATAAATATTATGTGTAAAAAAATATATAATAGGAAGAATAAATAAAAATAGAAAATACTAAAGAATAAAGAATAAAGAACAAAGCAATGAAAGAAGAAAACTCAATTTTAAAATAATAATCAACATAAATTAAAATTTAAAAAATAAACTAAATAATATTTTTCAACGTAATAGTATTTATTTTAATGCGTATATCACGCCATAATTTAAACATCACTAAACAAACTTATATATATATATATAAAGGAATCTTCAATCCAGGAAAAAGAGTCGGAAGAAAGCTAAATTATAGTGCACAACCTTTCAAAGCCAAGGAGGCTGCCAATTAATTACTATATAAATAGTGCACATATAACTGTGCAAACTTTGGAATTAAGTCAACATCGCAGTAAACTTTTCAGCTTTAATTCATGCAAAACAAAACACCAAATAGTATTGATTGAATGAACAGTTACATGAGTCGGTCATTGGATTTCGATCTACTCATTGTAAGTGGGCTCCATCGGGCCGAGCAGAGGCTGTGATTTGCATAAAAGCTACACGTAGGAAAATGATATTCTCTTTTTGTTCATTAAAAAAAAAAACCACACATTTCAGGCCATTATTTAGCTGTTATACCTGCATTTCGAAAATATTTTTTTAAAAATATATTTATTTATTATCTTAAATAAAATAAATTTAGTATTTTTAAATCATTTTAATATACTGATATAAAAAATAATTTTTAAAAAATAAAAATATTATTTTAATATATTTTTGAAAAAAAAATATTTTAAATTTTTTTTTTAATTATATTACCAAACCGATTTGTTTTTTTTTTTTTTTTAAAAAAAAAAGAATGAACGTTCTAAATAAAAAGAAAAAGGTGGCACAAGTAGACCTGGCCCCCTCTTGTGCTAAGGCTTCCTTGTATGAGGTTAGCCATGTGAGTCCAATCATCAGGTCTAGGCGTGTGGTTTTTTATATATTTATTTATTTATTGAGTTTTTTTATAAATATATTTTTGTTAAAAACAAAATCATTAATAAGGAGATGTACTTCAAATTAAATATATATTTTTTGCTATTCAATTTTTTTTTTCTAAAATTTATTCCAATTCTGTTTTAATGAAAATAAAGCGCTACTAATAAAAAAAAAGCTGCTAAAAAATACATTAATAAGAGAAGAATAATTTGTCAAATAAAATAAATATTTCTTACATAAATCTGAATCTTGGTCGTTTTGTACGAACATCTATTTTATTGAAAGGAATAAAAAAAACTAAATACATGTTAAATCTATTTTTAAACATGATTTCTTCGTCGGATTTATAAGTTTTATATATATATTTGTCACATGTGACCAGGGATGAATCATAATAGCACCAAGATAATAAAATTATTGAGTTTCTATTATTTAAAATGATATTGTTTATTTATTTATTTATTGTTTTTATTTTCTTCCGTGACAAATAAAAGCAAATGACAGGAAGGGGGATTTCTTTTGTATTTTGTTTTTAAATGTTCCTAATTTCCACGTGTGGAATTAATCAAATGCCAGGAAGGAGCCGAGGCAATTTCTATTGGAGTCGCAGTCGTGATTGTTTTAGAGGGAGCACTCAAAAACAAAGACTAAACAAGCATATGCTACATGACAAATCGTGCCTGCCGTGCTACTAATAATTTATGAGAACAATCATGCACACGGATCTTAGCATGTGGACACTACCCCACGTTGCTAAAAATAAAAATAATTAGATAAGCTTTGAGAATATGAAATAAAAAATTAGATAAGCTTTGAGAATATGAAATAAAAAAATTATGGCTAGATATGAGGACGATTGTTTACTTAGAAAAACAAATATTTCAACGAGGTTGCATCGATTTGCTTAAAAAATGTGTCCTGACGAATGATCATGCATTTTTAAAATTACTATTTTTAGAATGGAGAGATGGTTATTAAGAACTAATAATACAAATATATAAGGCTTGATTGACATTTCTAGAGAGCCAAAGGAATATCCTCTCTTTTTCAACATTAAAGTATTATAAATTTAGATTGATCGGGCCAGAAATAGTCGAGAAATAACACTTTATTGATGAACACGATAAGATAGTAATAGAAAATTTGATTAATTTAAATAATATGTTCCTGAAATATAATTGACATGAAAGTTTACCAAAATATAATTCTATGTATTTATTATCTCCTTGCAAAATTTGTGTTCAATTTAATATATAATTTGAGAAATATGTTTCATCTTACAAAACTTATCAATAGGTATTTTAAGATAAAATTCAGTCCTAACTTGGTTTTTATCATTTATTCAACCTCTTATTAACCCTAACCCAAAAATATATAATATTCATCTATTTTCTATGTTATTTATTTTTATATATAAAAACTAAAAATAGCATATGAAAAATCTTGGCTAATATTTTTCTATTTATAGATCGTGGTTTGACATATGGCCTATGGACAAAGACAAATCCAAGACTTTACTATTAAAATAATATGAAGTATAGAGCCAATATGTCTGCATATAAATTAAAAATAATTGAGATCGTTTTGTTGATTTTGATCCAATCTAGACTTTCTCCGTGTTTTATTAGGTCTACTCGCTCTCTTTTTTTTTAAAAAAAATCTTTCTTTATGCTAAATTTATTTGTATCGATCACATGCATTAATGTAGTGAATTGATAGAACATTTATTTTCTTAAATAAAAGGCACTCAGATTTAATTTTCAGATTAAACCATTAATTATTTATTTATTTATTTTAAAATCAATATTTATATAATAAACATTTAGATAAAATAATAACCAACAAAGAAAACATATTGGGCTTGTACGCATAAAATTGAGTTGAGCAAGAAAAAAACATTTCATTGCCCCTCCAACGCGCAAGACAACGCCTATACTCTCAGATTTTTTTTTATCTACAATAGTAATTTCTGTTTGATGACCGTTAAACCAAAATCACAATATTTCAATCACTTGAAAATTAAAATCTTACAGTCATTTCTTTTTTTATTTTTAAAACTCTTAACAATTATAACTTTTTAATTTTTCAACAGCTATATAATTTGTTAGATAATGATTGCCTTTAAATATCATATACTGTGCACTTGTTGTTGTTGATGTAGTGTCTTTTCTTTTACTTTATTTGACGAGGAAAAACTGGTTGCATTATGCAGGATACGCAGATCTTAGAGAAATATCCTTACGATATCAATACAAGTTTCCCAGCAGAAAATATGCATGAAACATAATCAGGTACATCTACCTACTAGAAGTGCCTTATTATCTCCGAGAGAGAGGTGTAAGTACCCAATACCACGACAGAAACACCAAGTAAAACGACAGTCCATAAGACCACCATCTCGAATCCAAATCTCTGATAAGTTCCAGAAATCTTCATGTAACACAAGGACGGAAGTATGATCGAAGCTGTCATACTTAAAAATGCTCCGACCAGAGACATGAGATCGCCAAAGAAAGGGAGAGAGAGGGCTACAATGACATTGCTGATCACCAAAGCCGTGCCGATGAAGATGCTAAATGGCCTTTTCTTGCAGCTCACCGGAAGCCAGCTTTTGGCGGCGTTGACTATTGGCATGATCATCAGGGCGTACTTCGTTATGGGATTGACCAGTGTGGTGTAAATTGTCAGTCTTGAGCTTAACTTGTCGGTCGGAAGGTTTAAGGTTATCTGTGACTTGACGTTTGGTCCGAACATTAGGTAACCCAAAACCGCCATTGATGCGTAGCTAATGGAGCATAAAATAAAGCACAGAATCATGACCTGCAATTAGAACAGCACGAGACGTTAGCTTCAATGAAGATGAATCATGTAAAATCGTAAACATGGAAGTAGAATATTACAGAACTCGATGATCATGTTGGCTGCTTACGTTAGAGAACTGATGCTTGTTTTTCATGGAAGTGTAGAGGGTGGGGAAGACTGGATGTGCACAGTAGCAGAAGGCATACAAGCTTACAGCAGTTGGGATTCCATGCCAGTTCACTAACGTTCCCTTTTCCTTAAATCCAATTCCGTCAAATGCTCCGGTCCAGAAAATTGAGACCAGAATGATAACCGACGCTAAAACTCCACTGGCAGAGATATAAGAAAGAATGCTCATGTTATCCAACCAGACCGTAGGTAAAATGATAAGGGCCACAATTATAACAGAAAGTTGTCTGCCACCTATTTCAAACCCTGCCACTTCAATCCCCATGTTAGGAAATAAATTCTGTAAATTATCCCCTTCAAGAATCAGGAATCCTGTTGAAACAAGGTAGAGTTCTGTGTACATGAGAACTGACACCAGGATTCTTCCCTTGTTTCCGAAAGCACGCTCGCCTATATCAGGATAAGTTCTGATATTTGAATCCAAATCCATACATCTTTGGATCAACAAGCTGGTGTAAAAGGCTGCAGTGGAGATGACAAAGAGAAGGATCAAGCTCAACCATCCTCCTGATGATAGTGCATAGGGAATTGAAAGGATCCCAACCCCTGAAAAACCAAACAGAGAACAAAATTGGTTAGATAAAAATTGAAGACTACAGCAGAAGCAGCGCACATGTTGAAGAGTAGAACCTGACAAAGCATTGAGTCCGTGGAAAACAGTCTTGAAGGAAGATGTTGAGCCTGAACTTGTAAAACTATAATTTGTTTCCACATCTCTCAGTTTGCATCCTAGCCTGTGCTGATCCTTGTCAACCAGGAGAGGAACAGCCAACGATAAATCATCATGCGGCATGGTGTCCATGATATTGCTGACAGCTGAAAGAGAGGGAGAGAGAGAGAGAGAGAGAGAGAGAGATCTGCGGAAAGTTAGAATATGCAACTTGAGAGAATTTTTTCTTTTCCTTTCCTTGAGAAAAGTTCAGCTACCCGCAGGTGTTACTTAATGTAAAGTTATAACTCCTAGAAAATAAATATTTTGTCTTTGCAAGTCTCAAATGTGGCTTTAAACTTACAAGGCCGCTATTACATATATATATATAGGCATTTTTTAGTGTCAATTCCCAAAGCTAATTCAAAAGTATTTTAAATGTGTGTAAAGAAATGAAATCCTTCCATCACATGAAACACATGCTTTCAGTCTTCCATCACATGAAACACACCTGTAAAGTCAAGACTGCAGCGTGTGTGGAGGGTGGGGGTCAGTGTGACCTTTCTTTTCGTTGTCCTATGATTAAGAGCACTTTTTAACAGAAATTTCCTCTTAGTAGATTTCCCACTATTCTTGTCATGACCTAATTTATGTATTACTCCTCAAAATCTATTAAAAAATAAAAAAATAAAACATAAAAAAGGTCGGTGGTAGTAGAAAAATCAATGTGAAAATTTTAGTTGTTTTCGAGAGTCCGGTCATATCTCTTTTGTCCCCAAAAATAGAGGAAAATACAGATTGAAGGCAAAAATAATTTATCATTGGATAAATCCATGTAAAAATTAAGCTAAAAGGCATAATTATATTTTTTATAGGCCAATTTGATTTAATCATAGGCCAATTTAAAGTATAATTATGTTTGAGAATTAATTTTGGATCCAATTGAAGGATTTAAATTAAGTGCAAGGACTTAATTATACTTTAAATTGGTCAAAATAATTTTATTAAGGGCTTAATCAATGAAAAATCAAGTTCCTGAGCTTAATTCGGGTTCAATTGAGAAAATTAGAATTTTCAGAGACCAAATTGAATTTTTCCAAACCAATCGTGCGAAATTAGGGGTCAAATTCAAGACAATTGAGAATTCAATGGTCAATTAAGGGTCAAATCGTATAAATCAGAAACCAAGGACCAAAATAAAATAGGTGTGCAAAGTTAAGGCTAGCATTGAATTTCTGACGAGGATACAATTGCACAAAATTAAAAGTTCAAAATCAATTGTGGGTACAATTAGAACACTTACAAATTAAAAGACCAAAATGAACTTTCTCCTTCTCCCAAAAATTAGTCCTGCCGCATGCCTTTATCTGCCTGCCGACAGCCACCTATGCCACCGCCGACAAGCCACCACTGTAGGCACGTCGTTGCTGCCACCATGCAAGCAAGTTATGCCTATAAAAAGCGAGATACAAACCATGCACAAGAGGAGATCACGCAAAGAAAAAACCCAGAAAAGTCATGCACGCAGAGGGGAAGAAAAGGAGAGAAAAAACAAAGGAAGAACAGGGGAAATTACACAGAGGGGAGGAAGAACCAGAGACAAAAATGAGTAAAACTTTTATGAAATAGAGGGGGAAAAGAAACTAGAAAAATCATCTCCCTTGGCAACCAACTCTCTCTCTCTCATGATTGACAACCTTTTCTCTCTCTAAAACCAGTTTAGTCGACAACGTTCTCTCTCTCTCCTCCGGTAGCAACTCTATCCATCTCCCGTCGACCACCACCTGGTTTCTCTCCACAGTCGAACCACGCAGCAGCCAACCACCGCCCAACCTTCTTCTCCAGCTCTAGTGACAAAGAACAGTAGCCAATAACCACGAATTCTAGCACAGGTTAGCCACTTCAGGAGAGCTCCTCCCTGCCACCACAAGCCACTATTTTTTACGCTGCCACCACAGTGAGAACCTCCTCATCCTCCTCTACCCAGCGATAGTGGCATGTGACCCTCTCGTCGTGGTCGGCCAACCACCTATTACTGTTCACGTGAAGTGAATTGAGTGAATTAATTCACTAACATGTGAATTGGTTGGTGGGTTGGGGTGCTCTCGGCCCAGCCCAGCCCATTAAATTGGGCATTTGGGTCTACTTGGCTGGGCCGACCCATTTAGAGAGAGAGAGAGAGTCTACAACTTGAAAGAAAAGTTCAGCTACCCGCAGGTGTTACTAAATGTGAAGTTATACCTCCCAGAAAATATATATTTTGTCTTTGCAAGTCTCAAATATGGCTTTAAACTTACAAGTTTGCTATTACATATATATAGGCATTTTTTAGTGTCAATTCCTGAAGCTAATTCAAAAGTATTTAAAATGTGTATAATTAAATGAAATCCTTCCATCACATGAAACACATGCTTTCAGTCTTCCATCACATGAAACACATCCCCAGTAAAGTTGTGGCCTTTCTTGTCGTTGTGCTATGTTAAGAGTAACTTCCCCCTATTTTCTTAAGATATTAATTAAAATATAATAATATTAGAGAATAATATAAATTATATTAGAGAATAATATAAATTATATTATGGGGTTTTACCTAACAGTTTAAATCTTTAGAGCACATAGTTTCTTGACATGATATTTAGAGTCTTGTTAACTTATTGGTCACGAGTTTGAATTTCACAACTCTTATTCTATTTGATAAAAAAAATAAGCATAAGATAGTGTGAACTTGTATGCAAATTTCAACCAAAAAGAGCTTTCACTTGAAGAAGTAAGTTAGAGAATAATATACATCATATTTTGGAGTCTCATCTAACAACTTAAACTTTTGGATGAGATGATTCCTTAACAATGACTATTAATTCATGTTGCATTTTAAAATAATTTTTATTTTTTAAGGATACTTGAGAGTATTTAGAATTGTAGTGTGCAATGCTTTTAAAAATAATTTATTATAAAAATATATTAAAATGAGTTTTTTTTTTCATTTTATTTTTATCTTTAACTTCTACATGAAAAAAACATTAATTTAGTATTTATATCTATATCTATCTATCTATCTATCTATATATATATATATATAAAGAAAATACAATATAAGAAATTATGTGAAACACCTTCTCGCGTGTCATAGGAATATGACATGTAAATTATATTTGTAGTGATGGTTTAATCATGAATTTTGAATTTCCGTTGATAAATGTATTGAATACCTTTTTTCCCAAAGGTTATGCACCAACGACGAAGTTATTGCCTTGAACTTGAGGTGTTTGGATTTCAATTAGGAATAAATTGGTCATATATTTAGCCAAGATTCTTTCTAAAATTCTTATTTAATTTGATCCTTTCCTACATAAAGAATGTTTGTATATGTATTTTACATCATGTAATATACTCAATTCTCTTTTCATCATATTATGTCAACATGGTATCAGAATCGGTCATTACATGTTGCCACTGCTGACCTTTGGTTCAGCACCATAGTCGTTGATGTCTTCTTCGTCATTGTTGCCGCAACAAGCTTCCTTAATGTTGACCTTTGATTCACTTATTGGCTGCCACCTATTTTCACTATCGTTGTTGTTAAAGGTTAAACATCTTTCACATTTGTATTGTCTTGTTGTTTGCACTCGCCACTGCACTTGTCTTCCTTTCACAGTTGTCCTTGTCTTCTTCGACGACAAGTCATTAGCCATCTGTACTACTACAACATCATTGATCTATGTAGTTTCTTTTTAGTGATCATCAAAGTCGTTTGCCATTTGCTCCTCTTCACAACCACCATCGTCTTGTTCAAACTGCATTGATACTACACTGCAACAACATCAATGATTTGCACTGTCGCAACAAGCCCCCCGCCATCATCTTATTTTGGCACTGTCACTACTGCTGACACTATTACAGCATCACCATCATCACAGATTATTCTCACTACCACTGTTGTTGTCCCACCGCTACTACAATTCTCATCATTAGTTTATCGACTTCGAAATTCTTACGAAATTGTTGTTGCTCTTGTGTTTTTATAATAGATCATTTTGAACTTGCTCAACCTATATCCATTATGCTTAATGGTTTTAATTATGTTATTTGGGAACAAGATTTGTTGGGTTTTATTAAAGGAAAAAAAACTGACGTATTATTAGCAGCACCCTTGATAAACCAACACAAATGAAAATAAGAATAAATTTGTTGATCGTTTAGATGAATAGAATGGGAAACCTATCAATTATCACTTGGTTTAGGAACACATATGTGCCTTCCATCAATCTATAGTTTGGATGATTTCAGGGTGATGATACAATTGCTTCTCCAGCTAAAGCAGTTTGGGATTTTTTAAAAGAACGTTTTAGAGTACTAGGCATGCTCATCAATATTAGCTATTACATAATATTTTCCATATGCGTCAAACAACTAGTCAATTCATTAATGACTTTCTGTCTCAAATGTATTCTATTTGGGATCAACTTGATCAATTTGAGCCTAATTTAAAATATTCTGAAGATGTCATACTTTTTTATCACTTATTGAGATCATCAAAGATTGTTACAAATTTTAATGGCTTTTGATAACACTTTTGAACTTGTACGAGCTTCTCTACCTCATCGTCTTCCCTTGCCTACTTTGGAGCAAGTTGTTTCAAAATTAATATCAGAAGAGACTCATTTTGGCATTCTTAAAATTCAAAAAATGGAGTTGGTTATGGTTGCACTCTCAAACCTCAGAATCTGAATTCAGTTATGGTTACTCTTTAATCTTGATCTTTTTCACATTGAACATGTCCTTACTGTTCCAATCATTATCCACCTGCTAATAATTCTTTAGAAAAAATATTAGGTTCGTAAGTGCTTATCCTGCCATATAATTGCTCTGGGTCATTTGCAGAGTATTTGTCAACAGTTTGGTAGGATAGAATCTTTTTATTCTGGGTATAAGTTCAAGTCTTTTCCTACATCTTGTTCTGCTGTAACTGCTACCTCTAAGGCTTCTTTGTCTTCTAGTCATATTGATTCCTCTACTTCATCTTTTTCTATGGATGATTTTGCCTCAATCATCAAACATGTGATGTCCAATGATACTACTCTTTTTATTGCTCTGTCAGCCACCTCAGGTACCTCTTCCTGGTTTTTTATTCAGCATGTTGTAATTATATAACCTCAAACTTTTACACCTGTTCTTCAAAATCTTTATCATCCTCTACTCCCTTTATATATTGTTGATGGTTCTAATATGTCTGTTATTCATAGTAGTCACATTTTTACACCAAATATGTCTCTCCTAAAAACTTATATCATCCCTGCACTTTCCTTAAATCTTATATTTGAGGGTCAACTGTGTGAACTTGGTCTAATAGTTATGTTTTTTGCTAATGATTGTTTGGTATATGATCCTTTGAGAACATAAGCTCTTGGGATAGGTCATGAGCATGGATATCTCTTCGAGCTTATTTATCTCTGAATACACTCAACCCATATCGTTGCTTTTACTTGTGCTACATCTAATTTTTCTTTATGGCAATGTCGTTTAGGGCACATTTCTTTTGGTTGTTTGAAAGCTTTGATTTCTAGTGACAAGCTAGGTTTTGTTGGTCCTGATAATATTGATTGTCTATCTTGTCTGGCTAAACAATCTGCATTATCTCTTACTAAAAGTGTTTCTATTTCTACTACTCCTTTTAATCTTGTGCATTTTGATGATTGAGGGCCCTAACCTGCACTTAACATGGGTGGTTCGTGTTATTTTATTATCTTTGTTGATGACTATACTAATTACACTTGGATTTTTCTCATGAAAAAATGGTTTGAACTTAGGCAAATTATTATGATTTTTTAGCTATGGTCTAAACTCAATTTTTAAGCATTATTAAAACTTTTTGTTAAGTTAATTATATGAAATACTAAGACTTTGATTTTCTTTCAGGGTACCCAACTTCATAGCTCTTTCCCTAACACTTCTCAATAAAATGATCGTGCAAAACGAAAACATCATCATATTCTTGACATTACTCGTGCTCTCCTCATATCCTCCCCTTGTCCTGAACGTATTTTTGGGGAAGCTATTCTTATTGCAACCTATATCATCAATTGAATTCCTACTCTTATTATAAGCAATCATTCTCCCAATAAACGTTTGTATGGATCCTCTCCTGATTATACTACCCTTAAGAGTTTTGGTTCTTCATGTTTTGTCTTACTTCAACCTCATGAATACATCCAAACTTGAATCTCGTTCTCAAATAATTCTCCCAATAAACATTTGTATGGATCCTCTCCTGATTATACTACCCTTAAGAGTTTTGGTTCTTCATGTTTTGTCTTGCTTCAACCTCATGAAATCACCCAAACTTGAACCTTGTTCTCGTCTTTGTTTTTTTCTAGAGTATGGTATTGAACACAAAAGATATTGTTTGGGATTGTAACTCTAAATGTCTTCGCATTTCTAGTTATGTGGTTTTTTATGTGCACAAATTGTTTTCATCATTGTCTAAATTCCACTTACCCCACATATCTACCTCTTCGGTATTCATTGCTCTATCTATAAACTTGTTTTCTAATGAGTTTGATGAAGATACGTCCTCTTATTACTAATACTAAGTTTTTTTTGTCTTTGATGATGATCGTACATCTGATCCTCTGCTGAGCTTCCTATCAAACCATCATCTACTTTATTAGCCCTACCTTCATTAGGAAGACCACTAAGGGTAACAAAACCATTTTTTATGATTTTATTGTCAGTTCTACTGCATTTTCCTCTTATAAACCTAGTTCCTATCGCGAGTTTCAGTCAATTCTCTTTGGCAACAAGTTATGACTAATAAATAACAGGCTCTAGATAAAACTCATACCTGGGACGTTGTTGATCTTTCTCCATACAAAACTGTTATTGAGTGTTGATTGGTGTACAAAATCAAGACGCACTCAAATAGTTCTATTGAGCGCTATAGAACTCATCTTGTTGCTCAAGGGTTCTCTTAGAAATATGAGATTGATTATGCGAAAATATTTGCTCCTGTTGCTCGCCTTACTTCAGTGCGCAGTCTGTTTGCTATTGTTACAGCTCGCCAATGGAATCTTTATCAAATAGATGTCAAGAATGCATTCCTCAATAGTGATCTTATTGCAGATGTTTTTATGAAACCTCCTCTTGGTTCCAACATTCAGTCTCTAGAAGTATGTAAGCTTCGTCGTGCCTTATATGGTCTCAAGCGAGCTCTGTGTGTCTGGTTTGACAAATTTAGCTCTAGTATTCAGGATTTTGGCTTTACCTCTAGTCTTTGCGATTTGGCTCTTTTCATACATAAGACTAAGAACGGGATCATTTTTTTCTTCTTTATGTGGATAACATGATTATCACTGGGAGTGATGCTAATGAAATCTCTAATCTCATTGTGTTTGTTATTGTGTTTTAAGATGATTAATACTTGTTATTTTTAGAGAGAGTAAAGACTAAAAACCTTTATTTACGGTGATATTATAAATGCTTTGGGTTTGATTTAGAAATCTAACCAGGACTGGCCCCGGAGAGGAAGGACAGCTATATGAGAAATTAAAAAAAAAACCTCCCGGGTCATGAAATCGCTAACGACTTGAAAGGAAGCAATAAATCCCGATTCACTGAGGTTGTCTCAAGACATTGAAAGCAAATCATGTATTGACCACATATTGTCTTGATTGGGTTCATCGTCGTAGTCTAATTGGTTTCCTCCACATGAATCGTATGGTTTTCCTTCGTTTCAAGAACGACAAGGACAGCTCATCACGTGGTGCTGTCATGGTTGAAAAACGCATGTATTTCTTTATTTCAATGTCTGTGTCTGTGTCTGTGTCTGTGTGAGAGAGAGAGAGAGAGAAGGAGGGGGAGAGAGAGAGAGAAGGAGGCAGACTTGACCCGGGAGAGAGAGATATTTGACCCGATGATTAATTATTCATTCAAAGACGCAACCTCTGTTAAGGATCGGAATCATCCCCTAAAATCAGGCCATAAACTTTCAAAATGAATATAAATAAATTTAGCATAATTAACTATCAGGTGCGCAAACACTAACCCATTCGCCACATTTCCCTCGCGTCTCACTCACACTCTTCGAATTGTGTTTTCTAACAACGTTGAATGATTGGTTTTCTTTATAGATCATTGAACATTTGAATTTATTATTATACTATGATAATCATAAAATCTAATATATTATTATTATTATTATTATTATTATTGATCTTGTTTCAACTAATTGCCACATCTAAGGTCTAACAAAGATCATTTTCAATAGGTTTTAAAATTTTAGATTTTATTGATGTATTTATTTCTATTTTGTATCTGTAATATTGAAGGCTATATTTTATAATGTAATTTTATTATTCAAATATTGAAATATATAGTTAATCTCTAATATTTATTTTTATCAATTAATTTAATTTAATAACAATACTATATATTTGCATTAAATGATTCATAAACCAAATATTAATTAAACAAATTAATTTTTATAGAGTTTTGTGATTTTAGCTTAATTCTAATGGATAATCATAAACTAGCTATAATATATATTGATTGATTTTTTTATTTTTTTTAAAGTATGGAAAATTTTATGTATAAAAGTTTTAGAATTGGTTGTATGCAAGCAACTAAGAACATATATTTTATTTTTCTAATAAATAATTATTTTGTATTTTTATGAGGATCTTGTAAAAGCACAAGTATATTTAATATTGAGTCAATAACTTACAATATAATTTTACAATCTAAATATTAAATGATAGTACAAAAAAAATACAAGAGACTCATAAATAATTTTAAAATGGTTCTTAATTTTCTTTTTAAATTTTTTATTTGATTTTTGTTTGTAAAAATAAAAAAAATAGAAAGAAAAAATGTTAAAAAATTATTAAAACACGTTTACCAAACACGTAATATAATCCAAAAATAATTTTTTGTTTGTGAAATTTCTACATGGCCATTTAAGGCTTTTAAGGCCTCAGCCCATGTCAAAAATAAAAGACAGATGCTAATCCAGCCTAAATAATTATTAGACTAAAAAGCATCCACAAAAACCCAAAATACTTTCACACCACAAATAATTAGCGGGCCCACCAAAATCACAGCCTGTAAACTTGACCAAAAAACAAATGGGCCTCCTGGAATTTCATGTGTTCCTCATGCAGCGCTGACATGGTAGAATTAGGATTCCATTAACAGCACATGCAAGCTAGCTAGAACGTGTGAGGCCTGTTTCAGAGTGTGATTGCGGTAGCTTTTCAAAGTAATTTTTATGTTGAAATACATTAAAATGATGTTTTTTTTTTAATTTTTTAAAAATCATTTTTGACATCAGCACATCAAAATGATCTAAAAACACCAAACCGCCGGTTTTTAAAATAAATAAAAAAATCATTTTTTTCTCAAACGCCGGTTTGCAACGCACTCCCAAACAAGGTGTAAAACAACATCGGAATCCAAGAGCTAGAGTGCTGACCACCCTAAACTGTTAAAAGAAATATTTTGATTTAAAGTCTAAATATAAAATCTAGAATATAATCTATATTATTTCTCTAACTGTCAAGTGAAAACCCTTTTAAACTCGTAACTGCTGAATCAACACAATTTTAATATCATATTAAAAAAATATTTTATTTAAAAACTTAAATTATTATATAAAATTTTAAAATATAATTTATATTATTTTTTATCCTAATCCATGCGCGAAAGCTTAATAACATCATTGTCCAAGGAAGTAAAACAACCCGACGTTTCGTGAAATAGAGGGGTTAGGGACTTCACCTCATGATTTCCTTAAAAACAAATAAAATTGCTTGCTTACTTGGTTGAGAGGTCGTTATGGCTGCTTCTGGGCTGATCAGCAATTGCTACTGCTGCTCGTGGCTCTCGGTGTGGAGTTGGTGCAGAGGAAAGGAGATCACAATGCTATTGCCGGACTCGCATCATTGTGGCTGCTACTGGACTGAGAATAGCCACCAAGCTGCTGCTCTGTGGAGGAATCCGTGGAGAAACTACCACCGTGGAGAGGCTTGGCGCTGCCGCCAGAGTTCTTGTTACTGAGAGGAGAAAAGACATGCAGCTGTTGCTGGTGCTGTGTTTGCTGGACTGGGAAAGTTGGTGTTCTTGGCTGGAACTTGTATCGCCATGGCTGTTATGGAAGGAGATATCATCGTGGCTGTTGTTGAAGGGTTGTGATGATTTGAAGTACTGTTACTTTTTGATTTGCTTTAGGCTGGGAAAAATAGGGAGAAGTACTGTTACTGTCTTGCTTGGCAGATACAATTCATAGCAGTGATAATCTCTGAATTCCTTCTTTTTTCTAGCTACTTTGGTTAGAGTTTTGGAGATATTTTATTGGACAAAATTAAATAATTCAAAGCCAATGAGCTGGATTATCTTAAGCTATGCAGCTGGCAAATAAAGGATACGAGGCTGTTTTCCAGGTGGGGCAGTTTTGGTTTGGTGTTTTTGGAAGAGAATATACGATTGTTTTTTTGGTGCAATAAAAAATGAAATTGTGCCTTGAAAATAAAGTACAGATACTAGAATATAAATTTGTATAAAACTGGTCTGGTATGGTGAAGAATAGAAGGAGAAATTAGGGATGAAAGGTTGACATTTCTTAATTCTTCTTTTTTCGTTTTAA